>VXCM01000592.1:421628-432893 GCA_014773175.1 Lucifuga dentata | reverse complement strand
AAAAAAAAAAAAAAAATATATATATATATATATATATATATAAATGAAATGAAGCCTACAGTAAGATAAGCGCTGATACCTGTACATTTGTGATAAGCAAAAATCTATGTATTTATTTATTTATTCACTCACTGATACTTACAGGAGTAAATGGTAGCAATTCAGTTCAGCTGAAAGAACGTTTCCCCAAAACACGAGCAAACTCAGTACCTGTGTACCTTATAACAGCTTGAACAGTCTGAATGTCAGCTGTACGTTTCCAAATTTAAATCTTTTAGTGATAAAAGTCTGAAACTGGATTTGACAGTTAAGCCTGCCGTAGTCTGACCTGTTCTGACTTAATTTGAATGTTAAAGTGGATGAGGGAGCTAGCTAACTCAAGTTCACTTAGTATACTGATGTCTTTAATTAGCTACTTCTAATTATGAGTACTCTCTCACGTTTTCAGATTAAACGGGAGTTTGTGTATTGTTTTTGTCACTGACTCTGACTTTGTGTTCGTGGAAAATTCGAATTTAGTTCTGAGCTTCATGTCAGTTAATGTTTAAGACATTACCTCATAACTAGATACCTTGTTTGTTAGCTAGCTCACTTTAGCTAAGCTGTTTGGTTAAACCTCCTTTTGGTAGGTGAAACTATCAAACTTACCATGTAAAGCGGCGCATATATTTTGAAGGACACCTCCAGAGCTCCCCTGGTTATATCCACGGCAGACTGCACACAGGACGGGTTCCAGGTATGACCGATCTCGTAACAGTTGTGCGGGATCTTACTGAGAGCAGCCATGTCTGCAGCCACAACTAGCNGACCGATCTCGTAACAGTTGTGCGGGATCTTACTGAGAGCAGCCATGTCTGCAGCCACAACTAGCAGCCGGCTGCACGACGCCGGACGTGCGCGTTCACGCTTCACAGCGCGGTCACGCAGATACGCACGGAGAACGGGCCTGTTTCTGACTTTTACAGCACAGTGAAGCAGTGTTTTGATTTGTTTTTTTTTTCTTTACGACACAAATAATTTTTGTTTTTTGCGATTGAAAAAATAAAATAAACTTTTGTTTTCATTTATTTTATTTTTCTTTAAATTATACTTTTATGCAATATGTATTTAATTTTATTTTATTTAACTTTATTTTATTTTATTTTATTCTGGTTTTAGGGTTTAAAGGACAAAACGCAAGACTCCTGAGTAATGGGGCCTTTTGATATTCATTTGACCCTAGGCAGCCGCAGTATAAGTATATAGCATAATAATAATAATAACAATAATAATAATAATAATAATAATAATAATAATAATAATAATAATACAAAACAATGGAGTACTTTTTAGTGAGAGAGAAGCCCTTGGAACATATGAATAACCCAATATGCTGATTATTTTAGTATATTTTTTTTTCATCTTTGCAAGAGCAGGGTGTATGAACAGATTTGTGTGGATTAAGTATGCACCTTAAGGCTCCAAATACACAAATTAAAAGGATTAGACAAAAGCAAGCACGATATGTAATAACATTTTTTCTTTGCAGTTATTATCAGTTATCTTTGCAGTCCACAATTGGCACAGAAGATGAAAATTCTGTCTGTTTGTTTGCTCCTGTCATGGAAAAAGTTGAATTTGCGAGCAAATACAACTTCAATAATAACAGTCAAGTCAGTCTAATTACCTTTTAATGTTGCAACATGGAAAAGCAGAATATGGCTGAATGCAGTGATGTCTCAGACTTATCCAATTATAAAAAGTGACACAGCTTATATAGTCATTATGACAGATCAACATACATCAAGACACATAAAAATAAACCCTCAGAAATAGATCAATTTAGCTCATTATCATTGTTTGTCCGTCTCCTCCTTACACTCCATGTACTTTCTTGTACTTGGGTGGTCATAAGCCATATAGGGTGGAAAGAGTTGGAGATGTGGAAATAAGGACAAAGGCAGCATACCAAGGCTTACCACAAACAAGTATATCAACAAACAAGGTTGAGCTGACCTGTATCATGCTTCATGCATGGGAACACACACATTGGAACACAAACCCAGATATATGATTTTAAATATTAACATAATATAGTGGTATTTGGTTATAGTATTTGTAGTTGCATAATCGGGATGTTTACATGAAAATAATAAATCATTCTACTAAAATAATGACATGAGTAAATGGAACACATGAAATATCACATTATCACGCTCCATACAGTTCAGTGCGTGTAGTTGGCCAGCAGGTGTCAGCCTCACTCTTCTGATGTAAATACATCAGGCTGAGGCTTCAGGTTTAAATATGCATTTACTGCCAGACCTGCACAGATGAGGGAATGGAGTGAAGAATATGCAAGTCCAGAATGAATTGGCTTATAGCTCTTCACATAAAAACACTCATTAACTCACAATAAACTTTATTTAATGTGCTGATGCCACAGTCACAAAGCTAATTTTAGGCTTGAGGTCACACAATGATGCAACGTCTACCTGCACCAGCTTGTCACAGGATACTGGGATGTGTGACATACTGATTACTCTCAGCTGAAAAGAAAAAAAAAGAGCTCTGGGCTGATGTTTGTCATAATTGCTTGAAGCTTACCGAAAGATTGCCTGATTGCTTTGAGACTTTGCTTTGGATCTTTCTGGGCCACCATCAGAGTGGTCCACCGGGTCCCTAACTGCTGAAGAGACAAAGTTTAAGTCAATTGAAGTGCACAACCAGTTCATAATTCTCCTCTATAATACCAAACTGTACTCTGCTTACTTTCCTCCTGTGAAAAATTGACAGCCTCAACAGTGTTTTGATCATATGATATCCTAGTGAATTAAGGTGAGCAGGCTGGGTTTTATTATTATTATCCTGGCTGTCTGGTAGCACAGGAGGCGGTCACTGTCGCTGCTCTGAGCCTGAATAGTCAGTCTGTTTTCCTGCAAAGTTTCATAAGTGCTGCAGCCTCTGTCCGTAACGCGCGGTGTTGACGCGCTCGCATGGGGAGTTAACAGCTTTCTATTCGTTCCTGTTTTAGTGAAAGCCACCGGCCGCTCGGTCCTGCGCCTAACGGGACAATCAGCTGGACATGGCCGGGACTGTGAGACTGTTAGCGGGTTGTTTTTTGGTTCTTCTGGTCTCCGGGACGGAGGGGAAGCGCGGCAGGGAAAGAGTTTACTATGTGGGGATCACTGAGGATTTCTGGGATTATGCGCCAAGTGGAAAAAACCTGATTAACGGGAAAGACGTAGTGGATGACGAGTAAGTTTAACTCAAAAAGTCATAACACTGCTGAATATTCATTTGATTCACAGTTTATATATGGAGTGAAGAGATGTTATAGATATGGTAATTGTAATGTGAATAGTGTCCCCTTTCCCAATTTAAATTAGTCAGTTAAATAATCACAAATTATTTAACCACAGATTAATTAACAAATAAACTATCTGAACATTGATTGGTTAATTGATCATTTGAGTAAAGAAAGCTTCCAAAACGTTTGGCTTAAAAGATATAATAGAATGGACGAATGGAGCAAATCCAAATCAAGTTTCAGGGAAACTGCAAATCATACAATTTAGTTTCAAAAGTTCAAATATAATTCCATTATATGTTGTTGGTGTTGATAGACGGAAATATAATGGAATTATATTTGAACTTTTTCTTTTCAAAACCTGATACTGGTTTTACACAGCTGAGACCAAGTCACTTCAGTGCAATTTAACAGAAATTTTACAAAACAAAAAGGAAGTGAAGAAACAAGCTGTAAGTGTGTCAAACACCTACCTGGTCTATGATTTCCTGTCCTAAAAAACGGTAATAGAGCCAAAGCGCCAAAAGACCATTAATAATATAATACTTCCCATGATTTGTGGTGTAAATTTAAAAACATGCAAATCAATAATCATCATAATAATTTTAATGTGAATTACAATTCTTCAAAACATACTGAACATAAAGGAAATAGCTGAGCATTTAGTTTTATTTTGTTTATAGACTTTCTTAACCCAGCCAAACTAAGTTATAGGGCTAGTGCAGTCCTTTTTTTTTTTTTTTTTTTTTTTAGGGCTTTTAACTGGCCAAAACTATGAAAGACGCACGCACTGTAAGTCAGCCTTATAGATCAGACAGGATCTGATGTGATCCTGTCTGATGTGATCTTGTCTCACATCAGACAGGATCTAGTCAAATGTGAAGTCTTCATCTTTGTAACTTCATACTGACTCAGTCATACACAGTGTTTAGAGGAGTGAGTTGCTTTGCCAGCAGTCTGGATGCAGGTTTTGAGTGACTAACACTGAATCACTGTCAGCTGTCTGTCACATGAGTTCTGTAATTTTGCCTAGATGTACAGTTATTTCAAGAATAAGCAAAAAGATGTGAAAAGAGAACATCAGGGTGATTTTGCTGGATTTTCTAAAGACTTCATCTATGTTTCTAAATAGTAACAATGAAACTTTAACTTATATTGAATCCAGGTGTACACATATCACATTTTCAAAGTTATCACTTTTAAAGTTGGAAATATGAGGCTAAGCTGAAGGACAGGTGATTGCACAATTGAAATAAAGGTCCAAGATGAAAATAAAACCCATCACTTATTTTAGCTTATATGACTTTATAAGAAATTACATGTGAAATATGCCATTTTTGTGGTCCTGGAAATAAAGATGGCATGAGCCCGTTACTGATGAAATGATTTGTAAAGGTGGTGCAGGAAGTTATAACTGAAACATGGTGTCATTCTTCTTGGCCTAGAGAGCTACATAAAGGTTAAAGTTGTTTCAACCTTGTATAATAACTCAAAGTACACAGATGTGCAGCTTTACATGTTCTCACAAGTTCAGTTATGCTCAAACCAAGATAATTTAACAGATAAGTATATTCTGTTTTCTACAGAGGTACACTGTTTTTTAATGTTTTTCTATACTCAATCCATTTCATAGTTGTTATAGGGGTCATTCACTGCAAACATTTAAGTTTTAGATGGTAAACCAAAACATAGTGTTTTACTGTAATTATGATTCAGTTACTTGGATTTTTCAAAAACCAACTATAATTTTGAGATTATTGCTCCCAGCTAATTTCAACAATACTAACATAACCAAGAATTCTGAAACATTTATCAATACATGTGAAAAAACTGAAGCTAACAAAGCTATATTTACCTTCTCTATCTTCAGCGTCACCAAGCTGCCGCCTTCAGTTAAAACCTCCTACCTGAAGCTAGCATAGTTAATAACCAGAGCAAAAAGAATGCAACAAAATAAAACCAACAAAGCCATATCTACTTTTTGTAGCCATAATTATCACCGCTGTACCTGCTGAAGTTAGCTTGTAAACAACCTTGCTACCTGCTAACTTGTTAGCAACCTTGCTACCTCCCTTGAATCTAGCTTGTAAACAACCTTGCTACCTGCTAACTTGTTAGCAACCTTGCTACCTCCCTTGAATCTAGCTTGTAAACAACCTTGCCACGCTAGCTTGTTAGCAATTTTGATACCTGCTACCTGAAGCTAGTTTGTTAGCAACCTTCTATGTGTTACCTGAAGCTGGCTTATTAGCAACCTTGCTACCTGCTACCTTAAGCTAGTTTAACAGAGCAAGCAAACTGCACAAAATGAAACCAACAAAATCAAATAGCAAAATAAATAAATTATTATTATTATTATTATTATTATTATTAAAGAGAGAGTCCTAATTATATTATGTAAACCATAATACATATAATTTGTGAAGCCTGTGGTGTGGGAACAGAGTGGTGGAAGTTGCATGTTATTAGGTGGTCAATAACCCCCCAGGTTATTGACAGGAAGGTTGTCAATAATAATGTAATTATTTCAGTTCTTCCTCCCACACTGGTTGTGAATTGGATTTACAGAGGTACAACTACAGTTTGTGTACCAGGTTATTAGCCTGCAGAAACATGTAATCACGGTAATGACACGTCTAATTGTTGGAAGCTGCAACCAGATACAATTTGATTTGAGGCATTACAGCTGCAATTAAAGGATTTGTGACTTCTGAAAGTTTCTCTTCTGTCTAAACTGAAATTTAGTCTGCTGCTGAGAAAGATGTTTATCTCCAAAAAAAGGCAGCTTTTAGTGAAATGTTAATATGCGTGCATAATAGCTAAAAAGAGTTAAATGACTGCAAAAATGGAGCAGTTACTTTAATCTCTCCTCCTACAGACTCCATCAATGCTTTTGTTATCCTTTGTAAACAGCGCTCTCTTTGTGTATCTTCCTCTCTTTTTCCTTTCATCCATTTATATCTCAGGTTTGCATCCATATTCCTGACGACAGGACCTCACCGCATCGGCAGTAAGTACAAAAAGGCCATGTTCCGACAGTACACAGATGCCACGTACAGCCGCCTGGTCCCTCAACCAGAGTGGCTGGGCTTCCTGGGGCCCATACTGCGGGCTGAGGTTGATGATGTCATTGTGGTCCACCTGAAGAACTTTGCCTTCAGGAACTACTCCATGCATCCCCACGGAGTCTTCTATGAGAAAGATGCTGAGGGTACGGTGTTATGTTTTACACACGCTCAGACATGTACAGCATCAGAGAGACATGGATTAGAATGTGTTTTTGGAAGAAGTAAGATTAGCTTCAAACAAAAGTAACTGTTCAGACAAAATAATCCTTATTGCTCACTGAAAAAGTGAGGATGATAGTAGTAAAGTTGCACAAGTGCTAATATTAACAGAGTGGACTGTACATATAAAAATAATGCATTTTGAATGATACATAAAAGGGATTTTTGTGCAAATTTGATATAGGTTTTTACATTTCTACCTATCAATGTATGTCTTACAAAATGCAACATGAAAATAATGAAGATTTAGATTTAGACAAAGGTTTAGTGTACAGCATGGCATTTTAATTTAGGTTTCTGGAAGGAAACCAAGATAATTCTCTGCCAAATAGGTTATGGTTTCATCTTCATTTGTCTCTTTTTCAGCAGGATATCTCAAAAAGTAACAAAAGAGATTTCATTGAAATGTAGATACGTGGGACTTGGGTCAATGAAGAGTTTATTCAAGTTTTAAACAGATCTGGATCTTACAACCTTGCAAGACAAGACATTCACATTTTTGCTTAGGCAGGAAATGAAACACTAGTCTTCATGAAAAAAAAAAAAATCAGATGTGTATCTTATGATGGATTAGCAACAAGTGCAATTTACCTCAGANTGAAAAAAAAAAAAATCAGATGTGTATCTTATGATGGATTAGCAACAAGTGCAATTTACCTCAGACCCAGATATCGATCCTGATCTGGCAGATTCAAATATTTAGAGCATAGAGCCACAATAAGATGATGCCCATGATACAGTTGTGCAATGAATATGCATGATAAATCTTTTTTTAAGATAACGACAGTAAAAGTCTGGCAATTACTGGCACAAATAAAGCTAAATCAGAGGACTTTGGGGCCTTGATGGAGGTTTGTGCTCCCTGAATGCCCTCTAGTTAAAGATGTGACTGCTCTGATTTGACCGTGAGTGGACGGATGAGAGAATTCATTCTGTAGTGACATGAATTCCAAAAAAATATAAAAGAACATAATGTGAAATTTTAAATGAACTTTAAGCACAAGAATCATGTTCAAAGGTTTATCTCATTGTATAGTTTTGGCATTTAGGACACTAGGATGCACTTTCTCACAGACTCACTGTAAGTTGATAATAGTCAGGCACATTATTCAGGCAAAGGGATATAATGTCATCTGCTGTATGGTTTTGTAGGATTTTATAGGACAAACACTGTGGCTTTGTGTGTCGCTGGTAAAATGCACCCAAAGAGCTTGAGGTTATTTGTCTGCATTTCTGCCAAACTGTATCACCTAATAAGAAGAAGAAAAAGAAGATGCTCCATTTAGGTCAGTGTAAATGTGCAATATGTGCAATATGACCCAACACAATTTCATAATAGCTGACTGCTATTCTGGTGGATTTGGGTTACTGTCAGATATGTTTCTGGAAGTGTTGTAAACTTTGCTGTACTATCTTCCGTAACAGCCCACATCCTCAGCCCACTGAGGTGATGCTTCCTATCCTGGAAATTTTCAAAGCTTTTACAGGAAATGATACCGAAACTGAAAGTGACATTTTGTTTTTTCCTCAAGGAACAAATGAGGAATAATATCCAGCTAGTGTGTGTGTGTTCTCACTGGACAAATATTACTAACAGTGCCAGAATGTATAAACAGCCCACTGTGAAAGAAGTGAGAGGAGAATAAAAAAGGAGGGGGGATCAAGATAACAAGTCAGGTGACCAATGAGTTTAAATTAGTACAAAGTTCACAGGGCATCTGTCATTAAGAAGAATGAGGTCACTTATGTGTTTATAGATCTCATGCTGAGGCTGAAGTTAACACAGATAAGACAGGCTGAACTGCTGTTCGGTGATCTCAGCGTAAACGTCTTTTGTTTGTCCATCAGGGGCGCTCTACCCAGATGGGACATCAGACAGGCTGAAGCAGGACGATGCTATCCCTCCGCAGGGCAGCTACACGTACCGCTGGGAGGTCAGACCCGAATTTGCCCCCACAAAGGACGATACCAACTGTCTGACCTGGGTGTACCACTCTCATGTTGATGCCCCCAGGGACATATCCTCTGGACTCATAGGGGCTCTGCTCACCTGCAAGAAAGGTATGAAGACATGTTACCACATGCTACGAACTGCGTGACTTTTAAGCTTTCATGTACCTCCTTTATAATTCTTCATTGTAATCCAATTGACTGATGATGAATTTTATATTTTAAACATATCCTGACAACTATAAGACAAATAAGCACACAAACAGGACTGAAAACAAAATCCTTGGTATCAACCTGGTTTTTGTGATTCTGTAAATTCGCTGTTGTGTCACATCTATGTCTGTATATTTATGCCAAACCAAATCAAGTCAAACTTATGTTCATATCCCCTAATCATATTTATAGTCACTAAGAGCTTCTTCTGGCCCATCTTTAGGAACCGTACGTACTCACTTACACACTATATGTTATCTGTCTGTTGCAAGATCAAATTGCATATATATATAAAATGGTTATGTCAATCTTGGCATATACCATGACTATATATGCAGACAGATGGAAAAAAAAAAGAAAGGAAAAAAAGGGGGAAAAAAAGAACAAAAAAAGGAAAAAAGAAAAATAATAAAAAGAAAAAAAGGAGAAAAAAGGGAANGGGAAAAAAAGAACAAAAAAAGGAAAAAAGAAAAATAATAAAAAGAAAAAAAGGAGAAAAAAGGGAAAAAAGGAAAAAAGAACAAAAAGAAAAAAGAAAAAAGCAAAAAGGAATAAAAAGGGAAAAAGAAAAAGGAAAAAAAAGGGAAAAGGAAAAAAGAAAAACAAAGGAAAAAAAAACCGTATATGATAAAAATACTTCCCAACAAGGAAAACAGCCAAAGAAAACCTTGCAAGAAAAAAACAATGATGTCAGAAACCATAACAAGAGTTACAGATGGACCACTCCATATCCTGCCACTTCACCAACATAACAATACTTAGACTTAAGCATTTGAACTTGGCAGCTTTCAGTTATGGTGTGTTCATATTTTATTGTTGTTTAATCAATGTCTGATGTCTGTTTTTATGATGCACACAACTTCTTCAGGGCAATAAAGGGTCATCTTGGGTACAACGAGTTCTAACAGCTGGAAGACAAAGATTAAACCTGTTTATCAGCGCATGACTGTGTAAATATGTGTGGATTGTACATGTATGTGGGAGTTTTCACCCACAGCCTTCACTCTGAGAAAGATTGTGACAAAAGAGTCCATTTCTTACAGTTGTACCATCAAAGTTACACTTGATGGCCTGGATTTGCTACCTAATTGTGCTTTTGAAGGAGTATTATGTAGTATTCATGTCTGTACCAATAGACTTCATCCTCAAGCATCATCTAAGTATCTATCATTATCTAAGCATCACCTGTATCACATATGTCAAACTTAAGGCCCGCAGGCCACGTCTGGCCCACGGTACAATTATATCTGGCCCGTGAGATAATATCGAATTTCTATAGTAACTGGCCCACCGGTAAATAGTGCGTACATTACGGATAGTACAAATCCCAGAATGCACTGCAGCAGCTGGTGCGTCAATCAACACCAACAAGCTCCAGCTCCCCTCCCCTCCATGCCCATCCAGTCACTTTTAATGAACTTTAAGCTAGCCCATGGAAGAAACGGCCAAAGGAAAGATGGATCTGAAAAGCTTTCAGCACAGGAGTTAGATAAGCTGTTTGCTGCTGTTAATAAACCTGTTAGCCTCGTTAGCAGAGCTGATGTAGCCGTAATTAAAGAATACAACATAAGAACACATGATCACATAAAATATTATCCTCATTTTGCTTTTTGGTGTTGTTAATGAAAAACAAAGAGTGATTTTAGATTTCCCTTGAGAAAAATTACAGTTTTCTGGCTATTTTTCATGCCTGTGATAAAACTTTCTCATAGGAAATGAGTCAGTGAAACTTTGCTGATAGAGAGGAAGACATTTAAAAAAAAATTAATGATGCTGATGTGTCATTTATTTTGAATTTGATCTCTCATTTGTGTTTTTTCATACCTCTAGTTTGTTGTGAATTCTATAGATGTCTTTAGCAGCGGTTAAAGTGAAGTTCATATTAGTGTATTAATAATTTGTCATAATCTCTGATGAAAACGAGGCTAATTTAAGTCTGTTTTCTATAAAGGTTGACCCTTGTTTGGCCCTCGACTTGGACCCAATTTTTAATTTTGGCTCCTCTGTGATTGAATTTGACACTCCTGATCTAAATGGTTCCATGTTACAGCTTTGTTGATTTCTTTGCACTGACTCCCCATAAAGTTCAGGGTCCAATGTAAGGTTCTGGTTTTCACTTTCAGAGCTCTGCATGGCCAAACATCCTCTAAAATCAGTCAACTCTTACAGCCTTATGTCACCAGCAGGACTCTCAGGTCCTCTGATCAGGGTCTGCTGTCTATCCCTCAGTCCAGACTAAAAGCTAAAGGTGACAGAGCTTTTGCAGTTATGCAAACTCTGGAACTCTCTCCTTCAAATTTAGGATTCATTCAGGAAGTAGCTGAAGACTTTTCAGACTCACTTTGTTGTGTTTTATATAGCTATCTGCACTTTATTCCTGTCTGTTGCCTTGCTATTTATTTTAGTTTGTTTAATGGAATTTATTCTTTCTTTGTTTTATTGTGAAACACTTTGTATGGAGCCCCTTCGGAGTCATGTGTGAAAAAAATAAAGTGGGTAAAAAAAAAACAAAAAAAAAAAAAAAAA
>VXCM01000592.1:360212-421487 GCA_014773175.1 Lucifuga dentata | reverse complement strand
TTTTTTTTTTTTTTTTTTTTTTTTTTTTTTTTTTTTTTTTTTTTTTTTTTTACCCGCTTTATGTTTTTTTTCATATGACCCCTAAGGGGCTCCGTAACTTTGTGACTTCGGCTCTTGAAAGGTTCTATGAACAAATGAATTTTTATTTCGGTGTCATGCGCACACATATGCCCAGCCCACACGGGCTTACAAGACACCATTACACACACACACCAGATATATTAGTTTCCACATATACAGTGATACCACACCTCATCAAAAAATAAATAAATAAATAAATAAATAAAACAAGAAGTTCCCACACACTATAGTCATTAAACATATAATCATCTTGCCTTCTCTTCCAGGCTTTGGAAGCAAAATTAGCTAATTTAAAAACCCCAAAACCAAACAGCCATTCCAATTTTCTATAATCAGTCCACCAAAAACTCTCCAGGTCTCGGTCAAACATTTCATCAAACATTAATCCTCTCAAATCATTACAGTACAAAAGTAAAAAAGGCATCTCATCCTCAACCTTTCCCCTTAAATAAATTTTTCTTACTTACATACTTACTATACTCCCAAAATGTACAATTCCGGCTGTTTATCTTCTGCACTGACTGATGTTTGTGTGTGATCCCAGGAATCCTGAAGGAGTCGGAAGCAGGCCCGGGTCAGACAAATCCAGACTCTGTGTCAGAGTCAGCCCGGAATGACGTGGACCAGGATGTCTTCCTGATGTTTAACGTGGTGGACGAAGCCCTGAGTTGGTATCTGGAGGACAACATTCAGACCTTCTGCACTGATCCTGCTGGTGTCAACCAGGAGGACCCTGACTTTGAGGAGTCCAACCTGATGCACTGTGGGTGAAAAGATAAGGATGTTATTCATTTTACTGTGAAACTTTGGTTTATTTGCTGATCTGACTTCTGACTTTCCCACCTTCTGCCCTCCGCACCCTCGGCATACTTTGAATTCCTGTTGACCAAGTTGTTGTCATTCTGCCTCCTGAAGTTTCACAATAAAAGCATCAAACGTCACATCTTTAATCCCTTTAACTGAGAGTAAAAAGAGAGTTTGAGGTTAACTTGACTTTGTGTTTCTTTGTCTGACAGCTATTAATGGCTACATGTTTGGAAACCTGCCTGGAATCAGGCTATGTCAGCACCGTCCTGTCGCCTGGCATTTGTTTGGCATGGGTAACGAGGTCGACATTCATTCCGCCTTTTTCCACGGGAATACGCTGCTGGACCGCGGCCATCGCACCGACGTCCTCAGCCTGTTCCCAGCCACTTTTGTTACAGCTGAGATGATCCCCAAGGCGAGAGGAAAGTGGCTTTTGGCCTGCCAGGTCAACGACCACCTACAAGGTAGGGCGTCTGACCTTTGACCTCCTTCCTCTAACAGCTCAGTTTAAAGCTAATGACAGGGAAGAAAGCACATTTTATGAGCTTTCTTCTTCTTCTTGTAGTTTTGAAGATTCAAGAGAATTTATTTGTCTTTTGCACAAGCAAACAAGTCCACTGGAATTCTGCACCAAATAAAACCAAATAAAATGTATGATTTCTATAACTTTCATAGAAATATTACAGCTCTGGCTTCCTTCCTTACATGTCAGGCTCAGAACTTATAAACCAGCTCTTGCATAATGTCATATTATAATAATAATAGATAGTTTCTGTTTAAACTCTACAAGCCTGTAATAGCACAGCGTTTAACTTTTGACATGTTGATACATGTCAGGACTTTTTTTAATATCCACATTAGTTTCTCCAAAGTCTTTTAGAAGACAGAACACTCATTGTATATGTTATGAGTAATGCTTGATATCAGCATAAAGATTTCACTGACACAATGCGGATTATTTAGTATGTCAGACTATTTTTGTTTAAGAAGGAAATGTCATATTTATGGATTATTCATGAGATTAGTTCAAAACACACAACATTTTGGTATATTGTAGTTTTATTTATGATATAAATCCAGTTTTTTCTCCTCCTGGATCCTCTGGGACTGAAACTTCTTGTTTTTTTTAAATCTGATAACTGCAGAAGAGAAATTCAAGGAAATTGAAGGTGTATAAATTGAAGTGAAGGTGTAGGGACTGCAGATGGAAATTAGCTGCTAGCTAAATCTGCCACAGTGCATCTCTTCTCCTATGAGATTAATGTTTTTTTGTGCATGGTCCCTGATAAACAAATAAATAATAATAAATATATATATTGAACCTTGTTATTCTGTATCTGACCAGCAAAATCTGACCAGTTCGAGTTTCCAGGTTCATTTTCAGCCATGTGCCCTACCTAAGCTTCAGTTACATCAAGACTTTGTACTTTATTAGTATTATTATTATAGAATAATAGGCAATGTAATATCCTTATAAGTGTGTGTGTGTGTGTGTGTGTGTGTTCCTTTGTCCCAGCTGGGATGCAGGTCTTGTATGAAGTGAAGTCCTGTGGCAATGAGACCGGCCCACCCGTGCCGGCAGGTGTCGTGAGGGATTATTACCTGGCAGCAGAGATCGTGGAGTGGGACTACGCCCCGTCACAAACCGATCGTATCAATAACGTGTCCCTCACCGAGACTGACAGGTAGGCAGACATGTCCAGCTTATTAACCCTCTGCAGTCTGAAGTCACATTTGACACTGTTTGCTGATTTTTCAGAGACTTTCTTTTATTTTCTAGAATCTTACAGAATCAAGTAGGAAATTGACCACTTTTTAATTATTTATTTTTGATTTTTTTCCCCTCCAAATTCTTTAATATTGAAATTGTTTTTTTTTTTTCTTGAATGAAGAATTTTTTTGAAAATTTGATTTGACTCGCCAANGAAATTGTTTTTTTTTTTTCTTGAATGAAGAATTTTTTTGAAAATTTGATTTGACTCGCCAAAGGGTTAAAGGACCATACCGGCCATTTTGCATGTTTGAGCCTAATGTATTAAATTTTCATACATGTAACGTTACTGATAATCATTTCCCAAAGCATACTACTGGAACGGTGAATTAAAAATGTTTTTCCTACCTTCCAGACCTCCATTGGTTTCAGTTCATTCTGCTATTAAAATCAACTTGTTGATACTGTAAACGTTCTTGGGATAGGTAATCCATCATCACCAACAAGACGTGTATTCAGGTTTTTTTAGAAGTTATGTAATTTTAGCGTTTAAGTTCAATAAAAAGCGTGGAGTGAATGTATGCCTCCACCGGGGAATATAGTCCCAAAAGAAGACCTGCGTTTATGGAAAAATTTAAAGGACCGTGACTTCATAAGGCTGCGTAACTATTAGCAGGAGAAACATGGATTTTTAAGGTGGGTGTATCACTTGAATATTTGGTTTTGAAAGAATAAGAGATTTTTCAAAACATCAGGAAAGCTGAAATACGGTTTTATCCTTTGGGAAATGATTGTCAGTAATGTAATGTATGAAAATTGAATATATTAGGCTCAAACATCCACGATTGCTGGTATGGTCCTTTAAACATTAAATGATAAATGAACAGGTTGCTGCATGAGCACACAAACACAGCGAGTCCACATACTGGAAACTGTTTTATTGGATAAAAATAGTTTTGTTTACATTTAGCCAAAAACAAACATCTGTTTTTAGTCTCTAATAGGAAATTAGACTTGCAACCACAGAAATCCACAGAAACCATAATGCATCAGTTTGAGAAACGGCATAAACACAATAACAATACAAAACAAACAAAAAAACCCAGCAACGTAATAATATCTCAGTGATCAACAGGATGGGCTTCCTCCTTCTTCCTGTTTCCTAATGAGGTTTACGGCTTCATGCTTCATCCGAGCACTCCGGTCTTTGGCTATTTATACCTTTTCAGAATGCCCACAGTGGGAAGTGGGACGAAAAGCTGCTGTTATTAGGAGGGGAAGGTGTAACGTGTGTGTGTGTGTGTGTGTGTTTGTAAACTCAAAGCTATTCAACATATAAATGAGGAAAAAACATAGGAATCTGTGTCTTCTGTGTTTTTTGTGATTTCCACTTCATTACAAAGGGGGAATATATGTAAATGGAGATAACGGGGCACAGTGTCACTTTCACTTCTCTTCATTGAACGTAGCCCTGGGAGCCCTGGGGCGTTGGAGGAGTAAAGCAACTAAAAGAAAAAAGAGAGCTTGAGAGAAAAGTTAAAACCCTCCTCCTTTTCACACCTCACCACACCTGGCTATTTGCAGCGTGAAGCAGACACACCTGGTGGAAAGTTGCAGATTCAGTGGAAAGGAGGCTTCTACCACCTTCCAACTCTCCGACATGTCAGAGGCAGCATACTGCGACCTTTAGAGTAACACGTTAGATGAGATTGACTATAGTGATCACAGCATAAAGAGTGTAGTTTCAAGTTTATGATGTAAAATATCCTGTTTTCATTCTTAAATCAAGTCAAGTTTATGTGTCAAAGGGCTTTTCAGGCCCACATATTAGCTGTTCCCGACCCAACACAAGCTCAAGACGAGGAAAAACTCCCTAAAAAACCTGATTATACAAGGAAAATGGAAGAAACCTCGGGAAAGGCTATTCAAAGAGAGATTCCCTCTCCTCAAACGACCGGGTTTGACATAGGAGCCGCAGGTGGAGAAACAGGAAAATGACAAAGATCCAAAAANCAAAAAAAAAAAAAAAAATCCCTAAATATCTTTTTTTTTACTAATTTTTTTAAATTTATTTTTCAACAACAGAACAATATATACATTTTCAAACATGTATAAAGTAAAACAAACGACCAAAAATGCCCACTCCAAGAAAAAAAAAAAAAANAAAAAAAAAAAAAAAGACAACAGCAACAACAAAGAAAAGGTGGAGGAATAATAATCGTTGTCCACTCCAGAGTGTAATATCATAGGTTGAGATACAGGCGCCATGTTCACTTTCAGAGAGGGTGGTGTGCAATGTGTGTGTAAAGGGAAAGTACGCAAATAAGAACACCATTGAGTAAGAAGCCTCATTGTATTAATAAAGCTAGAAGCTACAACAGAACCCCAACGTTTCGTAAAAATGGACTTTTGGAGCCTTAATGAATATGTGATTTGCTCCATCTGATAGATGTCCCACACATTTTGGATCCACATATTGTATAGGGTCCGGTTTTAACCCTAAATGTCTTTTTAACAACTGAATAGATGCTCATTTTTCTGTTGCACCCAAACTAAAAATAGTTGAATGTCTCCAAGCAGCTCATTTATGGAACTTTTGTTAACTTCATAGATCAGGAGAAATCTGAGATGGAACTATAACACGTGTGTATAGAGAAACTGAATGGACATTTTTAGGTGAACTCTCCCTTTAAGGCTTGTAAAATCTCAGAACAAAGTTGTTTGTGTGTCTGTGGCCTCTGAACAGGCTGAATATATTCCTGTGGTGAGTCAGCATTGTGTGTGTGTGTGTGTGTGTGTGTGTGTGTGTGTGTTTCTGGTAAACGGTGCAGAAAGCGATTCAGCTCCTTCTGCTTTGTTTCCTGACACAGTGAAACTCCTCTGGCTGCTGCTGCTGTTTGTTCTGTCATAAGAAAGAATTTCCACACACCCTGAATCAGCAGGGACACGTAAATAAAGCTTTAATTCACACACACACGCACACACACGTCTCCTGCTGTCTCATCCCGTGCTCTCCGCAGCGCATCAGAGGTCTTTTTTGGCAGAGACGGCGGCAGGATTGGGGGCCGCTACCTGAAAGTGAAATACACAGAGTACACAGACGAAACCTTCGCTACCAAAAAACAATCCACACCTGATTCACAACACTTAGGAATCTTAGGTAAGACTGTTTCCAACTTTCACACATTTCATATTCACTGTTTTCTTCTTACTATAAAGTCATTTTTTAAAACAAGTTCACTGTTCACAGAATTTTTTCCCAATAGTCAACTAAAAAGTTGCACTGTAAAATGTGAAAATCTTGAAATTTGTGCCAAATTTATAAATACACAAGAGAATCTAAAATCAAGCGAAGAATTTTCTTTTTTTTTTCTCCAATTCTTTTAAAATTCAATCAAACTATAGTTTTTAATCAAACTTTTTTATATATATATATATTTGTATTTTTTGTGGAATTTTCTAACATTTTTCTGCTAGTATCCCACATTTTTATATTGTTCTTATTTTCTAAAATTTTCTTGAAAATCTCTGATATTTTCAATTTTTTATAAACTATTTCCCCTCAGAGTTTTTTTTTTATTTTAAATATTTTGTTTTGTAGAATTAAGTATCCAGACAGGTAAATTCACAGCTAAACTGGTGTTTAGTTTAATTCTCTTTCAACCTCCTCATCTTGTTTTTCCACGTTTGTCAGGTCCGGTGCTGAGGGCGGAGGTCGGAGACACGCTCAGAGTCACGTTCATGAATAAAGCTGACAGGAACTACAGCATCCAGCCTCACGGCCTGCACTATGACAAACACTTCCAGGGCAGCAGCTATGAGGACGGTAAGACACGAAGTGGCCATCAGAGGAGGAAAAAGTACTCAAATAAAAGTTGTAAAGTTGTGAATGGTCATTTGACATGTATCTGGAATGTTAATGCACCAGTAAAGTGAAAGTAAGTGAAAATCCCCAAAAAAGACCTAAGATTTTTTATGGTTTTCCATCCTGTCAGGTGGAAGAATCTTCTATCTCCAGTCTTTTTTAAGCTTTTATGTCAGTTGATGGATTACATGTTGTCTAGCAGGTTCTCATACCTTGTAATCTTTTATACTTTCAAAAACTCTTGAAGAGCAACTTAACACCAAATGCATTTTTTTGAGTTATTAAGTTAAATGTGAAGCCTCATAATAATGTATCAGCTGATTCTGGTGCCATTCTAAAGCGTTCATTGTAAATGCCGTGTTTAAGATATCGTCTAAAATGCCTTGTGCCATCGACCTGAAATGAGGCTGATTTTCAAGGTTTTAAAGGACCATACCACCCATTTTGCATGTTTGAGCCTAATGTATTCAATTTTCATATATTTTATGTTACATTTCCCAAAGGATAAAACCATATTTCCGCTTTCCTGATATTTTGCAAAATCAAATATTCAAGCGATATCACCCACCTTAAAAATCCATGTTTCTCCTGCTAATAGTTACGCAGCCTTATGAAGTCACGGTCCTTTAAATTTTTCCATAAACGCAGGTCTTCTTTTGGGACTATATTCCCCAGTGGAGGCATACATTCACTCCACGCTTTTTATTGCGCTTAAACGCTAAAATTACGTAACTTCTATAAAAAACCTGAATACATGTCTTGTTGGTGATGATGGATTACCTATCCCAAGAACGATTCAAGTATCAACAAGTTGATTTTAATAGCAGAATGAACTGAAACCAATGGAGGTCTGGAAGGTAGGAAAAACATTTTTAATTAGTAGTATGCTTTGGGAAATGACTGTCTATAACGTTTCGTGTATGGAAATTGAATGTATTAGGCTCAAACATGCAAAATGACTGGTATGGTCCTTTACAGGGAACATATAATGTCTTTTCTTCTTTTCCTCTTTTCCTCCAACATTTATGACGTAGTACAGTAGAGAGTTTGTTTGAACATTGTCAGCCTTGTAAAACTCATATGTGTGACTCATGTTGTAGAACCAAACCTCAAACTCGATTGCAGAAGCCAAACTCTGGCTCTGACTTCCAAAACGTTTCATTAATTTAGCCAAAAAAGTTTTGTCAAACAAACAAATCATACTTCCCATCACTCGCATTTGTGTCTGATAGGTGTCGTCAACTCCGGCTCCCGGATCGGTCCAGGGGAAAACTTCACGTATTTCTGGCAGGTTCTAGAAGGTCCCTCTCCATCAGATCCCACCTGTATCCCCTACCTGTACTACTCTGCCACCAAGCCCATAAAGGACACCAACTCTGGACTAGTGGGACCTCTGCTTGTCTGCAAGAAAGGAACCCTGAGCGAGAATGGAACCCAGGTTCTGTTTATTACCTATTTTTCTTTATTTTTATCGTCTTTCCTCATCATTTTTATTATTTTATTTTTATTTTTATTTATTTAATTTATTTAAAAAGGGACCATGCACAAAAAACATTAATCTCAAACTGAGAAAAGATGCAATACACAGTAATATTCAGCTATTTTGAGCAGAGCATGATGGATATTTTATCTGTGTTTTTCGCAAGTTTCACGCCCTCGGCTGAGCCTTGATGTTCTTTAACTTTTTCCTCAGCACAGATTCGGTAGATTTTTATCAACAGTTGACAAATATGGAATGTATTTAAAATCTACTATCTTCCATTGCCTTCTTGTAGTTTGGATTGTGACCGTGTGTTTGTGTATTATTCCACAGCCGGGCGTGGATAAGGAATTCTTCCTTCTGTTTTCAGTCATGGATGAAAACATGAGCTGGTATTTGGATCAAAATATCGATAAGTACGGCAGCAATGAGACAAATCCAGCAAATGAAGACTTTGAGGAGAGCAATAAGATGCATGGTAATCCATGAGGGAGTTGGGGTGGATGAATTTCAAAGATAGCTTGAGCCCATTTTCTATCACTCACAAAGCATATACACTACTGCTCAATAGTATAGAATCTAGTGATTTTCACATAGAATCAATGTTTCCAGTCATGTAAAACTACTTTTATTTCATATGTATAAAATGATTCTACATGTCTGTTAGTGTATTGCAGCCACAGGTTTAAAATAATTAGCAAGAAGCTGTAAAAAAAAAAAAGTTAAGACATTTTATTTAAATTGTCCAGAATCATGACATGAGTTGTAGATGATTCCAGATTCATGTAGAGAAGCTGTATGTGGTTCAGAGATTATTGGGAAATTCTAGATTATTCCCTGATGCTCTAGAAGCTGATGCCTCATATTTACAAAGTAGAGATTAAATCTCACAGTGGAAACTTTGATGAGAAATCACTAAAATACTGTTATTTATCATGTAAAAACTTTTTTCTACCCAAATATTCAAAATACTAAATAAAACATCTTAAAATACATTTTGGTGTTTGGTTCATGTAATTTAAAAAAACACTATTATTAAATAAAATAGCAAGAATTACTTAAATGACGATTGATTCTAAACTTTTGAGTGGTTGTGTAGCTCATATCTTAAGTTTCTGATTTTTCTCTTGCATTTGTTTCCTCTGTGTCATTTCAGCCGTTAACGGTTTCATGTACGGGAACCTTCCCGGCCTGGAGATGTGTTCTGGGGACAGAGTTATGTGGTACACCTTCGGGCTGGGCACAGAGGTGGACATCCATGGTGTTTATTTTGAGGGAAACACCTTCAAGAAGCAAAGCACGACGCGAGACACGATCAGCCTGTTCCCACACACCACCACTGCTGTCAGCATGCAGCCAAACATGCCTTGTCAGTCAGATTGCATTTTACATAAACACACACAAACACCGCATTCCTTTGGCTCACACACGCACGCACACACATTCTCAGAGCTCATCCATCCTTCATTTGGTACATCCGACACTTTACAACAGGAAATGTACCATAATAGTATCAGCTGGTGCAGAAATGCCTGTCAGGACTGTAAATTCATCTTTAACACAAATAAGAAGATATTTGCTCTTTATGGTATTGGTGTATCCTGAGATTTGTTTGAAATATTCACAGTTAAAGAATAATTCCACTTTAAATTATGCAAATCTAGACTTCTCCTGACTACATTTCAAGGTTTTACTCTGTTAATTTATGTTTATAGAGCCGAGTTTCTGAATTGTTTCTCTCCACTTCACATTATTCTCAAACACAATACTCTTTTGGATGAAGATGAAAGCGTCTTCTGTATAACCTTGGCTCAACGATTGGCACTAAACCTTTCTGGAATTGATTGGAAAATGCATTTATAATAATCATTCAGACATCCTTGTTACAGAATTCAACTGTCACTTCTGATTTATGATGCATGATTTCAAAGGGTTGTGCATAGTGATGAACCCACAGAGAATTCAAAGCTTTCAGCCTCTTTTAACTCTGTGTTTTGGTCTTTACACCAACTCCTGATATAAAACAGCAAGTTTCCAGCAAACAAATTCTGATAAACCACCTGTAGGTTACCTGTCCAAACTGAAATGACTGAAACAAAGTAGAAACAATGAAGAGAATCAAGTATTTAGCAACATTAAAGGACAATACTGGTGATTTTGCATGCTTAACCCCAATAAGTACCCACATATACATTACATTATTGTCAACCATTTTCCAAAAATAATATAACCATTATTTTATTTATATTTACCACTTCGGTAGTACATTTTGGAAAAATATGTGTGTGCATTGTATTTATTGGGCTTAAACATGCAAATCACTGGTATGCTCCTTTAAGACTCAGATATTTTTTCAGGAGTTGGTGGAGTTAAAAACTAAGTGAATATTGGAGTTAAATTCATCACGTGTCCAGTTCATGTTGCTGTGTGTCTCTTGAATGTGTAAGTCAGCAGTTGTTGCTAAAATGTTAGCTGTAGCAACTTAATAAGCTAACGGTACATCAGGGCTGTGTGTCTGTCAGCTCACTTTGGAGGTTTTTCTGTCCTCTAGTGGGGGTAAATTGCTATTGCAGCATTTAAGACATATTGATTATGTCCTAATCTTTAACCTTTATTCATTCTGTTGCTCAGGTGTGTATGAAGTGAGCTGCAGAGTAACAGATCACTACTCGGCCGGGATGAGGCAGCAGTACAGAGTAAATATCTGCCCGGGATACGAGGTGAAGCCCTCAGACACAGGAAAGTGGAAGGAGGTACAGTATTTTATCAGTGCTGAAGAAATAGAGTGGGACTACTCACCTGACAGAGACTGGGAACTGGAGAAACACCACGCCACATCAGAGGACAGGTGTGTGTGTGTGTGTGTGTGTGTGTGTGTGTGTGTGTAGCACAATTGTATGTTGACGTACATTGGTTGGGGACTGGAGCCTATGATTTGTGGCAAAACTTATTACTGTTTGCTAATGCTGGCAAATTGGTACATGTGTTCCAGTCCAGGTAGCGTGTTTGTGGAGAGAGGAGAGAACCTAATCGGCTCGCGCTATAAGAAGGCGGTGTTCCGAGAATACACCGACGACACCTTCCAAGTTCAGAAGAGACGGCAGCCCAGTCTGGGAATTCTGGGTATGTTCTGTTCTCATATGTCTCGCTGGATTTGACCAAGAAAGAACGGAAGAATTTATATGAGTTGCTTGGCTTTTAAGGCATGATAACAATACTTAAGAGTGGAAAAGCATTCAGATAGCAATAAAATTTGCTGATATTTGTTTTTCTTATGTAAGCAAATTACATACCCATGCTTGGTAAGAATTCCTCAAATTTGGTTATTAAAGAGTTGCCACAAAGATATTTTATCATTTTAAACAATAAGGCGACATTAGCAGTAACTGGACAACATAACAACATAAACTTTTATTTTCAACAGTAAATTTCGCTGGAAATTAATAACTGAAATACTAAACTAAATGCCAATACAACAAAGCTTAAAGGACCATACTGGCCGTTTTGCATGTTTGAGTCTAATATATTCAATTTTCATACACATAACGTTACTGACAATCATTTCCCANTTTGCATGTTTGAGTCTAATATATTCAATTTTCATACACATAACGTTACTGACAATCATTTCCCAAAAGATAAAACCGTATTTCATTTTTCCTGATATTTTGCAAAATTTCTTAATCTTTCAAAATCAAATATTGAAGTGATACACCCACCTTAAAAATCCATGTTTCTCCTGCTAATTAGCCTGCTAATAGCTAATAGCAGCTGTATGAAGTCATGGTCGTTAAAATTTTTCGATAAACACAGGTCTTCTTTTGGGACTATATTCCCTTGTGGAGGCATACATTCACTCCACGCTTTTTATTGCGCTTAAACGCTAAAATTATGTAACTTCTAANACAAGTTGATTTTAATAGCAGAATGAACTGAAACCAATGGAGGTCTGGAAGGTAGGAAAAACATTTTTAATTCACCATTCCAGTAGTACTTTGAGAAATGATTGTCATTAACGTTACATGTATGAAAATTGAATATATAGTAGGCTCAAACATGAAAAATGGGTGGTATGGTCCTTTAATTTGCCAATATAGGTACACAGATACATTGATATACCAATGCAGATATGTCTGTGATAAACCCTTATCATCCACCCATGTAGAACTCCCTCATACACTGTTGGAGCTCTATAATCAAAACTTCCACGTGTTTTCTGTATTCATATTATTCTATTATGTTTTCTTTTTCCTCTGTAGGTCCAATAATCAGAGCAGAGGTTGGAGAGCAGATTGTGATCACATTCAAGAACAAAGCCAGCCGGCCGTTCTCCATCCACGCACACGGAGTTCGACCAAGCGGCGACCACATTCCTGTCCAGCCTGGTGAGAGAAAAGTTTGTGAAAAATAAAAATGTTCTGATTTCATCCCAGTTTGACGCAGATTTCAGCGACATCGTGTCTAACCAAGAACAGAGTTTGGTGGCCATTTATAAAACACTTCATTTTGGCTCACAATTCCTGAATTTCTGGACATAGAAGCAATTTTTTTATTTCTTAGATTCTTCTGTTCAAGGCAAATCAGTATCTGCCACATGCATCTCTGCCAAAACTGATTTCCTCAGATTTTCTGTCATTTTTAATTGTTCACTCCATCTGCAAATTTCATTCAATCTTCACTAAATTTACTTCATGAGACGAGCATGAAAAAACCTTTTCTGCTTCATATTATTTTGTTCCTGTTTGTAACTCTGAAACGTATTTTGCATTTAGATGACAAAGCACTTCACTTCTGAGCAATCCTGAAAAAGTTTATGAAATTTGTCCTCTAGATGGCACTAAAGCAGCATGGAAAATAGAAAATTGCAACTAAGTGGTCGTCAATGTCTGATTTAAAGGACCATACCGACCATTTTGCATGTTTGAGCCTAATATTCAATTTTCATACATGTAATGTTACTAACAATCATTTCCCAAAGCATACTACTGGAACGGTGAATTAAAAATGTTTTTCCTACCTTCCAGACCTCCATTGGTTTCAGTTCATTCTGCTATTAAAATCAACTTGTTGATATTTGAAACGTTCTTGGGATAGGTAATCAGGATGGAATAGAGGTAATCAACAAAACGTATATTCAGGGTTTTTTAGAAGTTAAATAATTTTATCATTAAAGTGCAATAAAAAGTGTGGAGAGAATGTGTGACTCCACCGTCTCAAAAGAAAGCTTGCATTTATCAAAACATTTAAATGACCGTGACTTCATAAGGCTGTGTAACTATTAGCAGGAGAAACATCAATTTTAAGGTGGGTGTATCACTTGAATATTTGATTTTAAAAGATTTAGAGATTTTTCAAAATATCAGGAAAACTGAAATACGGTTTTATCCTTTGGGAAATGACTTTCAGTAACATAACATGTATGAAAATTGAATATATTAGGCTCAAACATGCAAAATGGGTGCTGTGGTCCTTTAGAGTTTTGCATTATGTATTTTTCTACAAAGCCATAATATTTCTGGGTAGGATTTAGATATTTGCAAAAAAAAAAAAAAAAAAAAAACCATGGCCATCATCAGGCAGTCAGAAAGATCTTCTATCGTTATATGTTGCAGATCCACATACAGACTAAAATGTCTAAAGATTTTTTATCTGTAAAAAATTTAGAAAATTGAGCAGCCTTGGCAAACATATGAGCCAGTTGAGCGCTTTTTAGTTTGATGAAGGTGTAGACCTCAAAATTTTGACCTTTGCTTAGGCGTGGATTTAACACTTTTTTATTCCCTTCAGGTTACGTAATGGAGGTGCGATGGGATGTTCATGGGAGCTCAGGTCCAGGGGATTCAGATCCAAACTGCATCTCCTATGCTTACTATTCTACTGTTGATTTCATTAAAGTACGTATAATCTGTGTACTACAAACACGATTCACAATCATACCTGCTCTTGGTTAGTGTAAGGGCTAAAAATGTGATCCATGATGACAGTTCATTTCTTTACATCCAGGACCTGTACAGCGGCCTTCTGGGGCCCCTGGTGGTCTGCAGGCCCGGGACTCTGTGGGGCGACGAGGGTCCCAACAGACAGAGAGCGGACGTGGAGAAGGAGTTTGCTCTGCTCTTTATGGTGTTTGATGAAAACCAGTCCTGGTACTTGGACGACAACATCAGAAAATACCTCGGCGTCGACCCGGACACCTTCGTGCCAGACGAAGACTTTGAGGAGAGCAACCTGATGCACGGTGAGAAAAAAATGTGATGACACAAGGAAGGAAGGAAGTGTGTGTGTGTTATTTGTGTGTTTGTGTGTTGTAGGGATTAACGGCAGGCTGTATGGTAACCTGCATGGATTGGTGATGACGCAGGGCCAGAAGGTGGACTGGTATCTGCTGGGAATGGGCAACGAGGTGGACATGCACACCGTTCACTTCCACGCTGAGACGTTCACCTACAAGGTATCTTTTTTTTAACATAACAATAATAATCTTTATTTGTATAGTGCAATTCACACCCGATGTGCAACTCAAGTGCTTCACATCAGAACAATCAGTCATAATCTGGTTCTTTGCATTTTAAGGCACATTCACATCACTCTCTGTGCTTATTTCTTCTTTGTCTCCCCGTGTGTGTGTGTGCGTGTGTTTGTGTGTGTCAGACGGACCGCATGCACCGTGCAGACGTGTTCGACCTCTTCCCCGGAACTTTCCAAACTGTGGAGATGGTAGCCGGGAATCCTGGAACTTGGTTGCTTCACTGTCACGTTACTGATCACATTCACGCTGGCATGGAGACCATTTTCACCATCCAAGGTGTGTGTGTGTGTGTGTGTGTGTGTGCACGTGTGTGTGTCTGTGTATATGCACACACAGTGTTGTGCATTTACATATTCAGTATATTATGTATGTGTGTGGAGCATTACTGGAGCATTACAGCTCTTTATTTCCAGATAATTTATTACATGATAAGATCAGTTTTCTTCTCCATAAGCTGCACAATCTATTCGATTTCCATTTATCACCATATGAAAATGATTTTTTATGTGTCATTATTCATTTTGGCTGCATTTACAACAGAATGAACAAACAATCCAATTTTTGCTCTCATGTGGCACATATATCCAGTATATTGTGAACAAGCAAAAAAGCACATGGAATCTGATATTCTCAGATCCGTTTTGTGCCACATTCATATGTGGAAATAAATATTCTAATATTCTGGAAGAAAGAGGGGGGAAAAAGGGAGGAAAAAATCAAAAACTTGTTAAAGAAGTGGGGGTGGACAACAAAAAGCTGAGTTTGTTTGACAGTTCCTGAGTTGATTTCACAATTAATAAAAATTATTAAAATGCATTTAAATAAGTACATTAACAATATATGTGTTCCAAAATGCGCATCCATGTTCCAAAATGCGTATGCATCATCATTTTTACATTTTTAAATTTGCAATTTCAATTAGCTGGAGTGTAAGTGTGTGTGTATATGTGCTTAGAGGGCACGATTACACACAGACTAAGATTTCAACCATGTAACCCCACCAGTCTTGCATCTATACTTGCATCCATCAACAACGCTTTATTCAGAAAGATGAGGATATACAAATCATATGAAGTGTAACTGATAATTCATCAATTTTTTTTTAACATATTTATATATATGGACCTCCCACCCTCCTATACTTGCATCCAGACATTCCTGTTGACAGAAGAAGCAGCAATCACACAAGTTGCAATAAGTGCACAAATCCTGCATCTAATAAAAATTTAAATTAAGTCAGTTGCAACCCTTTAAAAATGCTTTAGAAAGCAAATACTCGTACAATTATTTCTGACTGATCTGCATCAATTTCAGGCATTTTGTTAACTTCTGCCTTGGAAATTAAACCTTCATTAGTGCGTGTAGGTTATTTCAGGACTTAACTGTAAAGACAGGTAGCAGATATGGATCAGAATATGGGAAGTGAGCATCAAGACCTGATAGTGTAACAGATGCGTTTGTTAAAAGTGAATCCTGACTAATTTAGATGATGTTGTTAGCAGCATAGAAACCAGTCAATTCCATTTTGTGTTACAAAATGGAATTCTATCTCTGGACGTTCGTCGTATCTCTCTTTCCTGGGATAAAATAAAACTCATATCAGCTTCTGTAGATCTGGCATCCTGTCACCATAAAACTTAAGCAGGAAACAGATTCTGACATCGAACCTTTGATGGAATACAGGAAATAATACATCCAGGCTATAAAACCCTTATTAGGCAGCATTTTTGGATAAACAGGAAATGATTGGTGATGAGGCAAGATTTTTGATTGAATTTGTGTAGCAAAGGCTCGTATACTCGAATGTTTGACCCTGCAGCAACATGTTGCTTCCTATGGAGCCCCATAAAGGTTCATGTGTGAAAAAAAACATAAAGTGAGTAAAAATAAATAAATAAATAATAAAAAATAAGGTTAAAAAAATACCCGACGCCCTTAAAGGGCCATGGAAGAAAAAACATGATGGAGGTTATAAAAAAAAAAAAAAAAAAAAAANTTTTTTTTTTTTTTTTTTTTTTTTTTCACTTTCTGTTTTTCTCTCTCTTCTGAAACATACTAAAATAGGTTAAAGCTACAGCATGCAACGGAGCTGTTTTGTTACCGGTAAGTCAATTCTCGTAAAAGAATTAACCATTATAAATGCACAAAAATACACTGTTGGAACTGCCAAACACTAGAACACTGTCAAAAGTAGTAGTGAATTAGTGACTTTATTCACTGACTTGTTTTTTCATCGGAACTTGTAGTGGGTACAGTCACAGACACGTTAGCTGCTAGCTAGCATTAGCATTTTCCTAACCGGAAATCGTTCCTCAAACAGCAGCAGAACAGCTCCGTTGTAGCTGCAGCTTTGACCTAGTTTTAGTACATTTCAGAAGAGAAAAAAAAACAGAAAGAAAGAAAAAAAAAAAGAACGAATAATAAAAACATTTTTTAACCTCCAACTGATTTTTTTNTTTTTTTTTTTTTTTAACCACTTTATATATATTTTTTTCACACATGACCCCTAAGGGGCTCCGTAGCTTCCTGCTCCTTCATCTCTTCATCTCTCCTGCTGCAGCATCAGGGACTGAAGCCTCCATCAAGCCCTTCCTGTTCTGCTTGGCTTTGGGTCTTGCTGTTGTAGGTGTGATGAGCTAAAGGAGGAACTCTGTAACAACGTGAGGACTGCACATAAAAACCCAGGGACAACATCACTGCTGTGTACATTTCTATGGAAGATTCCACAAATACACCATGTAACCAATCATCAGGCAAGACGTTTTGTATTTGTGAAATGTTTCTGCGTTCTTCCTGTTTTCTAGCATGTTGCACTGTATTTGACATTGTTTGGTTACTTTTGCAAAGTACTACTGTACCAAATATTTCATCCATTTATGAATGTGTAATTAAAACAATTATTAGACTGTGCCATACCTGTCAACACTACCGTTTTTCCCGGGTTTGTCCCGTATTTTCATCCTCTCCCGCCGTTTCTCCCATAAAATCTTCCTATTTTGATTATACAGAATCCTAATTTGCTCAGTCAAGTTGTTTGGGTCATTATGTGGCGCGCCCCCTGGTGGGGCGTGGAGGTATTACAAGTGGGGCGACCTGAAGCCNGGGGGGGGGGGGGGGTTATCCCAGAAAATTTCAATTTCAAAGCTCATTGTTGATAGGTATGGAATGTACAGTGATTCAGTTTCCCTCATTGTTCTTTCCTTCATTTAGTGTTTTTAGCACCACCTAGTGGTGGTAATTACATTTGACATGACAACTGCAAGTTGAAAAAAGAAGAAAAAACTCGACTTTGTTTAGTCCTTTATGAAGTAAAAACTGTGATATCACAGTGGGAAAATGCTGCACTATAAGTAAAAGACATGCATTAATTTTTTTTTTCGCATTTTGTGCAAAGTGAATTTTAACGCACCGATTATGAAAACTGCAAAATAAAATTTTTATGCTTTAAGATAGAATGAAGGATTAAATGTTTTTTCTACAGGCTGAGAAAAGTTTCTAAAAGTCTTCAGATACTGTCATCAACCTGAAACAAGATTTTATTAAAGCTGAAAATAATCATAAATCTGAATTTTCCTCAGTTTCAGGTAGATATGATTTTCATTTCAATGCAACATCTTTAAATGTTTGTTACACAGTTAAGGAAATCTTATTAGAAAGCTTTGCTGAGCAGTGTAGGAAATAAAAACACTGCGATGTGTGTTTTGGAATGATTTTTCTGTACTATAATATGCATTATTTCAGATATACCAAATGATTGATAAATTGTGAGCCTGGTTTATAAGGAATAGGGTAAGGACTGTAAAATTTGTGAAAGTAATATGTAGTGGAAGTCTTTTTTTTTTAATATATCATCTGCACTTTCAATTTCCAGAGGTCCCCAAAGCTTTATGAGTTGTATAAATTGGACAAACATGAAAAAAAAAAAAGCTATAGCTAGAGCCTGTTTGGCCTCAGGTAATGATGTCATTATCAACCAAGAAAGGGAATTAAATGAAAGATTAGATTTTGGGCTCAGAATCTATCAATTTAGTTTGAATGCTAACCTGAGGGTGTGGCACATCTGTAAGCGTCGCTGAATGGTGTGAGAGTGGGTTATCTGTGATTCCCAATGAGTTGTTTTTGTTAGAACAAAAGAACCTTAACTACAATCATCAATCAATCAATAGGCTACACAAGCATTATTATTCGGGTTAATTAACAAGTAAATGGCGTAGTTCATCAGCATGATTGACCTGAACCATTGAGATGATTACAGCAACTAATCAACATGATGTTTCCAAGAGTTTTGCTCTTGTGGTCACTAAATGGGGAATTTGCACTTCAACTGCAGTTTCAGTTTATCGTCTCTGCAAAGATTTCATCCCAACTTGTCCAATTTGTGAAAGAGGTTTAACTGTTCAGATAACAGATATTAAGGTAGGAATCTCATCCCAGATCTGCAAACTTTCTATAAATTATTCAAGGTAAAACTTATAAAAGGCCATCAATTTACTGTAAGAACTGAATCGTGAAATTTCTGGGTTTTTTAAATAAAGTTATTCAGCAGATTCTCTCATCAATAAACATTTATTTTGTTTTTCATTGACTGTTGGAAGCCAGTTTTACCTGTTACTGATCAAAACAGTTTGGAGTAAAATGTTGATATTTTCCATTTATCTTCATCTGTTGAAGTCAGGTTTGTGTAGCTTGATTAATCCTTTCCAGTCGACTGTTATCACCCATTAAGAGCGTTTTCAGACTTCCCATCACACAATGACTTGGATAAAAATTAACCCATTATCTTTACATACTTTTGTCTTTTATCTCTGCTTCTGTTCCCTTACAGAGAAAAGAATAACAGTACAGCAATATGTAAGAAAACATATTTAAAAATTATAAATACTGATAAATAATTATAATATGAAACTTATTTTATAGTTACAAGTTCCAAACATTTTTAAAACTGATGATGAAAAAAATGTGCTCAAATCCTTAGATACCACAGTGAAAACTGCTCCACAAAGAATGGAGATGTTGTTTTTTCCACTTTAACAGGATGGAATGAAATGGGAAAATCCCCAAAACTGTAGATAAGAAGTATTTTACCCAAAAATAAGTATTTCCTACAGTATTTCCTTTATATTCCTAATATTAGGAGATTTTCATTCTTTCAAATCAGTTGAAGTTTTACATGATCCTCAACAACTTTTCCTTTTTAAACTCTAAATGTTATAGTCATGAAGCTAAAAGAAGGCTGAGATACAAGGTTTCTACCTGACAACAGTAATATTATAAATTTATCTTTTGCTGAATTTGAAGTTTTAAATAAATAAATTTAAATGAAATATAGAACTAGTGGAGTAGCAGAATATGAAAAAACATAGAAGTACCTTTAAACTAATTAAGAGGAGTAACTGAGTAAATGTACTTTGTAGAATTGCTGAGTTCTGATTGGGCGCGGACTGATGTCAAACAGCCAATGACCAGCAGGGGGCGCAGTGTGAGGACGCCTGCATATAAATCCGGCTTCACGGACTCTGGAGGTCATTTAAAGCCAAACTGAGCCGCAGATTCACCTGGAGAACATCAAGGGAACCCGGAACCGTGTCTGCTGCGTGATTCTGCAAAGGTAAAACAGTTTACCTGCTCAGGTGTTAAAGTGAGAATGAATTTGTGAATGAAATGCTGCTTCTGGATTGATTTTTAATGGCTGTGTTATAAAAGTGGATTTGCAGAAATATGCCTATGCTAGTTTATAATTGTGTGTGTGTGTGTGTGAGTGAGAGAGAGAGAGAGAGAGAGAGAGGATGATTTGATTGGATATTTGGGAGCCTCTTTATGTTTTGGATGCTCCATGGTAATTGCAGAGAGAGGTTGCGGTTGGATGAGCCTGTGAGGACATTTAGGAAGTGTAAAAGTGTGTGTGTGTGTGTGTGTGNGGTGTGTGTGTGAAAGAAAGCCCAGTTTTCTTGCTGAGTCCAGTTTCAACCAGTTTGTCTCTTTTTTTCTATCTGTTTTCCACCGTGGATGCTTGTACGACAAAGTGCCTATAACATGACGGAAGCTCTTTGTCCAACAGGATGGTGGATGTAATGACCTTTGACCCTGCATGACTAAGACATTCCTCTGGTGTTCATCTGTGGCCATCAGGTGGTGTTTGTGGGGTCATTGTGTTTTAAGGGAAGAGGGATTACGCATCAAGTTAATCAACAAGTTAAAAAAAGCAAACAGGAAAAAAATTCACAAGTATCACCAATACCCTAAAGAGACTCTAGATGGCGCTGTTTGTCATGTGGCATCCAGAACCAGAACAAAAGCAAGACTCAACTTTTACCATCCTGGCTTATTTGGTATCATGCAAGCAGTTTTTTTTTTCTCTCTTCAGCGTGACCCACGGATGTCTCAGACTTTTCAAACAGACTTTGTAGAGATTTTCCCAAAGTTTCAGAAGTATTAACATCTTCAGGGGTTATTCCAAATTGGGAATTCCCAACTTCTCCCAAAATTATTCCTGATAGCATTGCTTGCATGGTAATGCTATCATGCTCTTTTGGGGTTAAAAACTTGGCAACAAGTCCCAACTGGTGTCTCCAAAAAGGCCTAAAAGTGAATTCTTCTATCCAACTGACTGAATTCAAATTAATTATAAGAGAGATATTGTAGCTCTGTTCCAGATTTTCTTTATTTATAGTCATGGAATTTCCTTCTTGCTTTTATTGCATATGAAATTTTTATCTTGCTAAGGTGTTTTCTTATCTAGTTCTGTTATTTGTGCAGCTTTTTGTATGCTGCTGTCTTGGCCAGGTCTCCCTTAAAAAAGAGATTCTGAATCTCAAGAGGATTTCCAGGTTAAATTTAAAATAAAAAAAAAAGACAAGCAAGTCACAAATCATGTCACAAGTCAAGACTGACATGCCAGGACTTGAGATGTACTTGTAACTTGCAAAGCAATGATTCAGTATCTTCAGGGTTCAGAGTTCAGCGTCTTTACCTTGTGATCCTGTGACTTCAGCACAAACCCGACTATAAAACCTCCTCCTTCTCTTTCTGCTTTCCTCCTCAGATCAGCACTTTCTGATCCTTCATCCTGAGCACCTGTCAGGAAACTCTCTGCACTATCTGCCAACTTCCTCTCTCTGTCTCCTCTGCTTCTTTCACCCTTCTTCGACTTTCATTTCTGCCCTGACCATGGCTCCGACCCTGGCCACGGCGTTTTCCAGGCGCTGGTGGATGGCTGTGACTGCCATCTTGGAGAATCTCCTCTTCTCTGCTGTACTGCTGGGATGGGGATCGCTCCTCATCATGCTCAAGTCTGAAGGCTTCTACTCTTACCTTTGCAACGAGGAGGGTGAGTCAGAACTGCTGCTGCTGACAAAGCCGTTATGATTTTACCACCATAGGTATATTCTGTGAAATTATTCATCTCTGCTTTATATAGGAGTTAATAAGAAAGACTTTTGGGTTGCCAGGTTGTGAAAAATCCCTTTCGCTGGCGTATATCTTCTTCCAGCACATTTGCTTTGTCTTTTACTCTGTTTCTGCACATTTTCAAAGTGCAGAATTGATCAGAATTGCAGAAATAAAACTCTTTTATTAATGACTCATTAGCATTTATAATTGCCTGCCAGAGAGCTTATCATAAAGTGAGAAACTTGTGTTCCTTTTTCTGGAAGTGAAGAGGTCAAATTGTTAATTTTTAGCTAGTCATTCTGTTTAATTAAGATGTTAATAAATGATTTTTTTTTTTTTTTTTTTTTAGTCTGGACATTCTGTAGCAACAAATTATGTTTCATGTTCCATGCCAAAGAAATCTGGCAACTCAAAAGTTCTTCGAACGAACGGTGTATTACTGATCTGCAAAAAAAAAAAAAAAAAAAAAAANGACTCAAGTGCTGCACAATTATAATTGCCTCCTTAGTAATCACACCCAAAATCACATATTGCACAAATTACACAAATTACACATAACACATATTGCACACATACACAACCAGATAAAAGCATCATGAAGCTGATGCACAACACCGTGGTCTCAGTCAATATTGTTTAAAATTTTAACTGAATTAAGCTCAAATGAATTTTTAAAACGGTTATAACTCAAAATTATAACTCAAAGTCTGTATAAGGAATATGTTATTAAAAAGTGGTATCATTTCATGATTCCCTATGTTGGAACTGTTCCTTTTCTTGATTTTGTCTTGATTGTAAAGCAACTTTTCCCACATTTCTTTGCATAATTAGGACTATTTGCCTTCATAAAGCCAATCAAAGGGACCAGTTATTACATGGGATGCATTGTTGTTAATATTAGGCTCTGCTCTTCCTTGTAAAATATTCTACAATTAGAACATTAGTTTTATTTATCCTGTCCAGTGTTATGACCTTGACTGGAATCATTTTGGATGAAGCCATTAAACTGAGTGTAACTCAACACTGCAGCCTGTTTGCTATAGGGAGAATTAAGTTAAGGGCTCAGGAAGTTAAATCTGATTGAACAGGTACATGAAGGCCTAAAAATGAGCTTGCTGTGCTCTGACTAACACAGCAGCAGACATTCTGACAGAAGGATTGAGTCGCTGATAGAACTGAATGTGCTGGTGGGATAATCTGCAGGCTCGCATTTGTCCACATCCAGAGGAAGCCTCTCCCTTCTGTCCAGAGCTTCCTCTCTTTTCCTCCCCGTCTTTTGTGTTTTTAAGCACAAAGGTGGAATTGATGCACACAGTGGCCCCAGTCAGGACAGGTATTTGTAAGATAGAGGAGGCTAAAGAAAAGGAAATGTGAGAAAGAAGACAGACTCATCTTTCGGACCTCAGGTGACATCGCCCTGGCCTCTTTCCTAACTTCAGATGCCACAAACTGTCTAGATTCAGTTTCTGTCTCTCAGGAATCCAACAATTGATTTATTGGATTGTTGTTTTGTTGGAGTTTATGCTTCAGGGAATTTCTCCCTATTTGTCCCTCAACCAACTCCTGATAATGAAAAATTTAAAATCTAAAAACATTCAGCAGTTAACTCAAGCAGAATCCTACGGGATATACTTTAAGCTGTCACGAGGAGGAGAGATTTATGAAAGGGGTTTTAGGGAAAAGTATTTGAGTTGTAATGAAAGTATAGATTCTGGTATTGAAAATTTTATCAAGCGAAACCTTCCAAGCAAAACCATACGACTGTCTGACCAGCTTATCTTTTTTCTGGTGACATAAGAGGGAGAACATCATAGCTCAGCTGTTTTCAGGCGTGACATGTGAAAGACGGACAGAATGATCCACACGTGTTTTATTACCTGTAATACGGAGGGTTAAGGTGCAGCGATAAAGGACAGACGTAACGGACTGATAAGAAAGTGATGAAGAGTAGAAATCTGAGAATTAACAGATTAATAAGTCAGTTTCCTTTCTTCCTTTTCTTACATTCCAGTTTTTGCAGGAAAAAGTGCTTATACTGTTGAATCATCACACACACACACACACACACACACACACATTTCTCTGCTATCAGTCCAGCATGCATTTGCTGACAGCATTAAGTAATTGTGTTTTAGTCAGAGCTGTAGATGAGGCACGAGGTAACGCAAATTTACGATCAGCTCAAGGACTTTTTGCCGTTGGAAAGCTTTTATCAGCACAATCTGATGATCCAAATTTCTACACAACAATGACCACATCAGTTTAATACGTAGGTTAGATACAGTTGTTACTCTGGTTTCCTGAGGAATAAGCCTGTCATGAAGCATGTCATAGTTTTATGCTTGTCTCCCATGACTCCAAGGAAGTTAGGACTGAATACTGTAGAGGATCAAACCAAGAAAACAGCCATGACGGATCCCAAACTTCTGCTCCCTTTGCTTCCTCACTTGGACTTCTGAACTTTCAGCGATTTCTCCTTGAAGGTTCTTTGATAATGTTCAGTTTATTGCCACGCCAACTTATCACTTCTGAGCTCTGAGCTAATAAAATCCACATGGCGTCTTAGTAAACTCATGCACCGTCAGACCTTCCATGTTCTGCTGACTTTACACTCCAAAAGTCTGCAAAAACACGACTTAATGTGTATACTTTATGTTGTAAATATTAGGCTCTGCTCTTCCTTCTAAAATATTCTACAGTTAGAGCATTAGTTTTATTTATCCTGTCCAGTGTTATGACCTTGACTGGAATCATTTTGGATGAAGACATTAAACTCAGCGTAACTCAACACTGCAGCCTGTTTGCTGTTCTTTAGGAAGAATTAAGTTAAGGACTCAGGAGATTAAATCTGATTGAACAGGTATATGAAGGCCTAAAAATGAGTTCAGGTGTCTCACAGAGCTCAGCTGCTCCATGTACATCATACATCTATCTTCAGTATATACACTAAGTACATATATATAGCCCTCATGACACCAGATGTACACTTTTTGATGCTTAATTGTACTTTTTAAGGTACACATTTGTAGGAAAGGGTAGTGTATTCTACCCAAAAGGGTATAACACCAATGGCAAGAAAAAGGTGCAATATTTGTCCAGTTTTCCGCCCCTAGAAGTATAAAATAATCTGAAGTATTTATCATGAATGCTCAAAAACCTTTCTCTCCCTTCCACGATTCAATTCTTCAGGTAACAGCTCCATCTATAATTTGTCCCGGCCGCTGGAGATGCCGTCGCCCAACAACGAGTACCCCGACTACTACGAGTCTGACGCCGTGGTGGGTCTGGGAGACGGCGTGGAGATAAAGCCCCTGGTCCCTATGGACGGGCCCATGAAGATGAACGGCTGGCTGATCTGTAAGGAGCAGGATGAGATGTTGAACCTGGCGTTCACCGTGGGCTCCTTCCTGCTGTCAGCCATCACCCTGCCGCTGGGGATCGTCATGGATAAATATGGGCCTCGCAAACTTCGGCTGCTGGGCAGGTAAGAGGGGAAGAGACGGAGGTTTGAGGTGGTTGTTACAGGTTTCTGATGACGTGGTTGTGACATGAATGTCTTTTCTTTTCAGTACATGCTTTGGATTGTCCTGTCTACTCATTGCTTATGGAGCGTACAAACCAAATGGTGAGTCGAATCCGCCTGAAGAGGACTTGCATTAGCTCTGAAGGGACTCTAGGTGGTGTCGTTTCTGACATCAATGGCGACACCTATCTAGCAAATTACTTTAGCAGGCAGCTTCCAAACGGTTCAAAATTTCACTCCTCAGAGATTGAAAAAAGGCCTTAGATTTCCCCAAATGCAGTTTTAGCGAGCTCAGAGCTAAAGCTAGCTAGAGTAAAGTTAGCCATACTTAGCAAAATCCTGCAGGAGCAGAAACATTACAGGTTAATAAGTCAGTTGTACACAGTGTACACACCTAAATGTCCTCCAAAACTATATTTTTAGTGTTTTTAATACATTTTGTACTTATTCCTCTCACATTTTTGCCTAATCTTGAGACAACGCCATGACTGAGTGAGTGTTAGCTTTAGCTAGCTTTAGCTCAGAGATCACAAAGATGGCGTTTGGGAAAACTAGCAACACCTGGAAATTGTCTCCAAAACTAATTTTAACGAACATCGTCCCTGCTCAGCTCACATTTGCTAAACTGTGAGAGATTGGCGTAAACGTCACAAACTTTATCTCTCAGATAACTAAAACTAAAGCCTTTTTTGGCAGGGGTGGCAATTTTGAAATGGAAGTTCAAGCGGTTTTGAAACACGCCAACACGACCCGTTTCAATACGATGCTCTGACAACCGCTGTGAAACTTCTCACGCAGTCATCACATGACTTTTTAGGAGGCGTGGCAATGAAATAAAGGATTTATTGAAAACTGGTTTAGAGCAATTGGCACAAATTAAAATGCAAACGTAATCATCATCTCATAAATATAATAAATAAAAAAATGTCAGTTAGCTGACATAGATGTGATAAGATAAATATTTATGTCATAAGGTCTATAAACTATACCACCTGAGACACAGCACAAAGGTGAATCTCTTTGCTCACATACATAAATCATAAATTATTGATAGATACACGTTATCAATCAATAATTTATGATTTTATTGTATCTGCAGACAAACTGTTCACGTTTTGGAACAGGAGACGTTCAACACTGCTGCAGTTACAACACCTGCCACTAGATGCCAGTGTTGAGCAAGAAGTTTCGAGACGTTTCGAAACATTTACAAACGTAGCTATACGTGTCGAGACGTTTTGAGCCTCCAAATTGCCATCCCTAGATTATGGAACTTTGACAGTAAAGTCCAACGCTTGCATGAGACACAAACCAAGGACAGAACGCGGAAATCTCAGCCATCCCCTGGAAGCTGATTCCACTTCAGAAACAGCACCATCTAGTGTCCATTTGTTATAGTATTTTGTTTGCCTGTTAGCATTGCACTTGAATTTCCAGTAGCTTCTTTGCTGACGGTCTTGTGTTGTTCGCAGATCTCTCCGTCCTTATCTTCATTGCCCTGACTTTCAACGGCTTCGGGGGCATGTGCATGACCTTCACCTCTCTCACGGTAAGCGTGTGCGTGAGTTTGTGCGTGTTTTGTAGTTCGTAGTTCTTCGCAGGCTGTTGTGTGACTGTATTTGTGTCATTATTAGTTGTATCTAATAGTTTGTAGACTTCCTGCCTGCTCACCTTCTCATTCTCCTGTTGTCTGGAAGTCCATGTCTCCTGCTGTTGCTGTTTGGTTTCCTATGCTTGACTCTTTGTTCCAGCAACAGACTCTCAGCTTTGGATGACAGGAGGAAGGAAGAGAGAGAGAGAGAGAGAGAGAGAGAGAGAGCAAGGTTCATTATCACTTTCCATTCCACGCTCCCACCAACGTTCTCCTTATTTTGTTACAAGTAGCTGTTAAAGGTTTATTTTTGTCTCTGTCGCTTTTTATGCTCTTAATCTAAATGTGGCAAACTGCATCAAACAGGAGGAATCAGGGAACCAAGTAAACAATCGAATACAGTTGCACTTTTTTTTATAGCAGGTTAAAAAAAAACACAGAAACACAATCAGAAACACAGTAACTTCAGATAAAACTAACATTGCTGTCTGGATTCATGTTGTATTTATGGGGAAATAATGTTGAAGTGGACAAAAAAAGTTGCCAGTACTTCCCCTTATCCATGTTCTGGTCACCATTGACTGATCTCAGAAAATCTCCTTTATTTTCAAAGCTCAGTGTTGACAGGTTTGTCCTGAGTTCACAGTGATTTTTGTTTTATTTAACATGTGGCTCTTTGAACGTGAGAATGAAGTTTTACTGGCGCCCGTCCTCGCCATCCCCGGTATATATAAATACGTGGTCCCTTCATTTAATTCGTCCGGCTGCAACCTTTGCTGCTGTTTTCCTCTGCGTTGTTCTGCAGCAGAGTACAGATGATTTATGAGGTTCCGGTACTCCTGAAAACGTCCCGGTACTCTGAAATGAAAATCACAAAGGTCCCGGTACTGCGGCCCACTTCAAGCACCGGAAATAAACGTGGAGCAGAAGCTTGGACAACGGGCAGGAAAAAAAAACATGTTCTTTAGGTTTTAACTCTTCCTTTGCATTCTTTCCCTGCTATTTTTCATCCTCCTGTTACCTCCCCTCCTCATCAGTTCACAAAGGAGTCCAGGCCTGTGCCATGGTGATGCTGTTCACCAGAGAGGCAGTAAATCTGATGATAAATGCTGCCTTTACTATACAAACACATGATGTTGTACAACATATATGTCTTACTGCTTATCCTTGCTTAAATCTCTGACTGTGGCTTTAATTCTTTGGTTCCTCATTAGTTGCTGCCGCTGGCATCAATGTCATTAATGTAGTAAAATGATGAAATACTCTTAAGTAAAGTTTTACTAAATTTCAGTTTTTTATTTTGTAAAATAAGTATTGGCAGTAAAGTTTATTAATATCGAAAGTGAAAGTTGTCATTATGATGACATTTCCTGTCAGGTTGTTTAAAAAAAAACAAAAAAAAAAAAATCCCTGAACTGGCTAGTCGTGGTTTTTCATCCAAAAGTATGAAAAACTAAAAATCTGCAATTTTTTTTAGATTTTGTCATTTAATTAATAAGTAACAATAAACATTACTAGTAAAATATGAGACATTTTCCTGATTTTGAATTCAAGGAATTACAGTTTTTTTTCTAAATGATGATTAATTTCATAAACCTCTTTCCCTCTCTAAAGCTCTTTAGATAATGTCAAAAAAAAAACACAACACATACCACCAAAATAAAAGCTGTTAAATCTTTACTACAGTCACCAGATGAACGCATTAAAGTAAAACTACTTTCTCTTTTAGAAAATAATAGAATCATTGGTTAGATGTAGAATTACAAAATTGAAAGTACTTGAGTGTACAGGCTGTGAAAAAATATTCGACCCCTCCTGATTTCTTGCCTCTTTGTGTGTATTCATACTAAACTGTTCTTCAAACAAAATCTAACATAAAACAAAGGAAACCTGAGCAAATAAGGTTGAATGATTGAAGATTTAGTATGAGATATATACAAAAACAGAAGAAATCAGGAGGGGTCGGCTACTTCTTCACAGCACTGTACTTGTCTCCTCTCTTTTATGGCCTTCTGAGGACGACTTGATGTCCTTTGCTGTTAAAACCTGACCGGCCGTTTAATCATTAGACTCTGTGCTGCTTTTTGACTCCGTCGTTACGATTCCTCCTCCTCAGCATTCAGCCGTTAATTCTCAGCTGAGCGAGTCGCAGGGACGTTGGGTAACACTCAGAGGCCATCCGTGGCCGTTTGGCTCCCAGCCAGCTGTCAGCTCACCTTTACACTTCCTGTTCGTCCAGAAGCCGCTAATTTAGTTTTAATACCTCATATTTATCTGGCTGCAGCTTTTCTCTTGCTGTTTGAACGCAAACTTTTTTGGATTTTGGCAGATTTTTAGCCAAGCGCTTTGGTAGAACTTGTTGAAATTCCTGTATTGTTTCACTGTACTGTACATTCTGTCTCACTGTAGGACACACACATGCACACACACACACACACACAGTCTTATGTAATTGAATGTGCTTGTTGTTGTTCAGTCTTGTGAAAATAGAGCATCTTGTGAAAGCTTTTGTATTTGGATGTTTTCATGCCTCCCTCGTCTCCTGTTTTTCTGTTTTCCGTCCAAACTCACAGGGGAGTAGGACATCCCCGTCCCCCCTCCGTCTCATTCATGCATCTCTGTTATCCTTAAATGTCTTTCGCTGCTCGTGCTGGTGTTGTGTGTCATGTAATTGTGTTTTCGTGGGATGCTGCTAGAGTTTTGTCTGCTTGCTAACGGCTTCCCACAGTCCAGTCAGACCCCAGGGTGTCCACAAACTGTCCCCAGTCTCAACTATAGAGCCAACAGGATCATGGTTTTATCCTGTCTGCATACAAAACAATGACAATAATAAAATATTAATGATAATGGAATAAGCTGTAAGCAATTGTTAGCCAACATGCATAGCATGTTGGCTAACACACTATCCACAACAACTTTCATGTTATCTCAGGGTCCCTTCAAGCTGGTTTTAAAGTATTTCTGCCCCCTAGTGGTCAAATATAACTTAACGCTCTGGAGTCTAAAATGTTTTTCTAGATTTTTCATTCTTAAAAAAAAAGCAATCTGAAAAAAATTGAACAAAAAAAAGTCTAAAATAAATTATGAGAAGTTGTCAATTTTCAACTTGATTCTAGAATATTCTAGAAAATGAAGGAAAGTCGCCAAAAATCAGCAAAAAATGAGTCAATGTGACAAAAGAGATTTAAAGGATCATACCGGTAATTTTGCATGTTTCAGCACAATAAATACTACCTTTATACATGTTACATTACTGCCAACAAGTTTCCAAAACATAAAACCATATTTTAGTTTCCGCATTCTTTTGCTAAATCCACTAATCTTTGAAAATCAAATGTTCATGTGATACAACCAACTTAAAATTCAACGTTTTGCCTCCTGACACGTATGCATGATTTTAAAAGGCACAGTTGTTTTAATTTCTCTGTAAAAGCAGTCTTTTGTCCTGGAACTATATTCCCTGGTGGAGAAATATATTTTCTTCTGTGTGGAGCTACACAGAAGTTTGACAAAAGAAATATTTGGTAGATGTTTTGTTTGCTGTTATGGATTACCTATCTCAAGCATGTTTCGTAGCTCTACAAAATGAGTGAACTAAAACTAACAGCAGTCTGGAAGTAGGAAAAACAATTCTAATATTTACCACGCCATTGATATGTTTTGTAAAATAGTAATAATAATAATAATAGTTGGCAGTAACTTAACATGTATGCGGGTTGTATTTATTGCCAAAATCACCAGTATGGTCCTTTAATGCTGATAATGTGATGAATTCAAAGGTTAATTTCTTCCTTCTCCTTTTCTTCTTCCAGCTGCCGAACATGTTTGGTGATCTGCGCTCCACCTTCATCGCCCTGATGATCGGCTCTTATGCCTCCTCGGCCGTCACCTTCCCTGGTGTGAAGGTAAAAATACACAAAATCGCAGCACATACATCATCGTGTCGGCACTGACACTTTGTTAGAACTCAGTTTTCCTCACATGATTCAAATGGCACCATGTATTATTGTGTCTCGTTGTATTTAAGTCATTGTCGTTGTCATTTTGTTGTGTTTCCTGGTGTGTATTTTGTGTTTATTGCTCATGTTTTGCTGTTCACAGGTGATCTATGACTTTGGCGTGCCATTCATCACTATCCTGGTCGTGTGGGCCGCCTGTGCTGGACTGGTCTTCCTGAACTGCTTCTTCAACTGGCCAATGGAACCGTTCCCAGGACCGGAGGACATGGACTACACGTTAGTACTCAGATGCAAACATACAACATGACCCTGTTTCATTCCTCTAACATACATTCTGGATAACAGGCGTGAGCATTTTTTGATGAAGATTCTCAGTCATCCAGGCAGGTAGATATGCTGCATGAAAACTGAGTCAAGTCAACTGGATTCAAGTTTTTAATCCAATAATTCAATAAAGTTTTTTACCTGTACATATTGTTTATACTTATATTAATATTTTTTTTCTGACATCACACAACAAGAGAAATTCCTTGTGCTGGGTGAATAAAAGAATTCTCATTCTGATTCTGAGATAGATATATTCAATTTTTTTTTTTAAATTATAAAATCACCACACATTATTCAAAAAATTTGAATAATATATCTATTTATTTGGAATTGAAGGGTTGTGACTTGACATCATTACTGGAGGTTTAACATCTTCTGTTCATTCATTTCTGACTGACGAAGCCATTTGGATTAATGGTGAAACGTTTCAGAATTAAAACCTTGAATCCAGTTAACATGACTCAGTTTTCATACAGTAGAAGTGAATATTTCTTTAATTCAGCTGCTATTTTTCTCAAGAGTTTTTTTTTTTAATCAGGAATCACAAAATCACAAAGAATGAATAACAAATTAAGCTTCCATAATCATAAACAAAGAAATATTTCAGCATACAGTTACATAGAACATGGAATCATTACCCTCCATAAATCACAAATAGCCTCCTAAAGCAGTCAAAAAAAAAAAAAAAAAAAAGAAAGAAACTGGCAGGTATTGTGGATGTCACACATAACTGAAGCTAAAAAATATACGTGGCCCTTTAAGAGAAAAATACATTCCAAAGTACATGGGGAAGGCATCACTGCTTGGCACTTTGAGATAAAATTATGTAATGTGTGCAAAAAATGTGTCATGCAGTACTGGATAAAATGCCGTGTCAAAGTCAGTTTGCTAATGAATAATGCAGCTTAGTTGTAAAATGTTAATAAAAGTCATTCTTGTTAAGTTTCAGAGCGAAATTCTGACTTGATCAGCAGAAAACTTGTCAGGATTTTGTGGAGAGATTAAAAGAAAACCAGGATAAGTAACATGATAACATGTAACAGGATAACATGCATAAGTATTACTGCAGTATGACCACAAGGGGGCAGTGTGGTACACATATTTAAAAACAAAGAAGACTTAAATGTAGTGAAACAGAGGACAGAACACTTTTTATACTTATATTTTAGATTAATATGTTGTCTGTCTTTCTCTCACCCATCCACCCATTCTCCATCCTTCCTCCATCTTCCTCCCCCTCAGTGTCAAGATTAAATTCAGCTGGCTGGGCTTTGACCACAAAATCACGGGGAAGCAGTTTTATCGTCAGGTGACCACAGTGGGCCGCCGTCTGAGCGTGGGCAGCAGCCTGAAGCAGAAGGAGCTGGCCACTAAGGACGGCCACATGCTCTGCCTGTCCACCATGGACCTGGAGCTGGAGAGCAAGCCAGAAGAAGAATGTAAGAAAAAAAATTCAAAGTATGAGGGTTGATTGATAACTTCTGAGCTTAGCATAGAAAGAGCTGTCTCACGTGTTGTGGTTATTTATTTCTGAGGAAAATCTGGTAATTTGACACATATCTGCCAGTGATGATGGAGGGACTTTATGCCAATTTCCTTTTCTTTGCTGCCCAAAAATTCTCTACAGCCGACATGTCGTCATCTAACATCAATCAGGTTCCAGCTTAAGCCTCTTTTTTTTTAAGTTTGAAAGAGGTGAAAGTCTGAGAAAGAGAGAGAGAGTAGGCTGGGTGCTAAACTAATTCAAAAACATATTCATGGATGTGATTCCTGCACATTGGCCTAGTTTGTCCATCTGATAAAACTCCTTATTCCCTAAAAACAAATATAATAGATGTGTGAAAACACACAAAAAAAATTAGAGCCCTTGCTCATGTCTTTAAAGGACCATACCATCCATTTTACATATTTGAGCCTAATATATTCAATTTTCATACATGTAACGTTACTGACAATCATTTCCCAAAGCATACTACTGGAACGGTGAATTAAAAATGTTTTTCCTACCTTCCAGACCTCCATTGGTTTCAGTTCATTCTGCTATTAAAATCAACTTGTTGATACTGTAAACGTTCTTGGGATAGGTAATCCATCATCACCAACAAGACGTGTATTCAGGTTTTTTTAGAAGTTATGTAATTTTAGCGTTTAAGCTCAATAAAAAGCGCGGAGTGAATGTATGCCTCCACCAGGGAATATAGTCCCAAAAGAAGACCTGTGTTTATGGAAAAATTTAAAGGACCGTGACTTCATAAGGCTGCATAACTATTAGCAGGAGAAACATGGATTTTTAAGGTGGGTGTATCACTGAATATTTGATTTTGAAAGATTAAGAGATTTTGCAAAATATCAGGAAAGCTGAAATATAGTTAACATTACGTGTATGAAAATTGAATATATTAGGCTCAAACATGCAAAATGGGTGCTATGGTCCTTTAATAATCAGGCTCAGAACTTATCAATCAACCTTCGTAATTAGAATACTAGCAAAACAAACCCCCTTATTCTATTCTCTCACACATATAATTGACAGGTGTTGTCCTCTTCTTCTCCTCTGTCTGTTTCTGCAGCTCAGTCGTTCTTACGCAGCATCATGAGCCCCATCTTCATCCTCAGCGCCACCACCATGTGCATCACGCAGCTGCGGCTCATTTTCTACATGGGAGCCATGAACAGCATCCTGGAGTCCCTCAGCGGTGGAGACCTCAACACAGGTCTGTGTGTGTGTGTGTGNGTGTGTGTGTGTGTGTGTGTGTGTGTGTGTGTGTGTGTGTGTGTGTGTGTGTGTGTGTGGATGACCTTCTGATTCTAATTACAACTCAGCAGGAGGACTTACAGTACATGTTTGTATTGAATTTTCAGTGGAGAGAATGGAAGTCGGTAAGACTAAGCCTCCTTATCCGTAGATCAATTTAAAATAGATTATTAACAACAGACTTTTTTCCATCATAGACTAATAACGTAAAAACTACATGTTGTTATTTCATCTTGTCTCACCTTTGCCATTATACGTGTCATTTAGCTTTAAACTGAAACCACCAGAAGCAGTTTGTTGTATTTATTAACTAACTATGACCGCTGGCAGTGGAAAATATCAACTTTTATCTATCTTCACTCCTTGACCTTAAGTCACCTCATGAAGTCGTCACATTGGGCGTCATGCAAGAACATTTTCGTATTCTTATCTTAACTTTCTCTTACTTTTTTTTTCGTACGGTGGGCTCGTACGAGTGCGCCACGTCAGATTCAGCAAACGCTCCAAACTTCAGATAACTGTGTAAATCACCTGTAAACATGATGAACGCCACCTGGGCGTAAATGAGCACGCGTTCATGAGAATTGTAAATTTGCATAATTACGCGCCCCAATAATACCATATAAGGCTATGTGTGCTGTAGCGCCATGGCCATGACATCAGCCATGACACACCTGATTACACTTCTTAAACCTTATACACAGAGACAAATTAACCTTCAATTAGTGCATAATTTAAGTTGTTTTGCAGTTTGAGATGTTCGTCTTAATATTGCAACGTTATATGCCTACAATAGCATCAATACCCAATTTCAATTAATTATTATATGCTATGTATAAATTTAGAATTATAATTCGATTGCAGAGTCAAACAGGAAAATGTGAACATCATTTATATAGGCTTTTCAAACTCATAATTGCTTCAAAGCATTGAAATATACAATCTGTTAGTGAAAAACGTAGGTCTGGATAACAGCAGACTAAATACGCATGACTATACACCAGATCTGGACCGCTCTTAAATTCTATTCGTGCCTAAGAGAAAATTCAAATTATGAGAAAATTGGTGAATGCGGCAAGTTCTCCTAAATCATCGTATACGCCACTTAAGAACGAATCTGTTCGTACGACTGGTTCTTGCATGAGGCCCAGTGACTTATAAATACCCTCTAATTTCACTCAATATGACTCTTCTTCCAAAAATTAATACCTAACTGCCGCGCTGTAGTTATTAACCAGGCAGAATCTGCTCCTGAACTCACCATCTCTCTGTCATCCATCTGTCACGATGCCTTCCTTCGTCTGATTTTGTCTCCGTTTCTCATCTTCCTCAGTGAGCCTGTACTCGTCCATCTTCGGCGTGCTGCAGCTGCTTTGCCTGATGACGACTCCCGTGATTGGTCAGATCATGGACTGGAAGTTGAAGGATTGCGATGATGGAGAGGAAAAAAAGGAACTCTGCAGCAAGTGAGTTTTTTTGTTGTCCATTAAAGGACCATACTGATGATTTTTGCACATTAAATAATTTAAGCTTACACTTTATATTACTGTCAACCATTTTCCAAACATAAAACTGTATTTTAATTGCCTACCAGTCCTACGGAGCCCCTTAGGGGTCATGTGTGAAAAAAAAAAAGGAAGTGGGTAAAAAAAAAACAAAAAAANTTTAAAAAAAAAAAAAAAAAGATCAGTTGGAGGTTTAAAAAAAAATTTTTTTTTCTCTTTTTTTTTCTTGTTTTTTTTTTTCTTGGGTTTTTTTTCCGCTTTCTGTTTTTTTTTCTCTTCTAAAATGTACTAAAAATAGGTCAAAGCTACAGCGCAGCAACGGAGCTGTTTTGCTGCTGTTTGAGTTAAGTCAACTCTCGTGAAAGAATTAACCATTATAAATGCACAAAAATACACTGTTGGAACTGCCAAACACTAGAACATTGTCAAAAGTAGTAGTGAATTAGTGACTTTATTCACTGACTTGTTTTTTCATAGGAACTTGTAGTGGGTACAGTCACAGACACGTTAGCTGCTAGCTAGCATTAGCAATTACCTAATCGGAAATCGTTCCTCAAACAGCAGCAAAACTGATTTTTTTTTTTTTTTTTTTTNTTTTTACCCACTTTATTTTTTTTTCACACATGACCGCTAAGGAGCTCCCTAATCTTTCAGAATCAAATGTTCAGATTGACACCCACCTGAAAATTAAACGTTTCTCCTGCTAACGCTTATGCACGATTATAGAAGCCACAATCATTTTAATTTCTCTATAAAAGCCGTCTTCTCCTGGGACTCTATTTCCTGCTGGAGAAATACAGTATATTTCCTGCCATGTAGCTCTGTGTTAACTTCGTTAAACTGATTAAAAAGTACAATATGGTCACAAAAGGTACAATTTTATCCCCCCATCATTTTGCAGTAGATTTGTGGAAAAACTCTTAATAATCTGACCTCTCCTCCTCCTTCTTCCTGCTTTGAAACTCAGGGGTGAACCAAAGAAAAAGTGCAGAGACAGAAAGATCCAGAAGGTGACCAATGCCCTGCGAGCATTCATCCTCACAAACATCCTATTGGTGGGATTTGGGGTCACCTGCCTCGTGCCCAATCTCCCCCTGCAGGTGAGAAATCCATTCCAGCCATAAGAGCTCCATACAGACCATCCAAGTACTTAATTACCAGTAATTAATTAGTACTTTATTAACAGTATTACAGCACTATTTTGCACATATTTATTGATACTTATATACATACATTCTCCTACTGGTTTGGTTGGAAATGCATACTTATACATTTTTAATTCTTTAATTTTGCTTATGCTAACTTATGCTAACAAATAATGCTAATTTGTTGCATTATCCTTATTTTTATCTTTGTTTTATTTTATTTTTTTTTATATTTTAAGAAGCACATTCTACAAGAAAAAGCATTTTACTGTTATACTTGTACGTGACAAATAAAAACTTTGAAACTACCACAACTATATAATCCAATTTTCCAAATCCTACTGTTATAGAATGATACAGGAATATGTTCTATTTTCAATTTAGATGAACCGACCTTTTAAAAGACACACAGACACATTCTCATCATGTACACTTGTCAATAAAAATGGATTATTTTCGAATATCCCATCACAAATAACAGGCAGCGACTGATGTTACGTACACTGAAATGGATATTATCATATTTTTTTTTAGAAGTTACAGTACACAGTCCATTTAGCAGCAGCACAGACAGAAGTATTACGCTCCTAATGAAATGATCCGTCTGACATAATGCTCCCATATTAATTCTGATCGTCATTGATTTTTCTTCTGCTGCCATCTTTCCTCAGATTGCGTCATTTATCTTACACACTGTGGTGAGAGGATTCATTCACTCAGCTGTTGGTGGCCTCTATGCTGCTGTGTAAGTCCCATTAACTAACAAGACACACACACACACACACAGAGACGTCATCTGAGTCCTCTGTATAGCCTCACTCTGCTAATTGGCTGCCAGTTTAACACTTCAGCCTCATGTTTAAGTTTAAAAATGACCCCAAGTCACTTTTCCATAAAAGTAGCACTAGCAGTTTGTCTAGGTGTGATTTAAGCTGAAAATCTAAGCTGAAACAGTATTTTGAGGAGTGGTTCACGGCTGATCAGATGTCGCTTATTTTGTCTTTATTCCAAGGATTTTATTATTTGACAAACTGTGCTGTACACTGGTAACTTTTATAAGTATTTAATTGATAAATATAAATGGTTTCTGTATTCTTAAAGGACCATACCATCAATTTTGCATGTTTGAGCCTAATATATTCCATTTTTATACACAATCATTTCCCAGAGCATACTACTGGAACAGTGAATTAAAAATGTTTTTCCTACCTTCCAGAGCGCCATTGGTTTCAGTNTACTACTGGAACAGTGAATTAAAAATGTTTTTCCTACCTTCCAGAGCGCCATTGGTTTCAGTTCATTCTCTATTAAAATCAACTTGTTAATACTTGAAATGTTCTTGGGATAGGTAATCCAACATCATGAACAAGATGGGTATTCAAAATTTTTAGAAGTTACATTATAGTGTTTAAACGCAATAAAAAGCGTGGAGTGAATGTGTCTCCACTGGGGAATATAGTCCCAAAAGAAGACCTGCATTTGTTGAAAAAATTAAATGACTGTGACTTTATACTTTTGCGTAACTATTAGCAAGGACAAACATGGATTTTTAAGGTGGGTGTATCACTTGAATATTTGATTTTGAAAGATTAAGAGATTTTGCAAAATATCAGGAAAGCTGAAATATGGTTTATCCTTTGGGAAATGATTGTCAGTAACGTAACATGTATGAAAATTGAATATATTAGGCTCAAACATGCAAAATGGTGGGTATGGTCCTTTAATATCTGCTAATTTTAAGTTTATACATTGTCCTATGGATCTATATGTGCGTGGTATGTGTGTATCATCACAATATGAGTGTTTATATATTTGTAATTACATCATTTTTTACATGCTGTTTTAACTACAGGAAAGGACCTTTAATTACCTTCTGTACGAAACGTGCTGTATAAATAAATTTGAATGTGAACTTGATGAAAATGCTGAATTCTGATTGGTCCTCTCGTCTCCGCAGGTATCCTTCCTCCCAGTTTGGCAGTCTAACGGGCATGCAGTCTCTGGTCAGCGCTGTGTTTGCTCTGCTGCAGCAGCCACTGTTTCTGGCAATGATGGGACCCCTGGAGGGAGACCCACTCTGGGTACAAACACACACACACACACACACACAACACACACACACACAAGCACAAAATAAACCCCTCAGACGCAGCTAATTTTATTGTTATTTGCTTTTTTCTATGTTCTGCAGGTGATGCAGTGGTGATGTACCGTATATACTCGAGTATAAGCTGAGTTTTGTTTTTTACCAAATTTCACAGTGCAAATCGGAGGGTTGGCTTATACACAAGTAATTCCAATCAGATCCCAGAGAACAAATTTTCCAGGAGTAGAAATTCTACCCATTACCACTACCCATGGAAAATAGTTTAAATCATACTTAGAATGATGTATTTCCTGACTAAACATCTTATTCAGCACATTTTGCAGCGTCCAGTAAGCCATGATCCGTCAGTTACGGTAATCAGCTGCTGATATAAATATCATGTTTACCGGTACGTGGATTATTTTCAGAAAATCAGAGGAATACAATGACAATACCCAGAAAAACAGGGAATTTGCTGAACAAATAAATTGATGGAACAACATCAGGGCATCAGCTTATATGTGGGTTTCTTTAAAAATCTAAATTTGCAGGTCAAAATCGGGTTGGCTTATACAAGAGATCAGCTTATAGTCGAGTATATACGGTATTTATGCATATTTTTTGCTGTGCTGTTGTCTTTGTTTGTGGTTGTTTCTTGCTAGTATTGAGTTGATGATGGGTATTTTATAGTTCTTGTATTAATGTCGTTTTAACGGATTTTACGGTGCCTTTTTTAACATCTGGCCAGAGACTGCAGATGAAAATTAGCCTCCTGGGCTAACTCTGGCTTATTTACAGTTTCTGTTTTACTGTAAATGAGCATTGTCTGTCAAATAAACTAATAAATAAAATGAAATAATAAATGAAATTGTTGTGTCATCCTGCAGGTTAATGTCGGCCTCCTCGGTCTCAGCATGCTGGGTTTCATGCTTCCTCTCTACCTGATCTGCTACAGACGGACGCTCTACAGAGAGCAAGAGCAGAAGGAAGACAACGCCAAGATCTACATCAAAATCAACGGCTCCGACAAACCCGAAGTCTTCGTCTAGAGAAACCAGAAAAATGGAGAGAAGGAATCCAGCGACTCACGCATACGTTTACCCACGTTTAATACATCACACTTCAACTATATGTAGTTGTTACATACATGCACGCATATATCCATTTTTCAAAAAGCCCACCAAGGCAAACTGAGGCGTGGTTGTCACGGAAACGACTCCACTGGACAAGCGCCGAAGAGGAAAATTAAAGGTGGAGGAGAGAAGGAGAGAAGAGGAAAGACTGTGAAAGGAAAGAGACGTTTGATCTCTGCATTCCCCCAAAAGTCCTGACCTCCTTTATTCCCTCCATCCATGAAAGACTGCATTTTTATCTTCCTTTCATCCCCCAAATGAGCAGAAACAGGAAGCAGACGGAGGAGTATCCACCTCCAAACCTAGAAAGACTCCATAAAAAAGCAGATTTATCATCTTTTCGTTCTTTTCTTTTGTGTGAAATATGCTGATTAAAGTCCATTGTGATTGTATATCGTTCCACATGGTGCTACTACATCTTCATCAGCTGGATGTTGGAGAGGATGATGGCATAAGGAGGGACAGGATGTTTCTCTGCAGGTAAAACAGATGTGGTCATTATGCTTAATTATGGGGCTGGACGTTGTTTTCTTTAAGTTATTGTCGGTATTTTACTTTGGCTTTTATTGTTGTGTGTTGAAGAAAGATTAAAACATAATAGTACACATTTTGCGAAAAAAAAAAAAGCAATGTTGATTATTTANAAGAAAGATTAAAACATAATAGTACACATTTTGCGAAAAAAAAAAAAGCAATGTTGATTATTTATTTCCTTCTTTCTTTTTTATTTTTTCCTTTTTTTATTCTATCTTTACTTACCACACGTGCCTTTTGACTGTCAAACTGTGAAAAGGAAGATTGGTTCTACAGTTCTATAATCTAAGTCATCATGACTAAAAATAGATGGTTTTATTTGTTCAACCCACCAACCCTTAAAAGAAATTCAACACTTTAAACCCTTTAATCCTTTAAAAATGTCAGACTAACACAGCAGCTCATCTGATGTCTCTCCCACATTCATATTTCTATTTATTTCATTTTACACTCACTTTTCCATAATGAATTTTATGATGTATTTACTGTGCTAACTATTTCTTATATCATGGCAGGTAATGTAGAGATGTTGTTATGGAGGCATTACTGTTTAAATACAGAAGAACATGTCAGGGTTTAATAAAGTTTTGCTGATTTGTTGACTTTGCTGCTCTTGTTCATGGTTTTCTTACATTTTCTTACATGTCTCAGTCGAACTTTATCAGTGTAATTCTTATTTGGCTATGTAACACTCACTTAGCCACAAACTAGATCTAAATCCAGTTATCCTGCACGGGAAATATCCTCCTTATATTGTGCAGGATCTTCGTTATCTCTGCATAATGATGGACACTGACTTTAAGCAGAAAATCCTAAATGATACCTGAAAAAAATGAAAATCGTTGAAATGCATCCATTCATATTTAACTCTGTAAAACCACCAGCAGACCCCAGTTCCCACTTCCACTCATTTTGCATGTTTGAGCCTGATATATTTCATTTTCATACATGCAACATTACTGACAATAATTTCTCAAAGCATACTACTGGAACGGTGAATTCAAAATGTTTTTCCTACCTTCCAGACCTCCATTGGTTTCAGTTCATTCTGCTATTAAAATCAACTTGTTGATACTTGAAACGTTCTTGGGATAGGTAATCCATCATCACCAACAAGACGTGTATTCAGGATTTTTCAAAGTTTTGTAATTTTAGCATAAGGCTGTGTAACTATTAACAGGCGAAATATGGATTTTTAAGGTGGGTGTATCGCTTGAATATTTGATCTTGAAAGATTAAGAGATTTTGCAAAATATCAGGAAAACTGAAATATGGTTTTATGCTTTGGGAAATGAATGTCAGTAACCTTACATGTATGAAAACAATATATTAGGCTCAAATATGCAAAACAGATGGTATGGTCCTTTGGCACTGTTTTTGCATTTTACGTTGGCATTTAGAGGATTAATAAAATGCGCTATAACTTTTAAGGAAGGCTTTTACCAAGACATTAAAAATGACCTAGGCGAAGCATTGAATTTTAGTGGATTTATCACTTGAACATTTTCTTTCAAAATATTAAGGGATTTGGCAAAATAACAGGAAAATGTTTTGGAAAATGGTTGATAGTAGATTAAAGTATATAAACTCACCTGTATGGTCCTTTAAATTTGTTCTATAGCCAGCCAGTAGAGGCCAGACTGTAAGTTTTGGCCTTTTGGGCCTGATTACAAATGACTTAAAGTGACAGGAAGTTTTTCTGCATTGTTTATGCACAGAAGAAAAAAAAAAAGATGTTTTCTGATCTTTATTGACACGACACACACAGTCAGAATCCTAATCTGATCCCACGTCCGAGTATAAACACAGGATTTACTCCACATCTCTAACCTCTAACCAGGAAACGGATAAAGGCTGTTCTTTTTATTTAAAGGGTTTAACAGTATGATTAAAAAACAAATATGCCATAAGCCATGAGCCATGCCATGAGCACAAATATGCCATAAGGACAAATAATAATGATTATCCTATGGCTAGACTTTTCAAAGAAAAGCACAAGAGCAACCCATCCATCCTGAAAGTTACAGGTATAGATCATATTCCAGAGACAATACGTAGAGGAAACAGGATCAAACAACTCTACCAACGTGAAAGTTTTTGGATTTACAAGTTAAGAGCAGCCCACTACCCTGGCCTTAATGAGGATCTAGCTTTGACTCATTTCCTGTAAGGTAATGCCTATTGGTAAGGNCCTGGCCTTAATGAGGATCTAGCTTTGACTCATTTCCTGTAAGGTAATGCCTATTGGTAAGGAGATATGTGTGTATATATTTTGTCTTATATTGTATATTTGTATGTTTGGGTATTTGTATACACACACTATGACTTTATGTGTTTTTTTTTTTTACTTTATCTTTCTTTATCTAGATATAACTCTCCATCTCTAGAGGCTGCCCTCTGCTGACCTTTTGAATTTGTATTTATTTCTTGAGAGACTGCCCCNCTCCATCTCTAGAGGCTGCCCTCTGCTGACCTTTTGAATTTGTATTTATTTCTTGAGAGACTGCCCCCTGTGGAACTTATCTGAAAGGGAGGAGCTAAAGTGAATTTCAGTTTCAGACTGGTAGACTCTGATTACTGAATGCTTACACCTGTTGACTGACTCACCTTTTTTGTATAAGTTGTTTTCGTTACAGATTAGTCTGTAACTTCCTGAAGAAGGCTGAATGCTGAAACACGTAGAAGTAATAGTTTTTTAATTATGTTCTACCTTTAGAAGCTGCCAATTTAATAAAGACATTTTAACATTTTTTCTTTGACGAGTGCCTTAATTTTTTTCCGTTTTATTTTATTTTTTTTGTTTTGTATCTTAACAGTCTTTTTCGGCAAACTCTCACTACATGTTTGGTTTCCCAGGTCTCTCCAGCACTCCTCTCTGTCATCTGATATCAACGCTCCACCAGATGGTATCATCTGACACCTCGGCTCTTCTTGTCACCCGAGAACAGATCTGAGAAAACCTCCCTCTCAATAAGGATAGTGGAGCTTTGCTGGTACTAGTAAGCAACTGTTTGCCAGCTCGGTGACCCCTGAGGTTCAGCCATGTGCAGAAGCTCAAAGAAACATGGAGTTGCTGTCTTATCAGATCATATCTGCAAGGCGAGGAGAAGTTGGAGTTCTTCTGGGCCTTTCACATTATGAGTTGTTGGACAATTTGATCCCTTAATTCAAAATTAGACTAATTTGTGTTTTGTTGCATTTACTCACTTGTGCCTTATCAAGAAGCTATAAGAATTTAAAGGAAGCAGATATGTAATAGAGCAGCAAGACCATCATATTTCAGGTTCTTTGCACCTGTCTACTGATTCACTGAAATAGCGATAAAATAATTTGATTATTTATCAATTATTCAGCTGAAAATGAATCAATTTGCTAATTATAAAGCCTTTATCCAGTAAAAATGTCAATATTTGCTAGTTGCAGCTCTTTTCTTTTTACTTTTATTCAAACACAAGTCCATTGAAGACATAGATAGATAGATAGATAGATCCAGAGGCGGACAGATGAGAGGACAGAGGGATGATAAGCGGATGCAGACGGATACAGATGCGCTATAAATACAACAGCAGCACCGTTACATAATTTCAGACTCACACACGCGCGCGCATTCGCCCAGGGCGCGCTCTCTAGGACGTGGGACCGGATTAACCACCCGTGATGTCGGGTCCTCAGATCACGTGCACCGCCGTCCATGCAGACCTGCAGACTAAAGTGCGGTCCGGGGACCTGCAGGGGTTCTTGAGAGAATATCAGGTTGAGCATTAGCCTAATTTAAACCATAACTTCAAGATTTCATTATATGATTTATTAAAGAATGTAGCAGAATGAACATTTACAGGGTCATTAACCAGTCAATCATTAAATATTGTCTATTATTATTTCTGTTTACCCATTTTTTATTTATTTATTTATTTATTTATTTATTTTAGAGCTATAGGTGGCCTTACATTCTGGTGACATATAGGAGCCGTGCACCGTGTGGCTTAGTGCTGACGCACGGTGCGTCTAAACCGGCGGTGGACTCGTAGTATCTGCCCAGATATCCTCTGGTAATGATGAATGAATAATCTCCTACGTCACTGCGATGACGTAAGAGCACGAATGTAGAACCCTCTGAAGAAAAACGGTCCTATAAGGTAGCAGAGAAAAGATCATCTGGCCACCACAGCAAAAAAAAAAAAAAAATNAAAAAAAAAAAAAAAAAATTATATTGTCATCATTTTCTAAATTTTGCTGTATTAATTTCAATTCATGTCCTGATATTTACTTATTTATTTATTTAGCTAGCTAGCTAGCCTATTTATCTACTTGTTTGTTTGTTCAGCTGAATTTAATTTTCTTCATAAAATCAGATGACTTTTGAGTCTTATCACACCCCGTTGTTGCTGAGCGTCTTTTCTTTCACAGGCCCCGGTNTCAGATGACTTTTGAGTCTTATCACACCCCGCTGTTGCTGAGCGTCTTTTCTTTCACAGGCCCCGGTTCCGCTGCGCGCAACAGCAACGCCGCGCCGCGGCCCCGATCAGGAAGTGAATGTGAAGAAAATAAGCGACTGTGGAGGTAGAATGACATAGAGGGAGAGAGAGGTGGGAGAGAAGCGAGCGGAGAAAGAAGAGAGACTCACGGAGGGAGGGATCGACCCTGTTTCTGGACCCGTATTGAGCTGCTCCCCTCTGGGATACACTGCACCTCCAAAAAATGCTCATAAAGGAATTGTAAGTAGCTGTGTGTGAGTGTGTGTGAGGGAGATGTGTGTGCGCGCGCGCGTTTATCCGTCTGGTTTCGCAGCGCTGACATTGTGGCCAGTCGCCTGAGAGTGGAATTACAGGGTGAAGCCGACATCCCCTGTATGTGCCTGACTCCATGTCCGTCATCATTTTCCGTGCAAACCATCCTCCATCACCTTCCCGACGTGTTTACCGAATAAATGAAGGCGCAGATGGAGGCTCGGCTGTCGGTGCAGCAGCCGGCGCAGGCACGGCTGTGCCCTTCACGTTTTGCATCACCAGCCTGGAAGTAACACCGAGGGCCTGTTACTGTAGCGGTAACACCACTGCCTTTGCTGCGGTGTTAAGGTGACGGATGCTGGGTGGAGGGCTGCTGGTGCTGATGGGAGGATGGCGGCGGAATTCCGCGCTGACTCCGTCCCTCTAAGCCGCCGTGAGCGTGTTATTGATGCGCGGTGAAGGTGAAACGGCTGATGGAGCATTCCGGCATTTACCTGCGCTCCGGAGGAATGAATGGAGCTGTAGGGAGATGTAGGGAGACCCAGGATGGAGGGATGCTGGAGGGGAAATAAAGGAGAGCTGGTGGAGGTGGAAAGAATTTGCTAAAATGGGAAATATGGAGGTTTTAGCGCACAAGTCCAAAAACAGACTTCCTGGGAATTTCACAACTGGGCCCATGGGACCAGCTGAAGTGAGACTGTGTGTGTGTGTGTGTGTGTGTGTGATGTGAGGACTGTTTAACACGTTGCTTTTGTAGGCCTCAGTATGCTGTATGAACATTGAGGCCTGCTCAATATCATCTTATCAGTCACATGGTTTGGCGGTGAATTAGTGATGAAAATCAGATATCCACAAGTGATTATTGGTTATTGACCTCAGATTGGATGGTGGATCCTTCATATTCATGCTCTTAACGCTGCAAAATGATAAACCAGACTTACTTTCAGTTGAACAAAAGAGTTTTATAGTTGGTATCTATCTATCTATCTAGAATCCCAATCATATGGCATTTCAACTTTCTCTAATATGAGGTTTTTGCTGCTTTTCTCTGTTCATATCACTGTAAATTGAATCAGTTTCGGGTTTGGGTTTTTTTTTTTAAAACTTCCTTTTTTAACTTCTTGTTATTTTGGACACTTTACACACAAAAATATTATTCCATAAATTGAAAAGAATAGCTCATCAATAATAATGGTAAACATTGGAGAGAGTATACAGAGACAAAATATAGACACGGACATCTGCTTCTATTACTTTTCATTACTCTTTTGTGTCCGCGTGACTAATTTCTTATTATTTTGTTCCATCTTTATCATTTATTTATTAAATTTTTTTGGCAAGGTCAACAGTTCTGCTTCAAGGAACAGAAATTTCAGATTGCGAGCAGCTTCAGCCCAAAAAAACCTCACCACATCGGCCTTGAAAAGTCCACATTTGTTCAAATGCAACTTCAACAGGCAAACGTTTAGCTCATACAGTGAATTTCTTGATTTCTCACCACAAATGATTTAATCAATAAATGGTCCAACTCCGAAAGCGGCAGGATGAGAGTGATGGCATCTGAAGTGATTAGGGAAAGTCTGTCTGGGCCTCAGCAGGCTGCTGGAAATAATTAAATTGGTCACGATTAAATGCTGAACCCTTGTGCACTCTGTCAGCACATACATGCACGTGCAGAGGCTTGCACGTGCACACACACACACACACACACACACATATACTGTATCCACACAAAACTAGATACCAACATGGGGGGTGAAGGGCTGCTGAGTTTATCCTGTCGTCACTTTTCTTTCTTAGTGTTCATGTGAACCACTGACCTAAATCACTCCTGCTCACTTTTTCTCCAAAAACATGAGCTTTGGCGGGTTCTTGTCAAAGCCTCAGTGCAAAATATAATGTGATTAGGACAATGCAAAAAGAAGCAGAGAAAGAGCAAGAAAGACAGATTGTAAAAAAAAAGGATAAGAGGAGAGGACAGAATAGATGAGCGATGCAGGAGAGAGAGAGGTGTTTGTTTTCTGAAGCAACACAAAGATATCCGATCTTCCTGTCAAGACCTTTAGACCAAGGAGATTTACAGAGAGAGCGAGTGTAAAGGTGACTCTGCTCGTTTTACTTCAACGAACACATATTTATATTCTGATCTGGTTTGATTTTTTTTTTTTTTTTTTTTTNAAACAAACAAACAAAAAAAAAAAACATCTGCAATAAATAATTTATCTATATGCAGGATTTTTCGCTGCCATCGCTTTACTTGCAGCATCTGGTCTCATAGTCGCTGTTTGGCTGAAACTCAGACCAGATTACATTCAGAGGCAAGTGGGAAGCAGGATTACATGAATGTGGACAGAAAACACATGACAAAACCTCATATGCATGCAAAATATATGATACAAAATACATGATATATGACAGCAAAGGAAGTAAAATATACTCCATAGAAACATGGTTCCTAATCTTTTGCTGTTTTCCTCATGAGTTCTCCATTACAAATGTGTTCCCGGAAAATATTTTTATTTAATATATTATCTTCAAAAATGTTCTTTTCCTTTTTAATTTTGTAACAGGTACATTTATTTTTCTTCCAAGCTGCTTGGAATTCTGTCTGTCTGATTTTATATATCGCATAAACCAACATAGCCGACTTAATTTAATTGGAGACACCTACTTTCAGTAAGATCAGTTACCAGAAATAGTAAAAGAATAAATAGATTATTGGCAGCTCTTTAAATAATTTTCTCCAATAAATTATTCAGAGACGTACTGTAAATATGAATAAGTGAGTATATTGTGAGTATACTCTGAAGCCCCACTAAAATAAGAGCGCTGTAATCACACAGGAAAATTAAAGCTACAATAGTCGATTTTTTGGCCACTAGAGGGCAGAAAATACACTGACTGACACACAGTCCTGACATATTATCGCCTTTTAAAGTTTTTATTTAGACATTTAAAACATGCTAGAGGCGTGTTTATGTCACCTGCTGAATCTAAGACAATATTCATTCTCCTTTAAGCTCAGGTTTGATCTCCACCAACTCCTGACTAAAATATCTGGTTTTCAGCTTGTTAGATGCTTGACTTTCTTCACCAGCTACATTATCTAACTTTATCTGTCTGATGTTTGTCTGGGAAGGTAGCATAACTTATAGCAGCTTTTTTAAAGCTTCTACTGCTGGAAACAGAGTTGACCACCATTCATATTTTATTTATAGTGTATTTGTGGACCAGAAAGCTAAAAATCTCTGTGGGGCTTCAGAGTTCAATGAAAATTGTTTGTGGGTTCATCATATGTGTGGCTCTTTCATGTTACACAGAGTTATTTGTATCTACATTAATATCAAAATAATAATTTGACAGTTTCTGAATGGTTAGCATGAAGTTTGAAGTGCCAGTTTGGGTCTTTTTTGCGTGGCGTTTGCATGTTCTTCTTGTGTCTGTGTGTGTGTTTCCTCTTACACAATTCAAAGAAAAACAGGTTAAGCCAAGCTCAGATAACATGATTTTAGCTCTGATTTTCCACTCCTTTTTGCAATCTGAGACAAAAAACCTGAAATCAGAGCCAAATCGCTGCTCGTTTTCATCTAAACATGTGCTATGTCCCAGACATCCCATTTGAAATTATTGGCCAAAATCTTGAAATGCTCTTACTTGTTGAGGGGGTCTACGACAAAACCCTAGAATGGCCATGAGCCTCTTTTTCTACTTTTTCTGGACAAATTATTGCACTCACTACTTGAACAGCAAGCAGCTCCTCCATGTTGGGCTCCATATTGGCAAACCACAGTGAATTATTTGATTCTCGCATGAAGATTTGTGTGTTTTCACGTCTCGTGTCAGCTTTGGCATAGATCTCAGGTGAGAAATCTTGCAATTTGTGCTCCCTGTCTGCGCTCAGTTGTGTAATTTGTGCACTGAAAAGTTGTCAAGACATAAGAGTACAGAAAAGATCGTTGTTTAATTGAGTGTTTTGGGGATTTTTGGAGTTACTTTAAAGAGAAAATAATGAAATACAAACTGTTTCTTTCCTCATGCATCTTATTAACAGCAATGATAACTGATCATTGACTCATGTTACTTGTGACTGTTTGCATTACTTTTACTGTTCGAGTGCGACATGCTAAATGCATGCACACGGTTTGCCCAGGCTGATGTGAACACGCTGCCACCCAAACAAATCAGTTTTGTTCTTCTTGGCTCATTTGGTCAGCATGGATCTTTATTATGTGGCCTGATTGTTAGTGGAATGATTTCCAAAGCTCGTTTGTAAGGGGGAAAACTGAAAAATGATGGAAAAATGTTTGTGATTAAAAAACAAAACAAAACAGAATTTATCCAACAGAGAGAAGAAGAGACATTTTCCTTCTTAACATCTCCTTGCTTCACACATTATAAATTCACACCTGGGAGCCGCTCAGAAACCACAGAGTAGTTTACCTGGAGCTGAAGTCAGAGGTGTTATATGTTTCTACCTATGAGGCCGTGTTGGTACAGAGGCAAGTCATTTATTCTAGTTTTTCATTTGATTTAGTTTATTTAGATGAAGATTCTCAGTCATCCAAGTGGGTAGATATGTTGTATAAAAGCTCAGTCAGGTCAACTGAATCCAAGTTTTTAACTTTGAAACGTTTCACCATTCATCCAGATGGCTTCATCAGTCAGAAATGAACAGAAGGTTGTTAAACCTCCAGTAACTGAGTGACTGAGTTTAGTTTAGTTTATTTAATTAGTAATTTTAACATCTGTGAACTCATAAAACTTGTTGCCTTGTCATTTACTTTACACAATCATCAAAGATTGTTTTGTTTTTTTTTCCGGAATCAGCACTAAGCAGTAATATATGTGAAATGTAAAATTCACTCAAGGAAAAGTGCTTATCTGAAATTATGATGGCAATTTATTATAACGCTTGGGAGGAAGTTTGTGCAATAACTGGTTCAACTTTGACTGTTTTGCAAAGATAAAACTAGGTCCTCTGTTTTTTTACAAACTCCTGTTGGCTTTTCATTTGTAGTCCAGCCCAATTTAAAATGTCCTTTCTTTATCTCCAGAAGTGTTTTCAAGAGGAGTTTTATCTTCCTTAAAAGCAAGTAGAGAAGTGTCTGTATGTGTTTATTGGCTAACCAAAGTGGATTTATAAATCAAAATCAAAATTCCAGTGACAATCTTGCAATTACATTCCAAATTCAATTTTATGGAATTAAAAATATGATTTCAGTAAATCCCAGCCCATCAATTCCAGGATCAAACTCGCTTAGCTTCCAACACAAACATCACACCATCACATAAAGGCATCAGAAAAGGAAAAAAAAACATAAAGGCATCAGAGCAGCAAAGCTTTCATTGTGTGTTAACTTATAATGATTTTTAAGTAACTTCCTTTCTTTTTCCTTCTTTTCCAGTCGAGTGATTCTTCCTATCTCTGTGGAAGAGGTAAGTTTCATGTGTGTGTGTGTGTGTGTGTGCGCGCTACAATTGCTCAAGGATCAGATTTTGTCATCTGATTCTTCTATTCACTTTATTCAAAAAGATGAAGAGGAAGTGGCAGCCATTAAAGCTGCTGTTCCTCTTTTTGTACGAGCCACTGAATTCTTTGTGTTTATATTTTATTCCTAAAATGTCCTAAAATGAAAATACGTTTTAATTTTTTACAGTGATCAACCCCAAAAAGCTCCTGTTGTCATAACATTTCCAGCTCTGATGAATATCTTTCATATCGTTCCAACAACCATTGAATCAGTCTTCCTCTCTCTCTCTCTCTCTCCCCCCCTCCTCATTCTGTCTATTGTTATCCTTGTTTGCTGTTCTATTCAGGTCTGCATTGTAAATGAATTACCTGAAACTACTTCCACAACTCCCTCTGTGCCCCCTTGTGGCCTCCCCTCATTCTTATACATTATTTGTGCTCACGTGTTTGAGATTTCAGCCTTTGATTGAGCCTGTTTAATGACAAGACGAATGAAAAGATAAATTTTTTTATTAGCGTGACCATGGCCACCATTTTTGGGCACGTTGCGTGTGATAAAATAAAACAAAAGGCAAAAGAAAATGAAAAAACGTTGTATTAGCCACAGAGCTAAGTGTTATCTGCAACCACACATCACTGATGGTGTTGCTATAGCAACAGAGGGTAATGATGCTGAAGTTTGGTCTGATAGGAATAATATAACTACATGGACTTATTCCATCTCTGTGATGCCGTGTGTGTGTTTTGTGTGTGTGTGTGTTTCTTCAGAGGTTACACAGTGGATTAAAGGTGATTAAGAAAGAAAAGGAGCCATTGTGCTGCGTTTAAACTCTCAGGATCAGAAGGATGAAGGATAAGAGCAGGATGTAGGAGAGGACTCAACATATGTGCAGCAAAAAAAAACAAGTCAAAGGTGATCTTTGCATCAGTCGGCTGAAAGGGTGTGTTGAAAAGAAGGAGGGCGTGTCAGCATAAAGGGATTGTGGGAGAGATTAAATGGATGAAAGGAGAGAAGAAGGTAGCAATCGGAGAAGGGATCAGAAGAAAAAGTAGCTCGGTAATCTAGCTGTCAGTGGAGGATTGATAAGAATAACAGAGTTATGGAACATGAGCAACAGGACAAAAAAACAAAAACGTAGCGCTATAAAGCTTATGAGTAGCTTAAAAACAGAAATTAATAATGACATTGTGTCAGATCCTAAAAAACCCAGTAAAACTTCAGCAGGCAGATGAGACATCATAACACTCCCTCAGCAATATCTTTTTGTATTCTCTTAAAAAGACGAATATCAGGGGACACGTTATGCTTTTTTTTTTTTTTTTTTTTNTTTTTTTTTTTTTTTTTTTTGTTATTTTCCCTTTTTTTAATCGTGACATATAGTAATGAGTTTTTGTTAAACTTTGTCAAAGTTACAAAACTTGCAGAAAAGCATCCAGTAAGACAAACCTAAGGGTCCTGAACTGCCCTGAAAGCTTCGATTTGTCTTTTATTTTCATGTAAAATCTGAATTATGCTTTCTACATGTGATGATGATGCTTGGAGCTTTTCTCCTCACGGCAAACTGATATTATCCTGAACTGTAGGGGGCAGCGTTTCAAAAACTCACACCTACAGCACGAAATGTCACAGAGGAAGTTCTTTGTTTTTGAACGACATTTCCCATGACAAGTGATTTTTATACATTTTCTGTATTTACAAACCTCTGCTACTAAACTTCCACATCTTCTGGGATGTATGTGGATGGGTGGACAGGTCATGTGACATCAGTTCATGATAAGATACCCAAGAAATTCATGACCCAATTCCCACATCAGCCTCAGCTGTACAGCTGCAGATGAAGTATAAATTTTTGTCATCTATCCAACAATTATTCTTTCCAATTTTTTTTAACTCTTTATTAATTCAACATTTTTGAACATTTTCCAGAAGAAAACCCACCATCCAGCCCCACAACCGCAAAAGAAAACATCCCGAGAAAGCAAATTCAAACATAAAATCTACATAAATCCTTACAAAAGAAGAAGAAAAAAAGGGGTTTTTATGCATTCTCTAGTCCATTCCCTTTTTGTCCGCTCAGGTCATATTCCCTTCTTTCTATCCATCTTTGTCCATTGTTGATCCATGTAACAATTTTAATTGAAATCAGTCTGATAATTGAGATATTTCGCTCTTGATGTACCGTTAAAGTGCTTTAAGAGGGTTGAAGAAAACAGAATACCATTTATTTCCCTCCATTTCTCTCTCTATTTAACCATATTTACCTGTCTTCTCTTCTCTTCTTCCAGTACCAGGTGGGCCAGCTGTACTCGGTGGCAGAGGCCAGTAAGAATGAGACGGGTGGAGGAGAAGGAGTGGAGGTGCTAAAAAACGAGCCGTACGAGAAGGACGGAGAGAAGGGGCAGTACACACACAAAATTTACCATTTGCAGAGGTAAGCAGCTGTTTAAAAAAAATTATGTTCAGAATTCATTTCACAGCGTGAGGGAACCTGTGAACTACAATGTGCATAAACGTATGAACGTGTAAATCAGACGTTTTCACAGAAAGCGCCTGCGAACCGATAAAAAAACATTTATGGAGACAGATGGTGTTTTCAGGTTTTGCAGATATGAGATTTTTGTGTTTATGGAGTTGCAGAGAGAAAATTCTGACCTGAAATGACCTACTGTATATTTGATGGTCATATTGGGATCTTTAGGAGACATTGATCACATGATTTACCACATGTGATCAATGTCTCCTAAAGATTCTATTCTATTCTATGTCTCCTTAAGATTCTAAAGGGACCTTTAGAATCTTAAGAGACCGTTGCAGCTTCATTTTGGAAAAAGATGAAAGCCTGAGGAAGCTGCGATCATGGGTATCAGGCAGCTGATTTGAGGGCAAATTAATTATTTTTCCATCTTGTAGAACTCACAGAATCTTTGGCACATCTGGAACTTGTCAGTCATAAACACTGCTGTCAAATGAATACAGCTGATGTGCAAAATCATCTAAAAAAAAAAAAAAANAAAAAAAAAAAAAAAAACAAGCATCTTATGGTCTGGCTCAGAACTTATCAGTCAACGTGGACTCTTCATATATACTGAATGCTGTTGCTGGACTCTCCTGTCCTGCAGTAAAGTGCCATCGTTTGTCAGAATGTTGGCTCCGGCATCGGCTCTCAACATCCACGAGAAAGCCTGGAACGCTTACCCATACTGTCGCACAGGTACGCCTGGCACACACACACACACACACACACACACACACACACACACACACACACACANACACACACACACACAAGAATACTAGCAAACAATGTACACAGTGTCATGTTTCAAAGCTTTGTGTGGGAACTATTATGATAAAGGTTAAAGGTTATGGTAGGGCTGAATACTTCAACCAGTCCCGTCATGTACAGGTGTGTAAAACGCCTCTTACCTTTCAATATTTTAAAAATTAAAAAAAAATAAATTCCTGACACACATAATAATCAAAATATTAAATTTAACACTAATGTTGCTAACTGCTTCGTTATCGAACGACGCATCATTTTTCAAAGCTCGGCTGTATTGAAATATTTTGGCTGGTACCAAAAAATATATATATATATCATCCTGGTAAAAAAAAAAAAAGAAAAAAAATCATCCTGGTGTTTAAACGTAAACTTTGATCAGTGATGTTCAAGTTTAACTTTATTTGTCTCTGAAGCGCAATTAGCAAATGTGTACATAAAATATAAAAGACATTTTTAAAAAGTCATAAAACACAAAATAAAACAATATCTGTAGCAATGGCTGATATAAGTAAAATCCATAAACGTATAAATAAAGTAATAAATGAACAGATTTGATCATATTGTATGTTAGTGTGACGTGTATCTGTGACTGACTTTGACCACAACAATTATAGAACAGAACAGAATAGAATAGAACTTTATTGTCCACAGATANGACTGACTTTGACCACAACAATTATAGAACAGAACAGAATAGAATAGAACTTTATTGTCCACAGATATTGCAGATTTCACCAAGATGTCAAAGCAACATGATGATTAAAAGCATAACAAGACAACATGTACTACATCAGACAATTTTAGTACCATAATCAATGAGCTTCAATAGTTACTGATTGATGAATAATNTGTACTACATCAGACAATTTTAGTACCATAATCAATGAGCTTCAATAGTTACTGATTGATGAATAATTTTTAATTGATAATTGAAGTTAAATAAATGTTGATGCTAGACATTATCTTTAGATTCAGCATTTTAATCTGAAAAATTATTAACACATGACTCAAATTAAGAGAGATCTGACTCTCTCTCTCTCTGTGTGTGTGTGTGTGTGTGTGTGTGTGTGTGTGTGTGTGTGTGTGTGTCAGCTTCAAGGAGTAGTTGAATAATTTACTGTATGTTCAGAGAGAAGACACACACCACTGGAGCCTCACAGGCTGAGATTACACACACCAGACAGCCGACCATCATTCACACACACACACACACACACACACACACACACACACACTGACCTGGCCACGCTGCTAAATCGTGCTTAATACTTTCTCTTGGCCTCAGCATTTTGTGCAAACCTTTCTCAAATGTTCCTCTACTTTATTTTATTTATTTAATATTAATATTTTTTCATATTTTTGTTCTGTTTCCTCCCGTGTTTCCTTCCGTCATGTGACTCTGCAGTCATCACCGTGAGTAAAACTCCTTTTCCTCCTTTTTGTACTTAAAGTATCACGTGCCGACACGGAAGGACACACCAAAGTTTCATGTCCACACACACAACGAACCAACCGAAAGCCGAGAAAGAAATCTGATCCGTGTCGGTGAAACAGTAGCAGCAGGGAGAGTCAGACACCACGTGTGTGCGTGCATGTGCGTGTGTGCATGTGTTGTGTGCGTGCTCGCTCATGTCAGCATGCACATGTTTATGCATGTATGTATGACTTACTGGTGTCTAATGTGTTTTATGGATTTGCACTTGCTTACGTGTGTGTGTTTCTTTTTTTTTTTTTTTTNTTTTTTTTTTTTTTTTTACCATTTCTTCTTCTTCACTCTGAATTTTTGCTGTTTTCTCTGCAGAATGAATATATGAAAGATAACTTCCTGATCAAGATCGAGACATGGCACAAACCTGACATGGGACACCTTGAAAATGTAATTAGTCATGAAATGACTGTGTGCGTGTGTGTGTGCGTGTGTGTGTGTGTGTGTGTGAGATGCATTTTGTGCCTCCTGAGCTTATTTTTAGAAGCATTTTGGTTGTTTTGGGGGCGTTNTGTGAGATGCATTTTGTGCCTCCTGAGCTTATTTTTAGAAGCATTTTGGTTGTTTTGGGGGCGTTTTTTGAATTTACTTGATTTTAAAGCATCCTAGTGATGTGATGAAGTTATGCTATTTTCTGGTCTTCTCTGAGTCCGACCAAATATAATTTTTACTATTTTGGGAAGCTTGTTTTTGGTTCAGGGTCTATTTTTCTTTTACTGCTGGCATAGCACCCACACCTTCTACTCCTCAATTCCAAGTATTCTTGAAAATAATCATGGTAATGTAACGTAGTAAGTTGTATTTATTGGGCTCAAACATGCAAAATCACCAGTATGCTCCTTTAAACCCCTAATTCTTAATTTTTAACCATGTCAGCTTGAGCTAAATTCACACAGAGGACATAAATTAAGATTTGGCTTGTCAGACTTATTAAAATTGAAAATATTGACCTTTTGTGTTGATCTACATGTGTTTATGGTGCAAATAAACCTTTGATAACATTGAAAAATTATTAACCTGGATTTAATTGTTTAATTAGAAGTAAAAAGTAGCCATATGTAGCTTCTAATACGATCCAAATCATGTCATATAAAGAAACAGTAGACAGTAATAAATCAAATATTTACTACATAACAGATCATGACAATTCTGGCCTGGACCCAAGACAGTTAGCTAGGTTAGTTTCATGAATTTACTCAGAATAGAACAGGAAAACTTGAATTAGCATTAGCAGCAGCAGCTAGTTGAGACAGTTAGCTAGGTTAGCTTCATGAATTTACTCAGAATAGAACAGGAAAACTTGAGTTAGCATTAGCAGCAGCAGCAGCTAGTTAAGTAGCTAACATTGCAGCTTACCGCCACATGTTTCCTCAGGTTCCATGTTGATTCTTAGAAGCTGAAATGTCACATTTTTAGTGACAAAGACGCAACGCGTTATGTAGCTGAACAGAAAACAGCGTTTGAACATGTGGCCAGGGATGTGCCTCTTCTAAACCTCCTGCTGTTGATTCCACCATGACTGTTCCGCTCCAGATGTAACCATGGAAACGGAGGGTGGGGGTGTGGCTACTTTGGAGCTGAAGCAGACAGTGTAGTGTCTCATAATGAGAGAAAAACTGAACGTGACTGAATTCAAATGGTGAAATCAAAAGTAACGCAAAGAGTGCGACTAAATGTAACGCAGTAAAAGTATATTTTTTACTTCATAAATGTACTCAAGTATGAGTTAAAAGTATCCTGCAGTAAAACTACTGAGCAAAGTACTGAAAAAAGTTACTTAAGTAAATGTAATGGAGTAAATGGAATGTCTCTGCTTATAAATATAATAAAAACATGAAAACATCTAATTTTTTTAGTATCCTTGGCTCTGAGCCTTTTGTTTTTCATGTTGTGGGTTGATCCTGTATCTAGCTGATCTACATGATCTGGTTCTGTTTCAGGTACACGGGCTTGACGCCGAAACCTGGAAGAAGGTGGATGTAGTTTACCTTGATATTGCGGACAGAAGCCAAGTGGAGGCAAAGGTGAACGTTTTTAGCCCGAGATCCATTTTTCAGACCCGTAACAGCGACTCCTTCTCTGACCGCTGCTATTTTTATCCTGTTACCTTGTTGTTCAACCTCTCTCTCTCTCTCTCTCTCTCTCTCTCTCTCTCTCTCTCTCTCCAGGACTATAAGCCAGAGGAGGATCCCTGCAAGTTCAAGTCAGTGAAGACAGGTCGAGGCCCTCTAGGACCAGACTGGAAGGTAATAAATACCTCTAAACTTATTATTTATCTCCTAGAGCCAAAATCATCCCTCCATCTTTTGCTCTCCTGCACTAGAATCAGCCAGAAATGATGAGGTTTTCTTTCATTTCTCAAACTCATTCCTGCTGTTTTTTATGCTATCGATTTATGTATCTACTAGAATACCGGACAGCAACATTTACCATTTTTAACCAAGATAAAACCATTATTGTCATTTGTAAATGTTTTACTAGTGCTGAAGACTCATGGGAGCTGCAGTTTTTGAATTAGCTTAACTCAGTTTTTACAGTTTAATACATACTGCTCATTATTTTTGGCATTTGTCAAAAAAAAAAAAAAGAAACATGAAGTTTTGCGTGTTAAGTTTGAGTAAAATAAATGGAAAAAATCCTTGTGGAAATGAGATAGAAATGTAACACACAAGCTTTTTTCTGCTTATTTGAAGGCACATATTTGGTATCATCTCAACACTTCTTATGATAAACTACAAACTGAAATAAATTAAATCAGTCTGCATGGGGGAAAAAATTTAAAATGCCTGTTAATTTTGGTAAAATTCTGTAAAAACCAAAAGAAATGAGCCTAATACAGCAGATAAATGGGACATAACACCAGCATGTTTCATCGTTTCTGAATAAAAGGAAACTAAAACATAAATTGATAACTGAAAGCTAATGGAACAAAGCTAACATGGAAACAAGGCCGAACTTCTAGAACTCTTTTTATAAACCAAACAAATACGTCACACCATGTTACTGTTAATTGAAATGTTCTTGTGGAAAATAAAAATCACCACTTTTAATAGACTTGGTGCTTGGCAATTATGTTTTATGTTCAAAAACTTTATTGCTTGGAGCAGAAGAAACATTTTAATGAGCCACAGCTAATTCTAAATGCAATACTTTCTCCTGTTGGTTTTAAAATTTCATTTTAAAATGCCTAATAACACTTTATAACCGTTTAAAAATGTATTAAGTGTTTATATTTATTGTCTTGCAGAAGGACCTTCCTAACAGGACGGACTGTCCCCACATGTGTGCCTACAAACTGGTCACTGTCAAATTCAAGTGGTGGGGGCTGCAAAACAAAGTGGAGAACTTCATTCAAAAGGTTGGTTTCCTGTATGGAAAAATGTCTGGTGCGGTAAACTTTATGGTCGTTATAATAGCCTGGTAAACACATTAACACTGGGTTATCTGTTGAGCAAAGAAGAGGAGATGAAAATATCCTTTTAATTATATTTTTTAATGACTGCTGTGCTGTATTTAATTTCCTGTCAGCTGGAAAAGTACCATTCAGCCTCATTATAGTATATATATAAATATACACACGTATATATGTATAGAGGCTGCACTGGCCTCTAGTGGATAAAAGACGTAATGCAGGATGCTTACAAATTAGTCAAGTCAATTTGTGTAGCCCAGTATCACATGCAATGGTTCAAAGGACTTTACAGCTCAAGATCTCTACGAAGACAACGAAAAACTCCCTAAAAAAAACTTATAATATAAGGAAAAAAATGGAAGAAACCTCAGGAGAGGCAATTCAAAGAGAGGTTCCCTCTCCATGAACGGCCAGGTGTGCAATGGGAGCCGCAGGTGGGGAAGTAGACAAATAGTACAAATCACAAAGACATAAAAAGAATGAGACATTAAAGGAAGATATAAAATAGCAAATAAAAAAGGAAATCATATAAATGTTAAACCATGTAAAAAGAACAGAATAAAATGGCACACAAAATTAAACCCTTACAGTAGCGTATCAGCATAAAAGCAATTGAGGAACTGTACAACATGTCACATTTCCATACATACATAAAATACTTCAACTTTGTCTTCATTCTGTTTTGTTTCTCAGCAAGAGAAGCGTTTGTTCACTAATTTCCACCGTCAGCTGTTCTGCTGGATCGACAGGTGGATTGAGCTGAACATGGAAGACATTCGCCGCATGGAGGAGGAGACGCGCAGGGAGCTCGATGAGGTAAAAAAAAAAAAATTTCTTTATCATGCAGCTGATGTATGTATTATTATGTGTGGTTTTTTTTTTCTCAGATGAGAGTGAAGGACCCGGTTAAAGGGATGGTGGCTCTAGAGGACTGAGTTGTGTAGGACCGTGAATGCTGCTGCTCATCAGGTAAGAAAAAGTCTTTTGTGCAATACACAGGTTGTAAAACAAAAATCAAAACTATCCATCGTAAAAATCCTTTAAGTTTTGTTGTCGGTACTCTGACTCGACTTTACCTGCCGTTCCTGCTGTAGGTGTAGTTTAGATAATATTGCTAAATTTCCCCCTTGGATACGATTTGTTTGCCATGTCTGAACGCAGCATTCAGTCCGGTTCCAAACAAATGCTGGAGTGGTTCGTTTGTGGTGTGAATACAATCTGCAATAGTCCCGAACCAAACAAAGAGGCAATTTATTGATCTATTAATTGATCTAGAACCGCAGAAGAATGCAAGATGTGCTACTTAAAACCATTAAACTTGTTGAGCAACAAACTTTGCTGCAGCTAAACTACACCTTTAATTAGCCATAGCGTAGCGAATGAAATGGTCATAATATATGAAATTTACCAACCACGCCTTCAAATAAACATGTTGAAGGTTAGCATGTTCTCAATAAGCGCTCCATGTTTTACTTCCATAACACGTTGGCATCAGCATATATTGAAAGTGTGAGGCTAGCGAGCGATTGGCCAGCATTTGCCATGGCTGGCCAGTGAGAACAGAGCAAGCTTTTTGGAGGAGGCCTTAAGGAGATAGTGTCTATAACAGCCTGTTTTCCCTCAGTGTGCACAGAGGTGCTGCAACAACAGGGCGTAGAAGTGGATCAATGTGATTTCATGTTTTAAAATAGATTCCTAAATGAAAATAAGAACATGGCCATTTTGCATGTTTGAGCCTAATATGTTCAGTCTTCATACATGTTACGTTACTGACAATCATTTCTCAAAGGATAAAACCATATTTCAGCTTTCCTGATGTTTTGCAAAATCTCTTAATCTTTCAAAATCAAATATTCAAGTGATACACCCACCTTAAAAATCCATGTTTCTCCTGCTAATAGTTACACAGCCTTATGAAGTCACGGTCCTTTAAATTTTTCCATAAACACAGGTCTTCTTTTGGGACTATATTCCCTGGTGCAAGCACACATTCAGTCCGCGCTTTTTATTGTGCTTAAACGCTAAAATTACAAAAAAACCCTGAATACACGTCTTGTTGGTGATGATGGATTACCTATCCCAAGAACGTTTCAAGTATCAACAAGTTGATTTTAATAGCAAAATGAAGTGAAACCAGTGGAGGTCTGGAAGGTAGGAAAAATATTTTTAATTCACCGTTCCAGTAGTATGCTTTGAGAAATGATTGTCAGTAACATTACATGTATGAAAATTGAAACTATTAGGCTCAAACATGCAAAATGGCCGGTATGGTCCTTTAAGTTGATGAGTTAGATGTTATTATGACCAGAAAACTAAGAACCTCAATTGTAGAAATACAGAATTTCCCTTTAAAATTGATTAGATTTCAGAGAAGATTGGTGCATAAACTTGCGTATTAATGAGGGAAAATGGTAGAAATCACGAGGAAATTCTTGTTGTTTCTCTCTCTCTCTCTCTCTCTCTCTCTCTCTCTCTC
>VXCM01000592.1:298073-360080 GCA_014773175.1 Lucifuga dentata | reverse complement strand
CCCCCACCCCCCCTTTCTTTTTTCCATCCACCGCCCACTCTTTTCCACTGCTCTGAGGTCTCCAGCAGTAACTCTACATCCTGTCAGTCCTCTCTCATTCTAGGCTACAGAGAGCAGCGTCGCTTATCTCTGCTATTTAGGATTTATTTCTATTTAAGGTATCCCAACGGTGTATATACAGTATATATTGGGGAGCTGAATAATTGTACTGAGATATATATATAAATATATAAATATATATAAACAGGGTTTTTAAAATGATTTTGTCTGTAAGTTTGTCAGTGGATGTTTTATTTTCCAGCTGTATCTGCTCGTGTTGCGTTTTTGATCTCGTGAGTTTTTTTTTTTGTTTTTTTTTGATTTGTCATTGTGCTTCCGTCTTTTCCTTTCGTATCGAGCTTCACGCGACACTTCCTTTTTGTCATTCAGTCCACAAGCCGCAGCCGTAACACTGGGATGCTCCCACGTCTCTGCTGGAATCCTGATCAACAGAGAGGATATTTCCTCTGCTACTTCCGCTTTGTTGTGAGGTTTTGTGTGTGCGTATGTGTGTGTGTTTCAGGCATATTTTCCATTTTGCTTTTTTTTTCACACCGGATCTTTTCTCCCTCAACAAATTTCAGCTCTTCAATGTGTTTTAACTGCTGAAACTGCTTGAAAGTGGTGTAAGAGTGTGTGTTAGTCATAAAAGCTACAAGCTTTCCTAATAAGCTACGACAGCTGTGATTTAACTGCATCAGCCATCACAGATGTACCACTTCCTCTTCCTGGCTTGTTAGGTAAAGACGTAAAACTTAAAGCGTATCCGTACCGCTTCCTGCCCCGTCGTTCCATCCGTTCACCTCCAGTGGATAAACGGTCTTATCCAGCGATAGCAATAACTCCCATGTTGCTTTGGTCTCTTCTTTATCATTACAAAGCGATCCCTCTCTACTGTTTCTTTCTACCTTTGGAACAGTTTTTGGTAAAGCAGAGCCCAAGCTGAAGGTCAAGGACATTGAAAATTGTCAATTAGGCGTTAATTAATGAACTTCAGGGTTTAATGGAGTCTGGGTTTGGATGAAGCGGGTTTTCTCCTGTTATTCGTAATCGTGTGGTTTTTGCATGAGTGTGCAGAAGTGATGTAGCGTGTCTGTGACGTGACGTGATGCCGCCTGGATAAGGAAGCTAGACCAGCGATAACTGCAGGCGCTCTCCTACTCCCACTTGTTTACTCTTTGTCCTTTTTTTCCTCATTTTCCTTGCCTTTATCGTCATCTTTTTCCATCCTCTCCACCAGACTTTCAACAGTTGTGGACACTTTAAAGAGTAAGCAACAGATCATTTCCACTTCTAATTAATATCTGGGTCATAGATAGCAAAGTGGAGCTTTAACAACCAAAAAATAATGCCATGCAAACACAAAAATTATGAAAATTTCTTATTTTTCTGCTCAAGTTGTCAGCACAAGTTTATTACAGAGTGAAAAATGTGAAAGTCAAGCTAAACTGGAGGTATAAGAATCATCTTATCTTGATTTTTGTTTTTGCACAGAAGCTGTTAAAAGCAGAAAAGACAGCACAGCATATCAGCAATTTGCACAATAGGACCCATATGATTATATGATACATTAATTATTTTTACTATAATAAAAACATATGAGTAGCAGTTTCAGATAAGGCCATTCCATTGGCAATAATCAAAAAGTTGTAATGAAATGATTATGTATTTTAATAAACTTTGTCCCATCAGAGGTGGATAATATAACAAGCTGATTTCCAGGTTTTAACTCATATTTGGGCAAATTTTCTACAAGCCTGATGGTTTTGCATATTTGAGCCCAATAAATACTGTTACATTACTGCCAGCCATTTTCCAAAACATACTGCTAGAGCGGTACATTTTAGAATTGTTTTTCCTACTTTCCAGACTGCCATTGGTTTCAATTCATTCCAGTACGCTATATAAAAAAAAAAAAACAACAACTTGTAGAGACTTGAAACGTTGAGATAAATAATCCATCACAGAGAACCACCGCCATTACTTTATCCGATCTGATATGGAAGAAAATGTATGCCTCCGCCAGGGAATATAGTCTCAGGAGAAAACAATGCTTTTACCAAGAAATTAGCAGGCGAAACATTGAATTTTAAGGTAGATTACCTGAACATTTGATTTTGAAAGATTTGGGCATTTGTCAAAAATAAAACAAAAAATATGGTTATATGCTTTGGAAAATAGTTTGCAGTAACGTATCGTGTATATATATCCATATACATACATACATGCAAATATATCCATCAAACTCTGCTCTCAGTGTTATTGGCATTATCGTGGAACTTCTAACCTTAAAATCAGAATTTTGCGACATAAACACACAACTTTATGGCTTTTTTCGTGTCATCGTATACCTGTCAAACTGATATTACAAAGCCATCTTTAGGAGCCATTTTCTGTTGCCTTCTCTTTAAGGAAACGCTTGTCCTGGATGTGTTAACACTCCACCTCTCATCAAGCATCTCACTCCGTGTCTGTGGTGGGGCTACCGACTGAATCATGGAGATTTGTGGATGTACTGTATGTATTGATATTGTAAATAGTAAATAAATTAATGTAGATGAACACATATATATAGATCTGACTGTCCTGCCAAAACCTACAGCACACGCTCTGCTCCCATAGGTTCAACTTCAGGAGTTATGCAGAAAAAGTTGCTATCACAGAGGTACTATCGTGAGGAAATTTAGAGAAACGTCGGTAATTTTGCTTCAGACAGAAAAGCAGAGTTGCTGTGTGGTTTTGTAGATTTTTCTTCTCATTTGGAAGAAGAAAGCAAAGCAAAAACCCCCACCCCTCCGTCCTAACTGCTTCCTCTCCTCGTTTCCTCCCTTCAAAGGAACCACATCTCATTGGCAGGACAGTGTATAAATATATATTTTTGTTCTGAATGTTGTTGTACTTCTATCGTCGGTCTCTACGCTCGCTTCTCTCACTGAACTGAAACATTTAAACGGCAGCTTGGGTCAGTTCATTGATCCACATAATTAGCTGATGGCGTCGGCCCTAAGTGGAGCCTTGGTTGCCTATGGATTTTGTCCTCTGGTGGTTGGTTGGTTGATGGGATCGAGGGGAAATGATTCTACATTTGGGGGTTTCAGTGAGGCTTGGGGTTTAATAGCAACAGGAAACAAGCAAAAGCAGTTCGATGTGGTTTTTTCTGACATTTGGCCCATTTAAAGAGGCTGAAGATACTGTCACAAAGCTGTGAGAGAACACGGTTTGAAAGAGACAATCTCATAGATATCTGATTTATTATCGATTTATTATCAGAATAGGAAACCAAACGATTCCATAACCCCAAAACTGTTTTTCAATTGTTTTTTCTCTCTCTCTCTCTCTCTCTCTCTCTCTCTCTCTCTCTTTCACTCCTATTGACTTGTCTCCTGTTTTTCTTTCTTTTATTGTGAAGTTGTGCCTTTTTGTCATCTTATCTTTAAATAACATTACTGTACATTGGAGAAGTGAAGAAATGAATAAAATGAAGCAAAAGAAGCAAGTTTTCAGTGTAGTCATTTCTATTGTTTTAATGGATAATAATCCTGGTGAAGATGAAAATTGTACGTACTCGCAGCATCCATTAACCTCACAGCAAAATCCATGTCAGCAGTTTCCCGTACTCATGGAAAACCTGAAAATTTTGGAAATTGTGATGCATTTTATAGGTTTTCTGAGAACATTTCAAATAATTCCAATAATGTCTGAGATTTACAACTCAGTACAGTCAGGAGTCAGATTGGTGAATTTAGGAATATTGTAAGAATCATAACTCAGTTGGACATTTTTAGCAAATTCAGGAACTGAGAAAATATTTCAATCAAATATTTGGCAAAATAATTTTGCAGAGGTACTATTGTGAGGAAATGTAGAACTATGATTGACTGAAATTTACCAAAATCAATGTCATCAGTGTGTGGAGAACCTGAAAATTTTGGAAATCATGGTCCAGTTTCTGGGATTTTTGAGAAAACTGCTAATTATTCCAATCCAGCAGACACAGAGCAACATGAACATCCCACAGAAGTCTTTTTTTTTTTTTCTTTTTTCTTTTTCTGTTTAGGTATCCACCAAACATATTGAGGTGTTTATATGAACACAAATTGTCTGCTATTAAAAAAATTTTTTGTTTTGTTGTTGAGAGCACCATACAGTGTCTAGAAGGTCAGTTTACAATCATTCCAAAATTTAGATTGAAGACACTTTCTACTCATCTAAAAAGCTTCTTAAATTCTATCTTGGCATTCCACAGTGGGTGATCCTGACGCCCCACAGGGATAAATAACATTAGGACCCCTCAGCCCTAACCTTAACCCTAACCCTAGCCTTTCAGATTTACAATAAAATGGCAAAACTTAGCCTTTTAGTATCTGAGATGACTGAGACAAACCTTCCAACATACAATTTACGTACAAATTTGGTCGATATTCTGTAGTTTCATGACTGCAAATAACTTTCTCACAAAACAGAGCTTCAAGCTTTGCTTTAATGTTAATAGAAAAATATAAAATATTAAAATATAGGAAATGTAAATACAAGAACACTCATGTTTTTAACAGTAATTCCAACAATTCCACAGCATAATCATGCTTTACTGTATATACAGACATGGGAAAGTGTAGCAGCTCATGCATTCCATACTGTTGGGAAAGCAAAGGATTATTTGTGAACAAACAAAGAAGGCTTTAATACAATAAAAAAAAACCATGCGTCATGCTGATATTCCAAAAACAGACATGTTCTTTCACAAATAAGGTAATTCTCTCTCTGCACCGGGATTATAGCTTGAGCCGATGTTCCGCTTTAAGTCCAGAGCAGGTCCTCGGACTTGGTACCCAGAAGGAGAACAGCCGAGGAGGAAGTTGGAGTTTGAAAAAAAGAGAATAGACGGTCAACCAACGGGAGTCACCATAGGAAAGCAGATTCATTCTCCCGATTCTCCTTTGGAAATCTTTGCCATCTGTGATCAGGGGGTCTGCAGCTTCTTCTGGACACCACAAGAAAAGCAGACAGAGACAGGTACTGTACAGAAAGGATGTTTTTTTAATTCACATTTGATGCTTAAAGCAATCTGAAAGGGAGATTTTGAATTGATGACATTAAAATTTGGACTGTAGTAAAAGAAATGGTCCAAGCAAGAACAAGTAAATTAAAAGCACAAAACTTTTCTTTTCCTAAATCCTACATTTAAGGCTCTCCAACTTGGTTTTCTATTTTAGGGCCCATAATATTCCAGCGTGACAGTAATCAGGTTTCTCAGCATCTTCTGCACCATTTCTACCAACAGATACAGACTTAAATTTCAGACATGACTAGATCTAGATTTTAAGAGACGTCTGATGCTTAAAGGTGCCATTTTAATTCCTCTTTACTAATAAAAGTCTCACATCCCTCATGAGACTCATAAACTAACCACCTGATTGGATCACATGTATAAAGGTGTAAAATGAACAAGCAGCAACAAGCTTTTATTTGCTAAAATTATGACATTAATATACAATTTTCCTCCAAATAGATCTTTTATACATAGAAATTTGTATTTAAATAGTTTCATGACAAAAAAGATCCTATGCTTACACATCAGATTTGTTTTAATCCTTTGATCAGGTAGTGTGTTTTGTTATGTCAGTGTGTGTGTGTATTTTTGTGTGTGACCTTCAGAGCTCTCTCACTTTAACACGATGAGTCTAACCGTGATTAGATGTGATTATGAGACCATTTCAGAAATGACTCTCAGGCATCAGGTTAGACTGTCAAACAAACAAACCGTGTGTGTGTGTGTGTGTGTGTGTGTGTGTATGTGTGTATGTGTGTGTGTGTGTGTTTCCACAGAGGAGAATATGAGTGCTGAACAGTTTAGAAGTGATGGAAGAGACAAGTGCAGGTAAGATTCGTATCTGATTATTTCTTCTTCTTTGTTCTTTATTTTAAGGACCTTTGGGTGATTAACCTTGTGGAGTCTAAAGCTGTAACTGGAATTTCATTTTTCATTAAATCTGGCTTTCATTTGTCACCCAAAAAGCTGAACTGCAAAAAAAAAAAAAAANAAAAAAAAAAAAAAAAGAAGTTTTACCAGACAGGACAACAAATTTTAACATAAATAACAAACAAGGCCTCAAAAACAGAATTTTATTTTTGTCAAGGCTTCAGTTGGGAAGTGTGATGTTGGATCAACCATGTTTTTATTTTCATTATTTTTCCTCAATNCAAGGCTTCAGTTGGGAAGTGTGATGTTGGATCAACCATGTTTTTATTTTCATTATTTTTCCTCAATTTTTTCTTGTTTTTTTTGTTTTGTTTTGTTTTTTTCTATTTTTGGGGGAATTCATTACTAGATTATACAAATTTGAAGAAAAAAAAAAGCAATTCAAGACTTTTCACACATCAGTTAANACATTACTAGATTATACAAATTTGAAGAAAAAAAAAAGCAATTCAAGACTTTTCACACATCAGTTAAAGAAGTAAAACAGTAAACTTAAGCAGGAAACAGCTGAAAGCAGCAGAGAATCTGAACAAAAAGGGACGATATGGAAAAAGAAAGAATGCAGGAAAAGAAAGTGCACAAAGTTTGAATTGTCTGTAAGAAGCTTTGAGCCATTTCATCATTTCTCACTCGACTGGTGAACCTCTCCTTTATCCACTTAACGCTTTTTCTTGTTAAAGAATGTCTCCTAAGTCTCAGCATGTGACTCTGTTCCATGAAGTAGCACAGAGAAAACTCAGGATTAGAGATTTGGAGCTTTTATTTTTTAAGGAATATTCTCCTCTGGTTGTTTTTTCCTCATTAAATACTACTGCTATTTATTGTCTTGATCTGCAGTTATTTAATAAATAAGCTGTTATTTCACCTGTAGAAATATTTATCTGATTACATGGGTGATTGCTAAACCAAAACTGAACTGAATTGAATCCTCATAATCCTCAATACTGAGTTTCTTTTGCTTTTCTACAGAGCCCTTAAAGTCCCAAATAATGTATTTTTTAGTCTCTAAAGTCACTTTTTTTTTTTCATCTTATTCACACATAATTAAAAGGAATAGCATTATGTTAAGGAGTNGTCACTTTTTTTTTTTCATCTTATTCACACATAATTAAAAGGAATAGCATTATGTTAAGGAGTTAGGGGCTCTGCACATTGCCTACAACTCCATCCATCCATCCACCCATCCATTTTCTAAACCCATTTGTCCTGTTAAGGGTCACGGGGGGCTGGAGCCTATCCCAGCGGTCATAGGGCGAGAGGCGGGGTACACCCTGGACAGATCGACAGTCTATCGCAGGGCTGACACAGAAACACATTCACACTCTCATTCACACCTACGGGCAATTTTAGAGTTTCCAATTCGCCTGACCTGCATGTCTCTGGAGGTGGGAGGAAGCCGGAGCAGGAGCACCCGAAGGGAATCCATGCAGACACGGGGAGAACATGCAAACTCCTACAACTCTTAGACTTAATAATTTGTTCAAAGACAAAAAATAGTTAAATATATTTCAATTTTATTAGCTACAGCAAGATTATTTCAACTAAAAAAATAACTTGTTTCATGAATAAGTGCCAGAATAAGGCAGATCACTGACTAGAATCAAAGAAAATTATAATGCTAGAAAATTGTTGGAAACAGGCTGTCAGATTTCTCATCTGTTTGAAGAAAATAAGACTTTTAAGACTCAATTATAGACGTATTAAGATGGAGATTTTTAGCTTATTGGTTTATGTATGATGTGCTTTCAAATCTGTGATTGAATTTGTCCAATTATAACTCTGCTGCAACACTGATTAATTATAATTATTGTACCATTTCTTCCTAAAACTGATGTGAGCATCAGCCTCCACTTACAAAACTTTATTTAAAGCCCCACTTCTCTCTTTAACCTTTCACCTATATGATGGGGGGCTGGATTGAGGCCAGAAAAGCAAATACTTTTGTGCACTCAAGCTTGCACGATGTAATTTGAGGGTTTATGTGCATTGTTTAGTGTATTCAGCTGCTGGAGAGAATAAACCTCTTAAGGGTCTGATGCCCAAAGGGTCCTGCAACAATACTCACAATGACCAGGATCAACCTCTGCTCCTCCTCTTCTACATGCTTTGCCCACACACACACACACACACACACACACATGTTCACATGCCTGTCTCCTGCCTCCGATTATAGTCCAAATCTGACTCATTCAGGCTCACATTCCCGAGTGGACCCCACTGTTCTGTCCGTCTCGCTCGCTCGCTGTCACAGAAAGAGGAGACTCAGCACAGACATGCTTCATTCTGGACGCTGAAGTCTTCCATCCTGGCCAGTTTGAAGGATCTAAACCAGACGCTGCCTGAAGTGCATGTGGAGAGGTCTGGTGAATGAAGAATTGGTTCTTGTTATAGTTTCAGGGGTCTGAGCAGATAGAAGGCCTCAACTCAACAGAAGAGAGAGAGAGAGAGAGAGAGAGAGAGAGAGAGAGAGAGAGAGAGAGAGAGAGANGAGAGAGAGAGAGACAATCAGAGGAAAACGGGTGAGATATCTGGGGAGAAATCAAGCCAAAAAGCTCTGGATTTGCTCCATTTCTATCTGGTGAAACAGCCTTATGCAGAGACACCCTCCCTTGGTCCCAAACTAAACTCCAAACATGAATCTGTTCGCATACAGTCCACGCTTGCGTTCAGACAGCATCAGCAGCTCAGAGTCTCGGGGGTCCAGGTCTAAGATTTTCCTCCGCCAGCGTCTGACCAGCTGCTCACCCACATAGAGGACCTGAGCTCTGACGACGAAGCCAGCGAAGAAGTGTCCCACACGCTGGATGAGGCGTTCCAGCTCTGTGGACGCTTCATGCCAACAGACGCATTCAGGTTGACAAGATACACACAGGAACACACACAGGAAGTGTTTGGTTTTATGTTTAATGTTTTTGGTTAATTGGAAATTTATTTGATTCATGTCTTTGTTTCTTGACTTTTTAATTAGTTTTGCATGCAATACCCATGTTGTATTTGTCCACCTTGAGGGGCAATGACCTATTATATGCTGTATTATGTTGTTTAAATTACTTGAAAATAATGAGGGTGGTGTGCATTCATTATTATCATTTTCATTATTGGTATTAGGATGAGTGTTAGCGTTAATGTTTGTTAATTCTTGACAGGTTGCACATGGTGACGTGGAATGTGGCCACAGCGGAGCCTCCTGAGGATGTGAAGTCGTTGCTGCACCTTGATGTCCAGCCTCCAACAGACCTCTACGTTATTGGGTAAGAGTCTAAACAACAAAAATATATATTTTTTAAATTGAACTTAAAAGACCATAATGCTGATTTTTGCATGTTTAAGCCCAATTAATACTACCTGCATACATGTTATGTTACTGATAACCATTTTTGAAAACATAAAACCATATTTTAGTTTTCCTGTTATTTTGCCAAATCCTCTAAGATTTCAAAAGCATATTCAGGTGATGCATCCACCTGAAAATTTAATGTTTCACCTGTTAACACGTACGTCAGAATCTCGGTTAACTCTCTGGAGTCTGAAGTCAATTCTGACACGTTGTCTGCTGATTTTTGGAGACTTTCTTTTATTTTCTAGACTCTTATAGAATCAATTAGAAAATTGACAACTTTTTTCTGATTTTATTTATTTTATGTAATTTTGCAGAATTCTTGTAGATTGATTTTTTTTCTCAATGAAGAATTTTGTTTGAAAAATTAATTTGAGAATCTAGAGGGTTAAATCAGTCTTTTCCTGGTACTATATTTCTTGGCAGAGACATACATTTTCTTCCATGTTGGCAGATCGGTTACATAAAGTGACTTCAACAAAGAATGCAACAGACTTCAAATTCCCTTTGATGGATTATTTTTCTCAAGCACATTTCAAGTCTTTACAAGTTGATTTTAATAGCATGGTGCAATGTAGCTGGAAGCCTGCCTGGCTACCTGGAAGGTAGGAAAAACAATTCTAATATGTACCGCTCCAGTGGTAGGTTTTGGGAAATAGTTGTCAGTAATTTAACTGTCTGCAGATTCTATAGATTGGGCTCAAACATGCAAAATTATGAGTATACTCTTGCCAGGAAGTGCATCAGAGTGTATTTGTGTGTGTTGTGTGTCAGGCTGCAGGAGGTGAACGCCACCCTGCTGAGATTCATCTCAGACCTGATAATGGAGGATTCCTGGAGCCACGTCTTCATGGACACACTGGCACCCCGAGGCTTCGTCAAGGTGAGACAGAAAGGAAAGAATACAGTGGGGGTGCAGATATAAATAGAATGTACTCATCTGTTCTCTCCCTCTCCCTATCCCTCTCTCTCTCTCTCTCTTTCTTTCTCTCTTTCTCTCTCTCTCTCTCCCTCCCTCTCCAGGTCTCCTCGGTGAGAATGCAGGGTTTGCTGCTGCTCATCTTTGCTAAACAAATTCATCTTCCCTTCATCAGAGACATTCAGACCTCATACACCCGTACCGGCATCTTCGGCTACTGGGTATGAAATCATAATATTAGCACTTGTTGGCGCTGAGCATTGAAACTCTGCACACCAGGAATTCTTTTGGAATTAGAGATTAACGCTTTATGAAAGACCTATTGTGTTTGCTTAGTGAAATGTGCTTTGCCAGAGTGGAAGCACAAACAATGAACACTCAGTGGTGAAAATGGTGCTGGACAAAAACTTTCAAGACTAATTCATCTGTAATCCAAGTTTACTGTTACTTGGATTCATTGCAGGGAGCTAAATCTGATTTTTGAAATATATATCAGTACCTTAAACATATTTTCTTGCCTTGTTTACTATGCAAGAATAAAAGATCTTTCTTCGCTGTTATGCCGATGACACCAAACTTTATCTATCAGATTGCCAAAATAGATTGGGAGATCTCAACAAAACATTTCATGACAGATGGCTCAAAATTCATTATCATATTCAATCCTCCATGATCTTCTGCATCGATAGAACACAGTTATGTGTAGTTTTCAAATTTCCTCCAAAGTTTTGACCAATCGCTTACGTGAATCAGCAATGTTCGGTTAAGCCCCACCCAGCAGCTCCTAAACCAAGAAGTATCAATCCAGGAGTACGATTTTAAAAAGTTTAGGAATTATTGTTCCGGTACCACAATGGTTTCTTGGTGCAAAACAAAGGAAAGTTCCTGAGTCCCTGATTTGATTGGGGACATTACTGATAATTGTTGTGCAAAATGTGCTTCAAAAATGTTCCATGACTTTAAACCAGGGCTGTGAGAATTTGGAAATTCTCCTGTTCATCTCCATCATTCACCATTCCTCCTCCTTCTGTTTTCCAGGGCAACAAAGGAAACGTGTCGGTGCGTTTTTCCTTCTACGGCCACATGGTTTGTTTCCTCAACTGCCACCTCGCGGCTCACATGAACTACGCCCTGCAGCGTGTCGACGAGTTTGAGTACATCCTGGAAACGCAAAACTTTGACATGAACAACACGCCACAAGTGCTGGACCACAAGTCAGTCAATCACAGTCATGCACATGTATGCACTGTGAAGCTCTCTTGCAGTTTAACAGATAAAAATTTAGGCTCCATCATCTCTCGCAGGGTCGTGTTCTGCTTTGGTGACCTGAACTTCCGGATCGCAGACCACGGCCTGCACTTCCTGCGCTCATCCATCAACAGCGGACGCTTGAATCTGCTGTGGGACAGAGATCAGGTGATGGACCGAAACAAGCGCATACGTAACGATACGCAACACACAAACACACACAGCCTAATTTGTTTCATCTTCCTGCAGCTCACCATGATGAAGAAGAAGGAACCTTTCCTCCAGGAGTTTGAGGAAGGACCATTAAATTTCAAACCAACCTACAAGTTTGACCGGAATTCTGAAACTTATGATACCAGGTAACATATCACACACAAATAAACATATCACATACATACAAGTACTGACACGTGTTCAAAGTCTTTCATTAATTTATGCTCAATATATTATGAACCCAAATGATATTTTGGTCTTGTTTCTTTGAATTTTGCGCAGCGCTCTGAAGACGTGGTTTGGTTTTAAGTAAGACACGCTTTATGTATTTTTGTGTTGCATGCATGGCACTTCCTCATTTCTCAGTCACCCCTTCACCTTGGTCTTGGTCTTGGATTTATTGATAACAAAATAAGACAGCAGCCTAATTAAAGTGATGAACCCAGTAGATGATGTAGATGAAGCTGGAGTTGCTCTTTCTGGGAGTTTACCCACTCCTGACAGCAGCACCATGTATGTGTCTCTCTCAGAAAAGGCACTGTGGCGCTGCCTTTAACCATGTACAGACCCAGACCTCTGCAGCGCTGCAGCACCAACCTCCTCTTCCTCCTCACCTCCCTCACCTGGGGGCTGCTCTCTGTCTGGCTGGGGGCCTGGTACAGGGAGCTAGACCCGCCAAGGTGGGTGTCTCCATAGATACGCCAGGACTCAGTGATGTTGAATTTGCAACTTGTAGATTATGTACTTATAACCTGCAGTCACAGAATTCTGTAAATGGAGACAATGAAAACTACCTGCAGCCCCCAGCCCCGCCCCCCACGGTTTTGTCCCTTTATGCACTGAGTTTTCCAGATGTGCACTGTTTCTCCACAGCATGTTAGCTATAGCTCTGCACTGTTATTTGTGTGTGTTCTGTGTTCTCTAACAATATGCTGATGGTTTGTGTGTGTATTAATGTGTATCACACCTGAATCAACCCACATTCACAAACAAGGGTTTCGATTTTGGGACAGAGGTAAAAAAAAAAAAAAAAAANAAAAAAAAAAAAAAAAAATGTCAAAATGAATGCAAATGAAAATTAGTTAAACCATGGCTTTGCAGAGCATCTTTAGAGGTTTGTAATGATTTAAACAGGGATCCCCAACTGGTGGCCTGGGGGCCAAATGTGGCCCACAGGTCCTATCTATCAGGCCCTCTGATGACTTCTCAAAAAAAAAAAAAAAAAAAANGCTCATTTTGTTCAGGAGAATCTAAGCTTTCCATAGATATTCATATATCTCCATTTTATTAAGAAATAGTGATTATAAAACACTACAAAGCTACAACGGAAGTCCTGGGGCACTCCAGTTGTAAAGGGTTACATTTAAAAATAAATAAAAATTAGAAAATTGTTTTCCGTTGTTATTANACTCCAGTTGTAAAGGGTTACATTTAAAAATAAATAAAAATTAGAAAATTGTTTTCCGTTGTTATTAAAAATGAGAGGAAAAGATCAGGTCGGGTCTGGGGGGTGGGAAATGATGGTGATCGGGGGTTTAGTGGCCCTTGGCTTGGCATGCTTGACATAATTTGGCCCTTGGGGAAAACTAGTTGGGGAATCCTGATTTAAACATACAGTATTTTAAGGTGGAGCAGAAGGATTAAAACCATCCTCTCTCATGGTGATCAAAATCTAAAATGGATTTATTGTGATACATTTGCTGTATTTTAGCTTCTGCATTGGTCAATTTACCTGAGTCTTCATCCTTATATTAATGGAGAGAGATCCTCACATAGATTGTCATTCATGTGTGGAAAAGCAGAAGAGTGTAGCAAGTTGGAACTGGAAAGATATCCCAGCTTATTTCCACATATGAATGTGCCCCAAAACAGCTCTGAAGATATTCAATTCCATGTTCTTTTTTATAGATTATATGTTCACAGTGGAAACCTGACAGCTGCCATATGTATGCACAAAATCTGAATTGGGTCACTTGTACCTATAGGTGTAAACGTAGCCTTAAAGATATTTAAATCTAAAATGTCTGTACAGTATATCAGCTTCAAACTCATGTATTGTTTGAACCCAAGTTTATTCAGCAAACACCTGTTTCCAGTAGGTTTGGATGAGTTATAAGAATTGCTAGATGGATAAGCAAAATGGAAAAGTGGCACACATAGAATAAGCATCAGAAATGTGTGATATTTCTATTTGAATTTGATAAGTGGGAAGAAGAGGAAACCGGCCTGGACAGATCGGATTCTTTGGCGTATCAAACCCAAAAGCCTTCCCTCAGAAGACAATGATGACAGAGCATCAGTTTCTACGGATAATGGACAAGATGAGTATCCCATCCAGGTCATCCAGGACATATACACCAGTGACATGAGCTATGGAGTCAGCGACCACAAGCCCGTCATCGCAACCTTCAGTCTGGAGGTGAGAGAGACTCAGTGATAACTCTCAACTTCATCTACAGATGTGCTGAATATCAAAACACTAAATTAATGCTCTGTGCCTTTCCTGCAGCTGAGGAAATTCTTTGACACGCCTCTGGTCCACTTGTCTCCTGAGGGCATATGGAGCGCCGACCTGGATGCAGTTCTGAGCTACACCGTGCAGGAAGACTTCATGTCCTCCACATGGGACTGGATTGGCCTTTACAAGGTATTAAGACGGATATCCAGGAAATATCAGCTGATGAAATGATACTAATCATCAATCAGATTAAAACTGTGGTTCACGAGGCTGTTTGTTGTCCTGCAGGTGGGATTTAAAAGTGCGGCTGATTATGAAACCTTTGTTTGGGTCAGAGAGAACGAGCTGCCAGAGACAAATGAAGTCGTTCAGGTAAAATGCAAGAAGACCTCCAAGTTATGTGTAATAATACATGAATGCATGGCTCATTATCGTGTGTGTGTGTGTGTTTTGAAGGTGTCTGTGGATAGAAATGACATCCCTCCCCTGGGTGGACAGTACATTCTGGGTTACTACAGCACAAACTTGCAAAGCATCATCGGCCTCAGTGATAACTTCCAGGTGAGTTTATATCACAGCATCCGCTTTCATTTGTACTTTCATAATATTTCAGTGTTAGCATTGTTATCAAGTTTCAGTTTATATGTTCAAACATTTGTAGAACAAAAATGTATGGAATTTATGTAAATATATATGTTAGGCACTGGACAAAACCTATGGAGTTAGATGTTAAAGATAAATGGATTTAGTGGCAGTGTATAGCTAAAGAATTAAATTTCTATAAATAAATAAAATGCACAGATTTCACAGAAAGTTTAAAAATAAACAGCTAAGGACAAAATAAACTTTATTGTGTCAAAGTATTTCAGAGTGTTTCCTTCCTCAATATACTGAGCAGATTAATCAGGCAAAGGCTTTCAGCTGTGCATGGACACAAAGACATAGAGATAGAAATACTAGATCTGTTATCAGGGACAAAGCTGGTATGACAAGATTTTAATGAGACAACAGAAGAAAATCAAAATCTTCTGTCTTAATTTAATTTCACCTCTAAATGAGAATGATATCCTACAAAGGCAATGATACACATGAACATATGCATCTTCCATTACTCATAAAAAAAAAGCATAAAGCTGCACAATATTATCTCAAACCCTAAATCGTCCAGGCAGTAAGATGTGCACAAGACAAAGTTCCGTGGAAAATTTGCTTGTTCACACCTAAACTTAAGAATCTCATTAGTTTAAGTTACTGAACAATCTTGTCAAGCTGAGTTTTCTTCACACAAAACAAATGTCGATGAGATCCTTGTGATCTTGGGCGATGTCAGAAACTATCAAGATCGTCCATGTTCTCCTTGGAAAATCCAAAGCTCTTTCCACAAAATTATTGATTTTATTAGTTCCTCTATGTTCTCAGTTGGGTTAGATAGAAGTTTCTGATAGAATTCGATCAGATTGTTGGTATTGAACATGCCAGGAACTTTGATAAATCTCTAATATGTGATTTATACTTCACCCTATCTAATCCTAAACATGACCTATAGATGTGTATTTACAAGCACATTTACTTTATTTATACATAGAATTCTACTGTTCACATTTACAGGAGGGATGTTTACGTTTGTAAAATTTAATAATGTGAATTGTGAAGTTAAAAGTTTAAAAAAGGATTTGGAACAGGTTTGATTTGTCCCTAATAATAACTTATCTAGTGTATCTATTTCTACGTGCCACTTTAAAGGTCTCCACTCTCACAGGTGAAACTGTCTGATTGAGGCTGCAGTACATTGGCTGTGATTTTTGGATCTTTTTTTCATGGGAAATGAGACATTTCTATGAAATACATAAAGTTTATTTTTATTTATTTTATTTTTTACTTATTTTTAACCTCTATGCTTTTACATTCCAGTTAATGAACCCCTTCAGCAGTTTGATGACGTTGCTGCAGCACAGCAGTTATTTGAATATATACGAAATCTTAAATAAAAGATGTTCACCTAAAAGACTATTAATGCATATTCAAACTATGAAAATGACTACAACAGGGGTGACTGATAAATTCTGAGCCTGAAACACAAAGACGTGATGGCTGTAACATTTTTGTGGCAGTAAAATAATTTCTGAGTTTGTTTTGCACATCAGCTGCATTTATTTGAGCTCAGCGATTATAAGTTACCAAAGTTTAAACAAAATGGACAAACTGGAAAAAAGAGGACTGATTGTGCCTGTTGGGTTCTCACCATAACTGTGATTTTTTTTTTTTTTTTTTTTTTTGCATAGCCAAGAAAAAGACTTCTATGAAACTGTATAATAAAAAGAATTTCAATTCCCATATTAGCAGCGTTATTTAGTTTATGCATTCATCTTTGTGTTGATCTTGCAGATCCAGGAGTCTAAGCGTGCTGTCATGGAAGGCCTCATTCCCGAGAACATCAACGGCCACAACAAATAAATCCCACCTGTCACATCTTCCTTTCCTCCCCAAAACAGTCACGTAGAATTCTCAGACTTTAAATCATTCCAAGATCATATTCAGATGCTGAAAAAACTAACTGGGTCATGAAAATATTGGAAAAACACTGTGTTGTCAAATGGGCCAGAAATGTGTGTGTATATGTGTGTGTGTGTGTGTGTGGAGTTCAACGTAATTCGATTGTCTTGCTCTTAGTTTTTCATTGTTTCATTTGCAGCATATCAGTTACATCTCCAGGCTTTTTAGTCTGTTCTTTGGGTGATGGAAAAGCAGAAGATACTGAATAAAAATGCCAAACTACATAAAGTGTCCTGAAGTTTTGTTACTGAAAAGAACTAAACAAAAAGTTTTGACAATGAGTTCACTACCTGTGTTGTGTTAGTACAGCAAAATGCATTTATTATTTGTTTTAAAAATGAATGCTGTAGATTATATGACCAAAGTCTTAAAGACCTGAGTGATAACGGCGGTTGAAATGTCTAAAATATAGATGCAGATTCTTACCTGTGGATATTTTGGAGATTTCTGTACTGAAGTAGAAAATCAACATTTTTGGTAGTAAACACAATCATGAAGAGACATATTTTAAGTGTATGTTTTAAACATTATTTTAAATTTGAATGAAATATTTAACTATCTAGCTCTTATCTGTAGCATCTCTTCTGCTTGAATGCAAACCTGATGATTGTACAGACTCGACAAATTTAATCACTGAAATGTATTTAACTACATATACACTCACTGACTTTCACAGTAACACACACTTCAGAAGCAACTTTAATATATTCATATTTGATAAAATACAATAAGGCTTACATAAGGTTATGGGCAGCAGAATCTATCTGTACATGTATAGGACTACAATGCATGCTTTCTATTATTAATTTGTATGGTTTTATTAATGGTTGTAATAATAATAATACATTAATAATACAATCTAATGTATTATTAATACAACCATTAATACAATTTAATGTATCATTAATGGTTGTATTAATAATACATTAAATTGTATTATTAATTTAATGGTTGTATTTTGATGTAATGTGATTGTCATTGTATTGTGTTTTATTGTGTTTTATTTATTTATTGTGTCACTATTAGATATGTTGTGCTGCAAAACAAATTTTAAATTTTAAATTTGTGGGACAATGCAGGTTTGAAGTTGAAGCTGATTTAGTTAGAATTATGTAATAAATAAAATAAATTAAAAATGTAATTAAAAAAGCTATAATTATGTAGAAATAATTGGAGTTAAATTAATAATAGAAAGCATGTAATCCAATTTTGAGGAGATTATTTATTTATTTATTTATTCAAATATTACAAACCGTCCTTATCGGGTGACGTATCCTGAATGATGACGTACAAATACTGCGCAGCGCAGTAATAAAATCGAAGATTGAGCAGAAAATCTACGGGTTTTAACCTTTAGTTCCCACAATTCATTGCGAAATTGTTTCAACTCTGTTTCAACGACTTGTCTGCTTGTTGGACCATCTCTCATTTAAAGACTCTCCGGTGGTAAACACGTGGAGAATTCTAAATACTTCGCTGGAGTGAGAGAAAGGTAAAGTTTTAGCTTATTATTTTCTCACAAAATGCGTAATAAATAGGACAAAACGTGTGAAAAGTGACGTTTAACTTCCTGTATTGCGACCGTCTGAAAGGAGCTACAGCGTTTAAAACGAGTAGCATGCTAGCAGCAGGCTAACAGCAGGCTAGCCAGTTAGCTTCTGTAGTTGATATGACATTAGCGTCAATAAACCATTAAATATGTAGATCAAAGTGCTACGATTTGGTTAAAAACCTCATATTAACAGCGTCAACACTGTTGGTACTTGTTGTTTCGATTTTTGTGAGTTAAGCTAATGAAGAGACAACGTGTGCTACAGTATAAATCCTGCTTTCATGCCAAATTTAGAAAATTCAAAGTAATTATGTTTTAGGGGAAGAATTCGGGACTGTAAATATACGCTTTTTGTGGTCATCTGTGTTAATGCTGCACATTAAACCTTATCTGAAGCGATGTTGTCGTTAAGTAAATAAATGTGAATCTATAATTTGTATTGTTCTGATGGTTCTGACATCATATTTCTGCAAAACTTACATTCATAGATGGTGAAAAGTGGGGAACAATTATCTGTTAAATGTCATATTGAACGTATTCAAATGACTCCAAAAAATTACCAATAAAATATTGAATGTGCAAGCAGCTAAACTGATACTGTATCTGCATCTTAATGCTCTGCCCTGTAGATAAATTTGTGACTGTATCAGCTTTTTTCAGATTTTAAATACAGTGATTGTTATTAGTAGAAGCAGGGACCAGAGAATGAGTGAGGATGTGGAGCGACTACTGATCCAGTTCCAGGATGAGGATGGGGAGGTTCTGGGTTCACCTTTTGATGTGCCTCTGGACATCAACCCAGAAAAACTGCAGCTGGTCTGCAACGCTCTGCTACAGAAGGTAAACATATAACATTAGAAAAATTACAGATAAAAGATACTGCAGAGCTTTATGGATTTTTCTCTTGGCAGATATTTGCTTATCACAGCTTTGTTGCTCTCATTGATTATTTTGGTAGTAGTTTAAAGGACCATACTGGCGGTCATGCATGTTTGAGCCTAATATATTCATATTCATTTGTTTCCGACAATCACTTCCCAAAGCATACTACGGGAACGATGAATTAAAAATGTTTTTCCTACCTTCCAGACTGCCATTGGTTTCAATTCATTCTGGTACACTATTAAAATGAACTTATTGATACTTGAAACGTTTTTGGGGTAGGTAATCCATCATAGTGAACAACATATGTATTCAGGGTTTCTTTTTTTTAACTTAGGTAATTTAAGCATTTAAGCACAATAAAAAGCGCAGAGTGATCTGAAAATGCTTCTTAGTGGTGCGTTCAAGTGCTGTAGTGAAAAACTGACAATAGGAAGCATTTTCAGATCACTCCATGTATTTTTATTGCGCTTAAACACAAAAATTACATAACTTCTAAAAAAAAAAACCTGAATACACGTCTTGTTGGTGATGATGGATTACCTGTCCCAAGAACGTTTACAGTATCAACAAGTTGATTTTAATAGCAGAATGAACTGAAACCAATGGAGGTCTGGAAGGTAGGAAAAACATTTTTAATTCACCGTTCCAGTAGTATGCTTTGGGAAATGATTGCCAGTAATGTTACATGTATGAAAATTGAATATATTAGGCTCAAACATGCAAAATGGCCGGTATGTTCCTTTAAGTTATTTGTTAAATGTATTTTCTGCTGAAAACCGTGCATCTTTACCTGATTTCCACTATAGGAAGAGCCAGTGCCATTGGCGTTTTTTGTGCGTGGAGAAGCAGAGGTGGTCTCCACTCTGGGGGTCTGCGTGAAGGCTCTTGGGGTTGAGACGGAGCAAGTCCTGCCGGTGGTGTACCAGCCTCAGGCCGTGTTCAGGGTTCGAGCAGTTTCTCGCTGTACCAGTTCACTGCAGGGACACACAGAAGCCGTCATCTCCATCGCTTTCAGTCCCACCGGCAAGTGAGTAACAGCTGCAGGAGACATGGCTGCCATCATGTGTTATACTCCGTTTTATCCAGACGTCTTTGTAATGTCAGAACAATAATGCAAAATTAAGAAATCACATTTCTGTCAGGTTTGACAGATGTGTAGAGGGTTCTTTGATGCATCCGCAAGCTTATAGAAGAGCTACATAAGATACCACTTTGGTTTAGACGTAAAGGGGATGGTTAATGGTGGTGTGTGATGTTACTCCACCCTCATGTGTAACCCCGCCCCCTGGATCCAAGATTCATTGAAGGGTAGTTGGTGTTATGTGACAAAACATTTAGTGCTGTTTTAATGACAAGGTGGTGCCTTAACCCACCCAATAATAATAATAATAATAATAATAATAATAATGATAATAATAATCTTCTGGCAAATTTTATGAAATTTGTTATAGTTTTTGAGATGTTCTACAAACTAAAAGCAAACAGGACCAAAAAATTTTACCTTCCGTACTTCCCATATTCATGCTTACTATCACATATTTCCCTTTATTCAACTATTAAATAAATTATATATATTTATATGTCAGATTAGTTGATTCAGCCTTTTTTGTATGTTTCAGGTATTTGGCCAGTGGGTCAGGTGACACCACAGTACGTTTCTGGGACTTGACCACAGAGACGCCTCACCACACTGCCAGAGGTCTAATTTTTGGAATAATTATTACGTCGCTCAGTTACATGGAGCAGTAAAGTTTTAAATACTCACTATTGTGTTCCACTTTATTTTAGGACACACACATTGGGTGCTGAGCATCGCCTGGTCACCTGATGGAAAGAAGCTGGCGTCAGGGTGCAAGAGCAGTCAGGTGTGCTTTGAGCAGAACAGTCAGAAACACAAATGTTTGGTCATTTAGGTGGATCGTGGTATTAATTTGGTTTTGTGTAGATCTGTCTGTGGGATCCGGTGACGGGGAACCAGATGGGGAAGACTTTGACAGGACACAGCAAGTGGATCACTTGGCTCTGCTGGGAACCTCTTCATCTGTGAGCGCTCCTCTTCCTCATCTCTCTCTCTCTCTAATGCATTCTACAGTATATAATAATTGTAATAATGTTTGAAAGGACCATACCGGCTATTTTGCAAGTTTGAGCCTAATATATTCAATTTTCATACATGTAACATTACTGACAGTCATTTTCCAAGCATACTACTGGAACAGTGAATTAAAAATGTTTTTCCTACCTTCCAGACCTCCATTGGTTTCAGTTCATTCTGCTATTAAAATCAACTTGTTGATACTTGAAACGTTCTTGGGATAGGTAATCCATCATCACCAACAAGACGAGTATTCAGGTTTTTTTAGAGGTTACGTAATTTTAGCATTTAAGAGCAATAAAAAGTGTGGAGTGAATGTATGCCTCCACCGGGGAATATAGTCCCAAAACAAGACCTGCGTTTATGGAAAAATTTAAAGGACCATGATTTTATAACTATTAGCAGGAGAAACATAGATTTTTAAGGTGGGTGTATTGCTTGAATATTTGATTTTGAAAGATTAAGAGATTTAGCAAAATATCAGGAAAGCTGAAATACGGTTTTATCCTTTGGGAAATGATTGTCAGTAACATAACATGTATGAAAATTGAATATATTAGGCTCAAATATGCAAAATGGCCGGTATGGTCCTTTAATTATTCTGGGAAAAATTCTAAATTGATTTTCCACAGTCACCAGCCCAAACAAATTGCATCGGGAAAACACTGCATTCTTAAAGTTGTCATAATTGTTCTGTACTAATACTCCTTTTTTTTTTTTTATTTATTTTTTCCCCAGTAACCCAGAGTGTCGTTTCTTAGCCAGCAGCTCAAAGGACGGCTCAGTGCGTATTTGGGACACTGTGTTGGGACGCAGTGAGAAGATCCTGACTGGACACACTCAGTCAGTCACATGTGTGAAGTGGGGAGGCGACGGACTTCTCTACACATCTTCCCAGGACAGGACCATCAAAGTCTGGAGAGCCAAAGATGCAAGTGTGGCTGAGACATTAGAATCAACAGTAGAATTAGAAAAGACTTTAGAATTAGACATTTTGATGACCAAAGCAGATGATGATTTGTAAATAATTGGAAAAATAAAGCTTTTTAATGTGTGTTTATTGGTGATTTTAGGGTGTCCAGTGCAGGACTCTGCAGGGTCACGCTCACTGGGTGAACACGCTCGCTCTCAGCACTGACTACGTCCTACGAACCGGAGCGTTTGAGCCTGCCTCTGCAACAGTCAACGCTCAGGAACTCACTGGATCATGTGAGTGGATCCAGTTTTTAAGATCTTATTGCTTGTTTTTAAAGCCATACATAATCAGGCACCTACAGTACATGATCTTTTAAATTTTATAAGCCTGATCGCTGTCTGAGATCTTCTGGCAGGAACCTTCTGGTGGTTCCCAAATCTTGCCTTGTCACCAAAGGCGACAGGTTTTTGCTATTTGTACCCCAAAATTATAGAATTAGACTGGCTCAGACTGGCTCATTCAGTATCTTCTTTTAAGACTTATTTTTATCGTATGGTCTTCACCTAACTGGTAACTGTTCTTATTATCTCATTTAATTTATTTTTAATTGTTTTATGCTGTGGCTTAAATTGTTTTAAGCTGTCATTTCATTGTGTGTTAAACTCGGCTATATTGTCTGTTTCGAAAGGTGCTATATAAATAAAATTATTATTATTATTATTTACATTTCCTTATCGATTTTATGTTTGGGAGAATTATTTATTTATGTATTTTTTGCTGCATATAAGAGATTTTATTTAACAAGTGTTTTAAAAATTTTTCCAGTGGAAGAGCTAAAGGATAAAGCCTTGCAGAGATATAATAAAGTCCGGGTAAGTTGTTTGTTGTCTTTAGTGTGTCTCTTTAACGCTTTCTTACTAAAAAAAAAAACAGATAACTACATTATTCCTCAAAACAGTCAGAAAAATAGAACACAGTATATTTAATTTTACAGAAATAATAAAATAATCATTTTCTGCAGTTTGATGTTTTGTGCGATATTGTTTTGTCTGAAATACTTTTGTTGTTTCTGGAAAAGCTTTTCCTGCATTATTGTTTTTCAGTAATGCTGCATTTTCTAAAATATTGTCTGGCATGTTGCTGTTTTGTCTGAAACATCATTGTGAAACTTTATTTTGTTTTCTTTTTGACTGTTTGGTTTGAAATATTGTGTTTAGCACCTCAGGGCCACCGTACTCCTTCAGACCGGTGCCTTTACTTGTGCTCTTGTGTTGCAGGGTTCAGCCTCAGAGCGTTTGGTTTCTGGCTCAGATGACTTCACTTTGTTCCTATGGAATCCCGCAGAGGACAAAAAGCCTCTGGCCAGGATGACAGGCCACAGCGCGCTGGTTAATGAAGTGCTGTTTTCTCCAGACACCAGACTGCTTGCCTCCGCCTCCTTCGATAAATCCATTAAAATCTGGGACGGACGCACTGGGAAGTAAGAAAGACCAATATGGCGTTATTTTCCTGCCATAAGTAGAGATTATATTTTATCAGTGTGAGAGCATGATTTCCCCTAAAACTCTGCTTTTACACATGGATTTCCTCTGCTTGTGCTATGTGCTCAGTAAAAAAAAAAAAANAAAAACACCACTTGCAGCTGGGTTTGCAAGCCAATGAGTACCTGGAGACGTGGACGCAGCGATAAATTTCATTGGTGAAAACAGCATCCTGTTCCTATTGGTGAATTTTTGGAAGGACTGTGGCGCTGTAAGTTTTGTGCGAGAGCAGAGAGGTTCGTGTGTGAGTATTTTGACCTTGAGCACATAGTTTTAAGCATTAGAGAGGAAATCTGTGTGTGAAAGCAGCGTTTAAGGGAAAATCATGCTCTCAAACTGATAAATGATGCTGTAATTATGGCAGAAAATAATGCCATAAACCAAGAGCTGCTTATCACAGAAAAAAGAATGTATTTGGGTGTAATACCGCTGCTGTCCTGGTGGTGGTGCTGTAAGTTAATGTTTGCGTGTCTCTGCTGCAGGTACCTGATGTCTCTGCGTGGACACGTAGCAGCCGTGTACCAGGTGTCGTGGTCGGCAGACAGCCGGCTGCTGGTCAGCGGCAGCAGCGACAGCACGCTGAAGGTTTGGGACATAAAGACTGGAAAACTTAACATGGACCTACCAGGACACGCTGACGAGGTGAGAGAGAGAGACGAGTGTGTGTGTGTGTGTGTGTGTGTGTGTTAGCGATTACACAGATTACCTTTCATTCATTAGTTTTGTTAGACACACTAGCAGGTGATGTAGTTATGGCACCATCAGTGGATTATGATGTAATTTGGTATAAACATTCCTGATCCCCAGAGGATAAATTAATATTTTGGGAACACCCATTTGATTTTTAATAACATTTTGTAACTGCATTCGTTAGATTTAAAGGAAATTTGCTGTGGATAATCTTGGTCCTTGCAGGATGAATCCTAATGACCTCCTCTCCTTTCCTCTAGTACTAATCTCATGTCAGATTATCAACATCAACACAAAATATATCAAACGGAATTATAATCACATTTACTGAGCAAAGTCATAATCCCAAAGGATGAACCCTTTAAATTTTGTTCCCATAATGCCACACTTTATATTTTTGACCCCTAGTGATAAGGGTCTTATAGCAAAGTCTCTCCTTGTTTCATTCAGTCAACAGTTTAGTTTCTGGTGTGTAATGAGCATTTCAGCCACAGAGCTGCTAGCATGGATACAGATATTTTAGGCTCATCTCTTATTTTCTTCCACGTCCAGGTTTATGCAGTGGACTGGAGTCCTGATGGACAAAGAGTGGCCAGTGGTGGTAAAGACAAATGTCTTAGAATGTGAGTAAAATGCCAAGATTCCATCTTTTTCTATTTCTTTTTTTACCAGTTTTATTGTGAACGTTTCTTCACTATTGAGCCATTTGCTGACAGAGTTTTATTTATTTGCAGATGGAGGAGGTAGGAACGCTTCTGCTGAGGATTTCTCAACCCAGCAACCAACACATCAGTCTGAACCATCAATCATCTACCGTCAAGAAGCCTGATGGCTGCAGAAAAGGTGGATATGATGAGCCTAATCTAGTATTTGGCTGTTTTGTATCAAAAGACTGTATTTATGAAGTAAACATATAGAAGAAAAACGCCTTCTTCAGGTGTAAAACCTACGTGGAAATATTCAAGATTTAACACAGCTAAGGCATTTAGCTGGACAGAAATGTTGAATATGAAAGTTTAAATATTTACCATTTTATAACATCCTTTGAGATGATCACAAACAGCATGTTTAGCGTAGCTCCATGCTACAGCACAAACTTCTGTGTTACAGTATAGGTTCTGTACTGTAACATCTCTCTGCATCCTAACATGCAGCGCTGCCAAACACCAATCACCGTTTTCTTTCATAAAATTTGTTTTAAAAAATCAAAGTCCTGACTATTATTTAAAATTTAATCTTTCTTGCTAAGTCATATAACAAACTTTAACTTTAATAGTATTGAATATTATTAAATTTAAAAAAGAAAAATCCATATTTTGCAGTCCATGTGTGTTGCCAGTTCAGGCTTGATGCAGCTGGCCAATCAGAGACGAGCAGCTGTTTTTTTTGGGGGGGGGGNGCTTAAAGAGACAGTACCTAAAACAGCTTGTTTCCACCTCATCTGCACAGCGGTGCCACAGCAAGGACAGTGGAAATGGATTCTTGTGGGTTTTTTTGCACATTAAAGCAAAATAAGAGCAAGAAAATCTGTACAATATATATAATCCATTTTTATATGGCTTCGGTTTCTGCTTAAGTTTAGACCCAGGTCTAAAACTCAGGTCCAGGTTTGGCCAGGTCTCTCCTGAAAAAGAGGTTTTTATCTCAGATCTATTAGATCTACCTGGTTTAAAAAAAAAAAAAAAAAAAACCCTTAAGAAATGAAGGGAATAAACAAGCACTCATTTAAAGGACCATACAGGTGATCATGCACGTTTGAGCCTAATATATTCAGTTTTCATACGTTATGTTACTGACAATCATTTCCCAAAGGATAAAACCGTATTTCAGCTTTCCTGATATTTTGCTAAATCTCTTAATCTTTCAAAATCAAATATTCAAGTGATACACCCACCTTAAAAATCCATGTTTCTCCTGCTAATAGTTACACAGCCTTATGAAGTCACGGTCCTTTAAATTTTTCGATAAACGCAGGTCTTCTTTTGGGACTATATTCCCCGGTGGAGGCATACATTCACTCCACGTTTCTTGTTGCATTTAAACGCTAAAATTACATAACTTCTAAAAAAATAAAAAACCTGAATACACGTCTTGTTGGTGATGATGGATTACCTATCCCAACAATGTTTCAAGTATCAATAAGTTGATTTTAATAGCGTACCAGAATGAACTGAAACCAATGGTGGTCTGGAAGGTAGGAAAAACATTTTTAATTCACCGTTCCAGTAGTATGCTTCGGGAAATGATTGTCAGTAACGCTACGTGTATGAAAATTGAATATATTAGACTCAGACATTTATGACCACCGGTATGGTCCTTTAAAGGGGGAGTTTGGTCTTACAGAAAGTATAAACTGGCAAATCAAGTAAGACACCTCTCCACTTTATAGCACAAAGGTGAAAGGTGGAGCAGCCAGGCAGCAGGTGGAGCGTTAATACATCTTGTGATGGTAAAGCAGCCGGCGCTCATCTTCTCGTTCAGCCGTTAATCTGCTCTGACCTGAAGGCAGCAAAGCCTCCTGCTCGCTTTTATCACTCCGTGCTGCAGCCAAGAATCAGCAACCAACCATCTCCTCCCACTCACGAAATTCCAGTTAAATGAACTGTTTTATCCTCTGTTTTAGCTGGCTTTACAAATTTTTTTTTTTTTTACAAATTATTCATATGTGGATGTACAGTAAATGCAAATATGAATCAGCTTATCTCTTGATCTATCGAGTCAGTTATTGCAGTCGTGTGCAAATTTGTTGAATCTGTAACCCTCAAAATGTTTTCTCTTCTGTTCAAGGTATTAGTTCCTAATCATAAGACTAAAATTTATTTCATTTGTGCTGTGTATGCATTATTAGCATTATATCTGCTTTATTCCAAATTAATTAAACATACTGGGTTTGTACTGTAGAAAAACCTGCCCAATTCAGCGCAACTTAATTTTCTGATTTATGCAGCCATATTGTTTTTAGCAACACTTCATAAAATACACCACAAACACTGAAATTCATCACCAGGACACTAATTTCTCAGAATATTTTAGTTTGGTGACATCACAAGGACAGTCATAAGCAATTACAATACAAAGAATTTGTTGTTTTTAGTACCGTTCAGACATTTCACAGTCTGCTTCAGTACTGCACCATCTCTGTCCCTCGTTCAGTACAGTAAGCATTTGGTGAATCAAGACACATTTATGGCTTCAGTACAAAGTTTTGACACTACGACATGAACCATAACAGCTGTAATAGAGAGCAAAAACACCAGACGTATTTTAATATCCCATTTTGAACGTACCCATTTCTATTTAAGCTTCCTGTACTTCTAATTGGTACCTTTGGTTAAATACTGCAATCTCATTTGCTCTTAAAACATTTTGTCTTAGTGTGACTGACAGTAGGACGTCTTTGGAGGGAATGCAGACATCTCATCCTAAATTTGGTCAGATTAACCAGCCTACACATGGTCTACTTTCAGTTGAAGTCACCTTTGCAATTGCTTTTTTTTTTCTTTTTTTTTTTTTTTTNTTTTTTTTTTTTTTTTTAATAAGATCATCCATGCTCCATTCTAGGGAACCAGTTAGGGGTCATGTGTGGAAAAAAAGTAAGTTAAAAAAAACAAAAACCCGACGCCCTTAAGGGGACATGGGAGAAAATAAAGTTGGAGGTAAAAAAAAAAAAAAAAAAANCGTGTGAAAAAAAATAAAGTGGATAAAAAAAAAATGGGTAAAAAAAAACTGATGCCCCTAAGGGGACATGGAAGAAAAAAAAAATCAGTTGGAGGTTAAAGAAATACTTTTTTTTCATTTTTTTCCCCCTCGTTTGTTTTCGCTTTGTTTTTTTTTCTCTTCTAAAATGTACTAAAAATAGGTCAAAGCTACAGTGCTGCAACGGAACTGTTTTGCTGCTGTTTGAGTTAAGTCAACTCTCGTAAAAGAATTAACCATTATAAATGCACAAAAATACACTGTTGGAACTGCCAAACACTAGAACATTGTCAAAAGTAGTAGTGAATTAGTGACTTTATTCACTGACTTGTTTTTTCATAGGAACTTGTAGTGGCTACAGTCACAGACACGTTAGCTGCTAGCTAGCATTAGCAATTAGCTAATTGTTCCTCAAACAGCAGCAAAACAGCTCTGTTGTAGCTGCAGCGTTGACCTATTTTTAGTACATTTTAGAAGAGAAAAAAGAACAAAGCGAAAACAAACGAGGGGGAAAAAAATGAAAAAAAAGTATTTCTTTAACCTCCAACTGATTTTTTTTTTCTTCCATGTCCCCTTAGGGGCATCAGTTTTTTTTTACCCATTTTTTTTTTATCCACTTTATTTTTTTTCACACGACTTCTTCAGGGCTCCATACCATTCCTACTGGCCACATTAAAAAAATAACAAAACTGTTTTGTGCTACTTCAATGCTGAGGAACAAACCGTCTGTAAACCTTTCACCTGTGAGATGAGACTCAAAAGGACGGGGCCCAGAGTCTAAAGCCAGCCACCCGTTAGCAAGCAATCCCCACACTCATCCTGTCAAACGCAGCTTCCTGTAAAGCATAAACTCTCTAGTTATTTTATATTTCAAAACTGGTCAAGCTGAATGAAGTTTCAATGCAGAGAGCAGTGAACTAGAACAACAGAGGTTGCAGCATGAGGCACTGGTCTGCTGGGCTACTGAGTCTGCCACGCATTGTTCAGTAGTTTCACCACCTCCTCGTAGATGACGAAGACTATGGCCACGTCCAAGCACACGCGCCCAAGCCGCGGAACTGTCCCTTTGTAGAACCTACAACAGGAAAAGATCAGGCGCTGTGGTTTGTCTGCAGGAGTTTAGCTGTTTGAATGAGGAGGAAAACGGTGCTTAGCAGGTATTAGAGGCAGGATAGAGGTACTCACGCCTGAGGTCCTTCATGCTTCAAGATCTGGAAGGCACAGTCCACTGTGTTTTTGTACCGGTGGGCCTCCAAACCCTGCAGAAGTACAGTTTCTTAGAAATAACAAACTTTATGATGGTAATAAAACTAGGAAGTACTCAGCATCCTCTTAAAATTCACTTTAAGTGATTCAGAATCATGAACATTTAAATTCAACATGTTACTGAAGTCAAATCCCATCAAATTAGCAGGATTGCATAGAGCCGATATGTGCACAGATCGTATAAATGTGGTTGGAATCCCAAGGTGTATTCAAGAGTTAGTATGACAATATGTGTTCAATGATTAATGACAGAAATTACTTTTGTGCTCTTTTATATGGAAGAGGATTAGGCACATTTGGGGAAAAAAAACCCAACAGATTAAAGTCAGAATTCTGAGATTCTCTACCTTATTGCCCCAAATTTCTGACTTTTTTTCCTCAGAATTCTGACTTTAATCTCAGAACTCTTCTTTTTTCAAGTAATCCTCTTCCATACTTTCACATATGTTGACAACTGAAAATACTATTTTGGAAAATCTTCAAAATACCAAATTGTTGAAACAGTGAATCCAGGAAAACAAAAAAATAATAATAATTTTGCTTTAAAAAAAATTTTTAAAAAAAGATTTTTGCTTCGATGGTTCATGGTTATTGATTTATGAATGAGCATAATTTGGAAATATCCACACAACAAAGAGGAATGAAAACATCGCTGCTTAAAGTTTGCTTCCTACCTGCATTCTGGTCTTCACCACATCCAGAGGTGTGTTGCCAAAAACGCTGGCGGCTCCTGCTGTTGCTCCAAACATCGCCGTGACAATAGGGTGCATTTCACGTCTGGGGTCATCGCCTTTGAGGTCAAATCCAAAAGAAGCAATCGTCAAAAATGTTGCAGAATTGCAGAAAATAAGAGGAAATGTTTAAAACAAGATAACTCTGTCAGATAGGTTTTCTTTTACGGTCACTAGGTCTTCTCACCTTTGTACCAATTGCGCAGGGCGTTCATCACGTAGAATCGGATCGCCTGATTGCTTCCTTGTTTTAGTACGGTTGCTGTTAGACCTTGGTATGTCCCTCTTACACCTACGAGTAAAAAGATTGAAATGTTATTGATATTAAAGAGCAAAATATTAATGGTCTGTCAGTCTGTTGGTAAACACTTTGTTCCTGAGAGAAATATATGAAGTACTGGATGTATGGCTAGGAAAATTTGTAGATGTGTATTATTGACATTGGTTGTACATACTAGACTTTTTTTTTTTTTTTTNTTTTTTTTTTTTTTTATCTCGTGACACCAGCAGATCCAACACAAAAAAATACATTAAAATGAGCATATTCCCATCAGCCTCTTCTGTCCTCTCCACTTAAAGGACCGTACCAACCATTTTGCATGTTTGAGCCTAATTATATTAAATTTTCATACATGTTACGTTACTGACATCATTTCCCAAAGGATAAAACTGTATTTCAGTTTTCCTGATAGTTTGCAAAATCTCTTAATGTTTCAAAATCAAATATTCAAGTGATACACCCACCTTAAAAATCCATGTTTCTCCTGCTAATAGTTACACAGCCTTATGAAGTCACGGTCCTTTAAATTTTTCCATAAACGCAGGTCTTCTTTTGGGACTATATTCCCTGGTGGAGGCATACATTCACTCTGCGCTTTTTATTGCACTTAAACGCTAAAATTGTGAGACTTCTAAAAAACCTGAATACACGTCTTGTTGGTGATGATGGATTACCTATCCCAAGAACGTTTCAAGTATCAACAAGTTGATTTTAATAGCAGAATGAACTGAAACCAATGGAGGTCTGGAAGGTAGGAAAAACATTTTTAATTCACTGTTCCAGTAGTATGCTTTGGGAAATGATTGTCAGTAACGTTACATGTATGAAAACTGAATATATTAGTCTCAAACATGCAAAATGGGTGGTATGGTCCTTTAATGCTAACAAATCATGGTAACATTAGCACCTTAACATTCTGTCTTAGTGTTACACATATTAACATACTTCTTGCTATAGATTTTTTAGTATAGCTAGTCGTTGCTGCTAAACATTTTTTAAATTTAGGTATTTAACTGACACCAACAATGTGATCATTACCAGTAATTATCAAAAAAAAAAACAAAAAAAAAAAAAANAAAAAAAAAAAAAAACATCCAGACGACTTAAAACCTCCCGTTGGTGTGTCTCACCCTGTTCTCTGATGATCTCACTGACTCCATGGAAGAATCCTCGGTAACGTGGCCGGAGGGAACACTGGTCATGAATCAGCTTCACCTGGCAGAGAACAACGGAAAAAAAAAATCACAAATGAGTTTATTCATTCAGATCACTGCTGATAAGCCAAACGAGGGGAAAACCTGCTGAGAACCGTCATCACGCCGTTCATCCGGCTGCACCAACCTTGAGTGTTTCCATGGGACAAACTACAATAACGGCTTCTGCTATCCCAGCCACCAAACCGCACAGGAGGCTCCGCGTGTTGTCTAGGCGACCAGTGGCATCCCGCATGGGGTTACTGAGCATCTCAAACGTGCCAAATCTGGAAATAAGAAGGGAAAGATAATTATATGAGTAATAAGGATTGGAATACGTAGCTTGGTAAACATTAGATGAAGCTGTTTAATGGTTGCTGAGCCTAAATGGTGGCAAAATTGTACTGCAGAATGTGGAGGAGTCTAATGGATGCTACATGCAGCCTCTTCACTCTATAGCAGATTGTATTTTAGCTTAAACATATTCATAGTACTTACTCGTCTCTTATCTCCACATATTTTCTACTTTACTGTCCCAAATTTCTGTTTTTTTCAGCTTCAAACACCTGATAACTTGTTAGAAAGCAATGATCTCCCTTCACAATCCCTCTTAACATTTATAAACTGGTCATGATGGTTTTAATTTTTGATGGTCTTGTTGGTGCTTACATGTTTTTATGATCAAGGATGTGTATTGTGTGTGTGGTTTGTTGTAAATTATGGGAGCATTGATCATAAGACAAATTTCTGTGTATTCTTAAATAAAGCAAATAAAGTTCAGTTTCAGTTAGAAGCAGAAAAAAACACAAGTTTAGAACCCTGTCAGTCCATAATGATTTAAATAAAAAGGATGAGAGGCAATAATATTTTTCTTCTGCCTAGCTTATTATTTATGCTAAATCTTACACAGGAAAAGAATAAGTTAAAGATTTAATGTGTGTGTCTTCACCTCACTGCAGATTTGGGGATAGATCCATACAGCAGAGAGCTGAGACCTCGATACAAACCCCTGAGACCATGATCCTGCACGGTCAGCTTCACACAGTCACCTGCACACACACACACACACACACACACACACACACACACACACACGTTATCCAACAGTCAAACACACATGCTAGCAAACGTGCGCTCAGTGAGCAGACATGAATTCGTAGTAACGTACCGATCCCTCTGTATCGAGGCGGGTTGGCTCGCTCATCTAGCTGCAGTTGTGTCTTGACATACTCTGTGGGGAAAGTGATGCAGATTTCTATTCCTCCTGCGATGCCGCCTGGAGGAAGAAAAGGAGAAATTTGCTTTTGGTGTGTGTGAACTAAGCAGATGTATTCCTGAATGTTCCAGAAAGATGTTCACCAGCAGTTCATTTCAGTATCCAAATGGAAACCTTATGGTGCAGATGCTGAATCATTTGGGTGTATCATTGTGTTTTAATGTAAAGTGATTACACAGCAGTTTGTGAATTGGAAAGAAAAGCTGAAGGCCACTGCTGCATGTGCAGCTGTCCTTATGCAATATGCAACATAAACTCATCCATCCTGACAGGTTTATGTCTCTAAAACAAATACAGAAAAATTAAACTGCACATAGGCAGCATAAAGAAATACTCTAGTGCATAAACGTTAGGCAACTAATCAATTAGTGACCAAGAAAAAATAAATCAGTTATTTTAATAAGTGATGAATCATTGTGATCTATCAAGTAAAATACCAAACGTTTGTTGCTTTTAGCTTCTCCAGTGTTAGTATATATCATATTATTATTTAATAAATCGGACTGTTTCTCAAATTAATATGATATTTAAAGAAGTCATCTTGGGCTCTGGGAAGTTTTGATGAGCATTTTTCACAATTTTTTTTTTTCATATTTTTTAAACTAAACTCGATCAATCAAAACATTAATCAACATCAAACTGAAATAGTTTGATAAATGGTTAAATGAAGGAAGCATCGGTGATGACAGTGACCTAATTCTGCATGGAAGCTTAATGAGCGACAGACTGACATTATCGGCGCTTCTGGCTGCAGCAGAAAGCAAAATATTAATATGATGTATATATTCTGATGTATTTGCGTTAAAATTATCCACCTGCGAGAATGGCCTTTCCGGGATGTGTGATCTTCCTCCCGGAGACCGCAGCAGCCGCCAGCTGTCTGCTCGCTCCGCAGCCGGGATGAGGCGGCAGGCGCGGGGATGGAGGCTGATGGGGCGGCGCTGAGCTCGGACATCCACGCCGCGCACCGCAGCTCTCACACGCCGAGAACGGCTTCAGCAGCGAGGACATGGCTTTTAAAGCTCCCACGGCGGTGATGGCCACAGCTCCGTGACGCTTTTTTTTTTTTTTTTTNTTTTTTTTTTTTTTTTTTCCTCCACGACAATGTCACAGTCAAAACAACAACACAGGCGCTCCAATGTGGCGGCACGGCGCGCGTGAACAGCCACAGCGCGGTCAGCTGAGGGCGCTCATTGGCCCAACCTGCTGCTTAATGCTGTTATGCACCCACGTGACCGAAGGCGTGACCTTTCAGCGACCAATCAGGTGCAGGATACCGTTATTAATACGTATCGTCTGACTGTTAGGACAAAATACAGGTTTATGAAATTAAAAGGCTTGAATATTTCATCAGATATGGCCGCCAATATTAATAAAGAAATCACTGTTATTCTAATTTCACTCTGATTTTGCTTTTAGAAAATAATATGTTTAAATATTTCTCCATCAATCTCTCCAAGTTGTTTTTTATAGCGCACTGGAATGAACTGAAAACAATGGCTGTCTGGAAGGTAAAAAAAACAATTCTACTATTTACCAATCCAGTAGTACCTATTATTATATTTTATCTAAGTTATTTAAAGGACCATACTGGCCATTTTGCATGTTTGAGCCTAATATATTCAATTTTCATACATGTTACATTACTGACAATCATTTCCCAAAGGATAAAACCATATTTCAGCTTTCCTGATATTTTGCAAAATCTCTTAATCTTTCAAAATCAAATATTCAAGCGATACACCCACCTTAAAAATCCATATTTCGCCTGCTAATAGTTACGCAGCCTTATGAAGTCACGATCCTTTAAATTTTTAGATAAATGCAGGTTTTCTTTTGGGACTATATTCCCTGGTGGAGGCATACATTCACTCCACGCTTTTTNCATAAATGCAGGTTTTCTTTTGGGACTATATTCCCTGGTGGAGGCATACATTCACTCCACGCTTTTTTGTTGTGCTTAAACACTAAAATTATGAAATTTTGAAAAAAAAACAAAAAAAACCTGAATACATGTTTTGTTTGCAGTGAAGTGTTACCTATCCCAAGAATGTTTCAGATATCAACAAGTTGATTTTAATAGCAGAATGAACTGAAACCAATGGAGGTCTGGAAGGTAGGAAAAACATTTTTAATTCTCCATTCCAGTTGTATGCTTTGGGAAATGATTGTCAGTAACGTTACATGTATGAAAATTGAATATGTTAGGCTCAAACATGCAAAATGAGTGGTATGGTCCTTTAACTGTTCCAACATGGAGCTGCACGGAATACAGGGACTACAGTCCCAGTAGAAAACCGCTTTTACTAAGAAATTTAAAAATGACTGTCCCTTCTATAATCTTACATATGTATTAGCAGGCAAAACATTGAATTTCAAGGTGGGTGTATCATCTGAACATTTGATTTTGAAAGATTATGGAAATTGGCAAATGTAATGTGTGTGTGGGTAGTATTTATTGGGATGTAACATGCAAAATAACCGGTGTGGTCCTTTAAATTGCTGAAGTATTTTTATTTACACATCTTATATATTTTTCATTACATACTGTACAGTATATGCTACTCTTTGGGAATATTTGTTACCCTTATGGGTTTAAACCCTTCATTGTTTCCTCTTCCTGTCCACCTATTCCCAAACCTTTAAATGATAAATAAACTGTATCATACTTCAATGTCAATGAGCCAAAGTACGGGAGGAAAATTTAAACTTATAATATAGTTTACACCCTGACAGTGTCATGAACCACACAGACAACAATTTGACATTTCTCCCTGTTGCCTCTTAATCCCGTTCCTTTAAATAGAGCTAGTGTCATGCCAAAGCGCACACACACACACACACACACACACACACACTGCCTCCCCCATCACCCTTTACAATGAAACTAGGTCAGAGATTCCACACAGTCACAACCCCCACCCTCCAGAAAGACACACACACATATACACACACACAGGGTCAGAAGGGTCATACTCAAAATAATACAATTGAAATCACCAATTATTACCCATTATTGATATCAGATAATGTATTTTACTGCATTGATGCACAGTTTTAAAGAGTAGGCCAAAGTTAAAGGAGCATACTGGTGATTTTTGCATGTTTAAGCCCAATAAATACTACCCGCACACATTATGCTACTGACAACCATTTCCCAATACATAAAACTGTATTTTAGTTTTCCTGTTATTTAGCCAACTCTATTAATCTTTCAAAAATCAAAGTTCAGGTGATTCACACACCTTAAAATTCAACCTTTAAATTTCTCAATAAAAGCCATCTGTTGCAACTAAAGTGTAAGATATTGCTTTGTCAAAAAAAAAAAACAAAAAAAAAAAAAANAAAAAAAAAAAAAAAACTAAAACTAGTCTCCCAAAATGAATGGAGGCTGTAATACATAAATGACATGGTAAATAAAATAATGTGGTCAATATATTAATGGAATTAAAGGGACAGATTTTGTGCACATGCAATTTATTTATATTAACACATCATTAAACATGTATTGAACTCAAACTGAGAAACAAGCAGACATGGCTTAGTTTTAGTGTAAACTACTTTCTACTAGCACAAGCAGATACTGCACAGACAGGCAAGTAACTAAGTACTTTTACTCAAGTACTGGTATTCTTGTTGATAATTTCAGTATTGTAATAATAATTTTAACTCCACTACATTTCCAGTGGAATTATTGTACTTTTGTGTTTTACTATGTTTATTTGATGGTTGTAGCTACAGGTGTAGATTCTAATTTTTCATCATCATTAAATTTCTGTTGTCATCTCCAAAATGTCAATTTTAAGGACAGTTTTTAGAGACATTTCTCAACTTGTACAAGAGTTTCCTTCCTTAATTCCTTCCATTCTCCCTTCCTTCTTTTCACAAAACTGGAGATATGTGCATTTTTTCACCTGGCAGCTTAAACTTGAGGTTCACACTGTACTACTTTTGATATTAAACACTGATGTTAATGTTATTGATATTAATTTTTTATTTTTTTACTCCACTGTATCTGATTCCTTCAGTTATTGTGCAGATTAAAATTTAAATCAGCCAATCAGCTAAACTTATCAAACATCATCTTTCTTTCTTTCTTGAAGATTTCAAAAATACATAATGTTTTTGTTTATTTCTTCCCCAAAATGACAAAAATATCATGTTTCTCAGATGACGACTCTTTAATTACTGGAGTTCTTCAGCCCCTCAAACAGCAAACACTTCGCCTGCAGAGAAAGACACAAAACTCACTCTGGTGTATTCAGGCTGTGAGCTTGAATAGCTTGACATGCGTTTGTGTGTCTATTTTTGTGTTTCTCTGTGTGTGTGCCAACCTCATGCCAGCGCAGTGTGTCAGAGGGCAGATCCAGATGGCAGTGGGGGCAAGTGGAGGTCTGATCCATGACCTCCTGGTTCCTGTGGCCCCAGCAAGGGCCCTCACTGCCCCACAGGGGGCGACATGTGGAGCGTGAGGAGTAGGCTACACCAAAGTGAGGGCGTGGATCTGTCTGGTAGTTCACCTTCTGTCCACTAGAGGGCAGTGCTGACACAGGGTCTACGTCTTCCTGCAACAAGGAAGGAGTTTTGATTGACATTAAGATGGATTTTAATATATATTTTTTAAATATAGCATATGTGAATGACTACATCTAAGGTGTTTTATTTTATTTTATTTTATTTTATTTTATTTTATTTTATTTTATCTGTCTGGTAGCTCATACTCTGTCCACTAGAGGGCAGTGCTGACAGGGTCTATGTCTTCCTGTAACAAGGAAGGAGTTTTGATTGACATTAAGATGGATTTTAATAATTTTTTTTAGATATAGCATATGTAAATGAATACACATTTGCTATATTTTATTTTATTTTATTTTATTTTGTCTGTCTGGTAGCTCATGCTCCGTCCACTGGAGGGCAGTGCTGACAAAGGATTTGTGTCTTAATGCAACTCAGATGACAAAGGTTTTGTTTATTTGATCAAGTTGATATTAATACTAGAAAATTCCACATATGTACATTATAAGAAACTGACTAACTTCAAGCATAACCATTTTTACCAAAATTTCATTATTGCAAAAAAAAGCTATGTTAAAAACACAAAAGCTATGAAACTTTTATAGTTGTTGTTACATGCTTATTGAATCTAATATTTATTTACATAATTTTAAAACTATTTTTAAATAAGAAATATATAAGTGGAAATAATAAAATGTTTATTTTATTTTATTTCAATAATCAGATTGATACCTCATTTTCTATCTGCTGCTCACTTTCTGAAAACAGAAATAGAACTCAGTGTAAACGTGTTTAATCAGGAATGTTTCAACCTGTTTTTGAGGTTGAGGTCGATAATCTGAATATAGAGACTTCAGGCAGTACCAACAGAGTTCATGTGGACGATCTGTGAAAACATGAACACAAACATACATACAGACATTCACATTACATGTTTTATATCTTCACATGTACTGTGCTCATTTTAAACCCTAAAGAAAACTAGATTATTTTTTATAAACAACAGAATATCTTAATTATATGCCTTAAAACTCTATGTTTTCATGGTGAGGTTACAGTAACCGTAAGTATCAATGTTCATTCTTAATACAGCAAATCCCTAAATGCCTTTTTATGTTCCTCCCTCTGCTCTTACATTAATGATTAAGGGTTTTAATGTTTTATGATGTTGTTAACGGTTTGTTTTCATTAGTGATTTATATAAAAACAGCAGGAAACAGACCTCTATTTTCCATTATGATCAGTTGACAAACACACAAAATCTGATTCTTCATCATTAGGACAAAGTTCTTAAATTCTGGATGTGAATTTAGTTCAGATTTACAGCAATGAAAATAATAAATAATTTCAAATGCTCAGAATTAGCATTTGTGGCAGATTTTGTTGGTTTATTTCTACGTTTTATCATAGAAATTATGAAAAAAGCTGTGACACTGGTTGACTCACTCTGTGTGCTGGAGGGATGGGGTGACACTGAAGGGGGGGTCGTCTCTCCCTCTGTTGGCAGAGGGGACGGTGGGAGTCGGTCAGCATCGTCCTGTGGGTTTCTGTCTATCAGGGTCTCCTGTGATGAGGTCTCTGAGTCACTCATAGCTCCAAAAACACAACCGCACAAACCTCCAAACTCCAAAATGATTTGCATGTTCAAGGACAAGTTCACAATTAAAAAAAAAAAACAAGTACCGCCACCACATTTTGAGAACCACTGATCTAAAGTAACTAAGACATTACTTTTGGAAAGACTTGTTTTTTGTTTTTTGTGGTAATTTTTCAATACTTTGAGCAGCACAAATGGAACTCTATTCATCTCCATCATACTGACATGGAGGCAAAACTCAACATTGTTAGGAGTGAAATATGTTTTTGGAAATTTGGCGTACTGCCTCTTTAAATAAACTCTGTGGCGATAGATGTTCCAGTCCAGTCTGACCTGACTGGGCTCGGACTCTGCAGCAGGGCCTCCGCTCTCGGCCCGCTCAGCCTCCTGGTCCTCTGGGAGGTTCTGGGACTCGTCACGGNCAGGGCCTCCGCTCTCGGCCCGCTCAGCCTCCTGGTCCTCTGGGAGGTTCTGGGACTCGTCACGGTCTTTGCTGCAGTTCTGGGTTGGTGTCTCAGTCTTCCCACTGAGGTGAAGCGGCAGAGTTTTTTTTAAAAAAACCTCACGCTCTCCTAACTGCCTGAGTAGAAGGTTATCAGACAGTCAATCTACATCTGATTACACACACTGAGCCTCTACGGTTACACTGCAGGTGAACCTGATTAGACGTAAACATCCAGGCCCTGCTTTCCTTACCTTTGTGTGCTTTCTTCCTCTTCCTCCATCTCTGCTGATAAGTCTCCCTCCCAAGCAGCCTGATGTTATTCCCTCAGTCTGTCTGTTCTTTGACTTTTTCCCTGTCCTCCTCTGCCTTGGTGTGTTTTTGCCTTCCTGTCTTTGAGCTCTCACCTCCTCTCTGCATGAAACGGAAACTCCAGGTTTTTAATATTTGATGTGTCTGAATAGCTCACAAGCAGGTTTCTGTAAAGAGCGGACAGGTGAGGGCTCTGGTGTCTCTGTGGTTCAGAAAGCTGTGTGAAGAAAACCATCACTGAGTCCACGTTCTCCAAACACCAAAACAACAAATTCTTTACATCTTCACAGAGGTTTCCTACAACATCAGCACATTGGTAATATTCAATTTATTGGAGTCATAATCACAGTATAAGCTGTGTGCAACAGTGATGAAGAATACAGTAAAGTAGCAGCATAATAATAGCAAAATACTCGATTACAGGTAAAAGTATTGCATCAAATTCTTACTCAAGTAAAAACACTACAGTAACATGCTAGTATCTACAGTAAAAGTAGTCATTGTGAACAACAACAACAATAATAATAATAATAATAGTAATAATAATAATAAAATACAATATAAAATAAATTTTAAAATAATAATAACTTTATATAGCACCTTTCTAAACAAAGTTACAAGGTGCTGGGAACAAGGATAGAGACTACTGGCGAGGAAGGAAGGAAGGAAGGAAGGAAAGATGGAAGGAAGGAAGTGATATTTTTTATGTGTAACTGGTAACATCTGTACAACTGTCAGATAAATGTAGTGGAGTAAAAAAGTACATTATGTATATATAATGTAATAAAGCAGTAAATCTGTAATTCTGGGTGATAAAACCTCCAGCTGCTCAAATCATTTTCACATTTTACATTTTTATTTTTCTGTAGCTTATTTTTTCCTGATAACTAACTAGTTTCACAAAACATGAAAACTCTTAACATACTATTGTTTTAGGTGACAAACGTTCCTTTAACATAAAAAAAGAAGTGTCACTGTATTCTTTTGTGCAGACAGACCTGCCATGTTGTGCTGCAACAATGACTGCATTGTACATGACTCTTTTGTCCAGTAGATGGTGCTAGAGTATTTCCTTTGTACCTCATATGTCTGATATACTGCAAAAAAAAAAAAAAANAAAAAAAAAAAAAAAAAGTCAAGAAATCAAACAAGCAAAAACCTTCTGTGATCTGCAAAATTCTGTTATCAAGTTAAAAAATAAAAGCTGCCACTAGGGGGCAGCAAAAACAACAAAAACAAAGCCGAGATAAAACATAAAATCTGTCAAACTAGTGATAAAGAATTCAGTTTAAGGTTGTTTAATTTGACATAAGCAAAGAAACTGAAGAAATTATATTAGATTAAATTCTTGAAACTAAATTATTTGCCCTTTACAATTATTTTAGTAGTTAATATATTTGAAATGTAAAAATTTCTCCATTTCTTTAAAGCCTGCAACAACAAAATAATAACAAAACTGTGGAACATCTTATGAAGCATCAACAAGCGATCACATGACTCTAAAATCATTTTTATTCTATAAACATGTTGATGTTTAATGGAAATAAACTGAAATAATCTCACTGAAAAGGCAGCTTTGTTTACTTGTTGGAGGAAAATCAGACTTCCAGGGCTCTTCTTCAAATTGGTCTGATTGTTGGAATAATCAAAGCCATCTTGTTTTCTCATCATAAATGTTTGAGATATTTATATGTCAACCATCCAATCCACTTTTCAGCTGAAAAACAGACCAAATATATTACAAAGAAAAATCAAGCCCACTTATCTCAAAAAAAAAAAAAAAAAAAAAGTCTTATAGTGCATATGGTGCTTGATAAGATCAGAAATCAGCAAGATCATGAGAGTCCTTGAATTCCTGTTTTTAAATGAAAGAAACCTGCAAAAACCACACGATGGACTCAAAGATTCTGGTGAATTTCTACCTCCATCTGTCTCTGTTTCTGTCCATTTTGTCTATTTGACATTTTGTCTCTCACATACTTCAGGAGCATCTATATATTCACAGCTCTATGTTTAACAGCACAGGATGCTGCATGACTCCAAATAACCCCTACAGAGTAAATTAATGAATGTAAGCATGCCATTTTCCATCAAACCTACATTAAAATGTATGTGACTCAGGTTTTAATTTCAGGGTCATGTTGAAGAGCTGCGGAATGTGTGTTTGTGAGCGTGTTTGTGTGTGTTTTGTGTCATCATTCATGTGTGGGTCTGTATGTATCTTCCAGTAACCGCTCAGCAGGTAGGGAGTAATTTGAGTGTTTTTCCTGTATATGCGTGATTTTTTTTTTTTTTTTTTTTTTGTGGGAGGAGGGAGACGGGAACATAAGTGGCGATGACTCACCAGTCTTTTGTGACAGTGGTGCAGAGAGAGTGCTTTTCTCCCATTTCTCTCCCTTGGGTCTCGCATACAAAACGAGAAATGGAGAGAGGAAAAAAAGAAGAGGAAGATTGGGTGTTAGCGAGCATTAAGGAGGAGAGGGAGCATGGATAATTGGAAGTAAAAAGGAGGAAGATGGGGATGAAGGTAGAGAGCAAAAAAATGAATACAGGGGAAGAGATGAAAGGAGAGAGGAAAAGGACAAGGGCTGCAGAGATCATAAACAAAGGGAGCTGTTTGTAGAAAAGAGGCCTTTCGTAGCATCGCCTCGGCTGTCCTAATGGCTGCTGAAAGCACAGCCGATGAGACGCATTAAAGATCATGTTCAACAATGGTGGTAAAACACACAACAAAATTAATGAACACAGGGCGGAATGAAGTTCAGACTGCTAAATAAATGACCAGAGGAGATGGTAGGTGTCAACAGTTGCATCATGGGAAATTCTTAGCATCTAGAGTCCGGACTCTAAAAACAAAACCTGAACAAGAAACAGGTTTTTTTCTGTAATCAAATTTAAAAAAAAATAATTTAAGAAAAAGTGCTGAGTGGGGTAAGCAGACTCTCATAAAACTGTACCTCCAACAAAGCATTATCCAAACTTAAAACTTTTGCTTCATACATAAAAAAAAAAGTTCAAAATCAGCTTAAAGGACCATACCATCCATTTTGCATGTTTGAGCCTAATATATTCAATTTTCATACATGTAACGTTACTGACAATCATTTCCCAAAGCATACTACTGGAACGGTGAATTAAAAATGTTTTTCCTACCTTCCAGACCTCCATTGGTTTCAGTTCATTCTGCTATTAAAATCAACTTGTTGATACTGTAAACGTTCTTGGGATAGGTAATCCATCATCACCAACAAGACGTGTATTCAGGTTTTTTTAGAAGTTATATAATTTTAGTGTTTAAGCTCAATAAAAAGCGTGGAGTGAATGTATGCCTCCACCGGGGAATATAGTCCCAAAAGAAGACCTGTGTTTATGAAAAATTTAAAGGACCGTGACTTCATAAGGCTGCGTAACTATTAGCAGGAGAAACATGGATTTTTAAGGTGGGTGTATCACTGAATATTTGATATTGAAAGATTAAGAGATTTTGCAAAATATCAGGAATAACGGTCACAGTATTCTTCCTTCGACATGCCTGTGCTACATGTTGATGTCAATATGTTACAGAAGTAAAGGACCAATCAAAAACGAGACTTTCGGGACCTATGGGCTTGTCTTTCTGGATGCATTTCTACAGGCGTCAACTTCACGTTTTCACACGCTGACGATGTAAGACGCATCACTACTTTATTAAAATACAGAAATGAGAGAAAATAACAAAAAGCGTAATATGTCCCTTAAAGTGCATCATTTAGAAGACAGTTTGTATTCCACCTCTAGGAGGACATAGGTGCCTCCAATGACAGAATGCAGATGTTTCCCACCATTTTGTTAGCTCTGTAAAGCTAATGTAGCGCTAACACATGGCTGAAAGTGGCACCTGAACAGGGAGCGTATCTACGTCCCAGAGTATCCCAGGGTCCTATGTTCCCCAGTTCAGTATTCTGTTAACACACATTAAGGTGTGTTAACAGAATAACCCTAACCAATTATGTGCTCTATTGTGCTATATAGAGCTGGAGAACATAGAAATGACTCCCTCTGGGGTAAAGCTAATGTAGCGCTAACACATGGGCTGACAGTGACACCTGAACACATGAGCAACATGACTTGTGTGATGTAATGTTTCTGATAGAGTCAGATATTCACGACTTTAGACAAACGAAACGACACTGCCGACTTTTGACCAGACTGAAAGTTCTATTTAACTCTGCTAGCTAAAGCCTTCATTAGCAGCTAACACTGTATTAGCTTCTGTCAACCATTACACGACCATGTCCAGTGGCACGTTGTTACACACACACACACACACAAGGTTATGTTAGAGAATCATTGACAGAACCAGTGGACACCTGCGTTTGGTGTGTGTTTTGCGTTATCTTTGTCTCAGCAGCCGCCGGCTTTGTTGTTTTTGGAATTCATCCATCCTGCTTTTCCTGTTCAGGGTCACAGGAGGCTGGAGCGTATCCCAGCATGCATTGGGTGAGAGGCAGGATACACCCTGGACTGTTACTGGTCAAAAATGAGAGACAGAAAAACAGATTTATTTTGGGATTTACCAGTAATTTAGATTGTTCGTCTAAGTCGTCCTCTGAGGCTCGAGGAGTGGGATCTTACATTATCTTCATCTCCAAAATGTCAACGTTTCAAAAGCTGTGAAAAGGTTTCAGCTCGATGACACAACGACTTTTACACGTTAAAGGGTGTAAGAAAAGCATTAAAATCCCCCAACAGTAAAGTTAAACTCTACGCTTGCTTTTACTTTGGACAGTTATGGATCAGTACATTTTTTCACTGCAAGACTTTTACTTGTAATGGAATATTGTAGATACTGTGATAAGTAAATGTATTTACTCAAGTTATACTTAAGTAATGTAACTATAAAGACAGAATCTTTGTCTGGGGCACCAACATCTCTAGAACCCGGCGCTGTGGGAAGTTGAAATTCAGCAGGTTTATTGCTCAGAACCCAAGGACGTGCAGCGTCACGTGTGAAGTTGTTTGGATGAGCGGTTCTCAAATTGAGCTATGCTGGTAAAAAGTAGTCCGCACAGCAGGATACACTCCAAGCAGGGCGGCAGGATATGTTCCGGTCCAATGTCACGGTCTCAACCCAACCCCGTGCAGCAAACAAAGCTAGCTCAGGAAGACGTGCAGGAGTTGTTTGAGAAGTTGTAGTTGTTTTGACGGCTGTGCAGGTAAAAAGTAGTTATGTTTCACTTTATTGGAAGCTCAATATTATGTTGTACAGGAGCTAACAATAGCTAACAATGCTACCAGGACATAATGCTATTGTTAGCAAACCACGAAAGCTAGCATTGCTAACCTACGATAGCCATGCTGCTACTGTTGTTAGCCACCAAACACAACTAAGTTAACATCATATTATCTCCCGTTCTGAACAGGCATGTTTTCAACGGGCACTGCACTAGTATTTTGAAATACTTGTGCTTTACTCAAGTATTTCCATTTTACTTGCATTTTTACTTTTGCTTTATTTGTATTTTTACTTGATTCATCATTATTTCAGTCCAAATTTTCCAGTATTAAAAATACAAGATTGTTTCCATTGTTGGATAAAAGAAAATGTACTTCTGATTTTGTGGATTTGCATTAAAACGTGCCTCACAGATGTTAAAGCATCAACAATTTAACACTGACAAGGTCATTCTTCATAATATGCTTCATTTACTGTGGATACTTGTGTACATTTTACTGCTAAGTCTTGTTTACAGGTGTAATGGAGTATTTTTCCTACTGTAGTATTGAGTACAGGGTTGGAGTACTTCTTCCATCCGTCACGGTGTAAAAGCGTACGTACTGTACAGTTTATTTTGATGCCAAACAAGTGAGGCACTTTAAGCAATTATAGCAGAAGGGCACATTGGCTGCAAGCGTGAGGAGGAGGAGGAGGAGGAGGAGAAGGTGTGGGAGCAAAATATAGCAAAATCCACAAACCGATCTACCAAACAGCCTGCCAGCATCTGACTGCTTCCCTCCAGGCAGGAGCTAACATGACTGATTCATTATCTTGAATGCCAGCAGCTAAATTACTATACAGCTCAAAGAGAATGTGTGTGTGCGTGTGCGTGTGCTTATGCGTGTGTGTGTGGCCCTGCGCAGTAAAGTGTACAGATGGATGACTCATCCACCAATCATGTGACTCATCAATCACTGCAGTTACCGTTTTTCCTCCCTCCTCCTGAATTTCCCCCTTTTCTTCTGATTCATTTCACTCCCTTTTCTTGTTGTTTTTCTGACATTCGTGCCAATTTTCTTGTAATGTAATAAATACTTCATCACACGATGTTTTTCCCCTCAAATTCATACTACGACTGCACACGTGCTGTTCATTTATAGTTTCCTTTGTTTCTTTGCTCCGTTGTTCTTATTGTTTGCTGCTGCACAACAGCATTCTCCAAAACGCCATTAAAAAAAACTGAACTTTAATAAAATAATTGCTTTTATTTTTTATCATATAGCAAAACTAGTAATCATCATGCTTTTATTTACACATTGCACGGGCATATTTATTTCACACTGTACATCTTACAATGCTAAAGGTGACATCAACAACAACACTCTCCTTTTACAAGACAGATGGCTTCACAGTGGCCGCCTTCCTTTGAGATTTTTTTTTTTAATGTTCACAGTTTATTCAGAGAAAACGAAACCATCTTGATTTCTCCACACTGTTTTAGTTTTTTCTCTTTTTTTTGTTCATTTTTTTGTTCATTTTTTAAGATGCAAGTAGAAAGACGTGCATTTAACGGTTTAAGCGCAATCCCTGACTCCCCGGTCTGAAACATCTTCGGTGAATTTCTTCTGCAAATGAACAAAATGTTTGTAGCCTCTTGGTGGATGTTTGGTTAAAACACTCGGACAGGCTGCAGAACAGGGTGAGACTTCAAGTATTTTTGGAAAACAAGAAAAAGAAATAGAGATAATGAATACAATGAGAGATAAATTGAAATCTTCCACTAAGATGTTGTTGAACTGGAGCAATGACATGATATTAATTATGGTGAATCTGCCGTAAATATGCCGATAAAATAACTTCTGAATCCCAAAATGATTGAAAACCCTTAGTCCACCAGGTTGGAAGTGTTCAGTGTTTAAGTTTGTGCTTTTGGAGTCCACAGGGTTTCTACATCGGGACCATTTGTGATGATATTACATGATATGATTTTTCTAATAGAACTATGGTGCTCATAAGGCAAAATTCTGAATGTTGAGTTTGAAAACTGTTAGTGTGTATTTGGCACCGTCCTCAAATTGCAGCTGTTTGAAGTTGTGTTGATCCAATCGGTGATTACACACATTGAATACAACAAAAATATACCGTCCATGTGACTGTAGCAGTGTTCTGATTCTTTTTTTTTTTTTTAATCACTATTAGTAGCTAAGGAGTTGATGAGCTATGCTAACTTTGTAATATGACATACAGAATATAAAGAGATGTTGTAAACATGGTTCTCTTACAATGGGCACATTTGCTTTTGAATGTGCGAAAATGTGATAATATGTAATTTGTGTCTATGTATGTGTGTGTGCATCCTTTATAAAACGTTGAAATATGCAAGAGAATCAGAGATCAACCTGAATGGAGGCAGACATACACCATGGTATGTTCTGTTTTTAAGAATGTAAACTGAGCAAGAGGCTGAGCATGGTTACAGGGAGCTTAAACTGAGACCTTTTAATCCTCTCCCTGACCAAAAAAATCAACAAAATACAGTGAAGAGAACAACACAAAATCTAACTTTTGACTTCTTGACCCTTAAATTTCCATCAGGCTCAAAACACTTAATCTCCTTTGAGTCTTTTTTAGCTTTACGCCAGCTAAATCTATCTCTGTTGGTCCCTCTGTTCTGATAAATGTCCAAAAAGTCTCTCAATACATTCTGCGTTTCATGTAGATCCTCTCGATAAAGTTTTCCAGTTCCTCCTCACTGTCCAGCTGAGGCACCAGCCCGTCTTCCTCATAGTCGTCTCCTGGTGTGACTTGTGGATAGTAGTATGGGGGTCGCCTGCCTCTCCTGGGTGGGGTTATAGGTTTTGGGGGAGGTAGGGGTTGGTAGGTCCGTGGGTGAGGAAGGATATAGTTAGAGATATAAGGGGCAACAGGCACGCGTGGCGCCGGCTGCTGCCTCCAGACCTGTCCACGGTTCTTACCCCCAGGCCAGACCTTGCGCCTTGGGGGCTGGAGGTCAAGTTCCTGGGGGCCAAACATCTGGTCTCTGGAGGGCGAGGGCTTGCCATAATATTGTGGTTTTGGATATGGGAAATAAACGGGGTAGTATGCTCGATATGGCTTCTGGTAGTACGGATAGGAGGGGAAGGCTAAAAACTGTTTCTGGGGTTTATACCAGTAGTCAAGCTGCTTCCGAGGCTTATACCAATAGTCCTGCTTGTAAGACTTGACTTTGTCCTTTTGCCATTTCTTGTTGGATTTGGACTTATAAGGGGCCTTTTTGGGGTTTTTTGAGGCCGTGTAGTGGTAGATTGGCGGAGCAGCCAGCGGAGGAGGTACCAGAGGTCGGAAGCGTGGGGCGATGGGGTTGTTGCTGGATGGCAGCTGCTGCAGCTCCTTCCTTTTCTTCTTCTTCTCCTCCACGTCGCTGATGATCTCGATCACATCATCAGCAGGCAGGTGCAGCTTGCTGCTGATCTCAATCAGCCTGTCAATCATCTGCTGGTCCAGGTCGTCTTCATCCGGGATGACCTCCTCGGAGCGCTTGTCCTCGGCGGTGTTGCTGGCAGCCCCTGTGCTGCTTTTCTGCCGAGGCTTCATGTAAGACTGCTGCTTCCTCCCCATGTACTGCAGCAGCATGTCGGAGGCGATGTCTGCCAGCCTCTGCTCCTCCTCTCTGGCTCGCTCCGCCTCCTCCTGCTGCCTGAGCACCTCCTGCTTTTCTGCGCGTGCTCTCGCCTCCTCTTCCATGCGAGACAGACTCTCCTCTTCTTCCTCCACCTCCTCCAGCTCCTCTCCTTCATCCTCAAAGTCATCCATGAAGTTGCCGCCCTTCACGGGTCTGTTGCGTGACTGGTTCTCCTGCCAGTGCAGCTTCTTTCCGGCTCGTGCTAGCTGGGTGTTATACGCCTTGTAGCCCTTCAGAGGAGGCAGGATCTCGTTGTCTTGGAGACCCAAGTCAATGTTTTGGAAGTAGCCTCTTATTTTGCGCTGCAGAGAGGCGTCGTCTCCCTGTGAGCTGGAACCTGGCCTTGCCTTCTCCAAGAAACTTTCAAAATTATTTCCCTCCTCCTCTTCTTTCTCTCCCTCCTCATCAGACGGCGTGCCCACAGCCTCCACAGACCAGCCTCTATCCTCCTCCGACCTTGTGGTTTCATCCTCCTCCCCCTTTTCTTTTAAGTCATTACCCTGAGCTGCTGTCAAATGGTCTACCATGAGCTGTTCGATACGTTTATCTGCTCCTCCTCCTCCCTCCTCCTCCTCATTCCCCCTCTCTCTCTCCATCTCTCCTGTTCTCCTTATCTTACCGCCCTCTGTGGAGAGCGGCTCCTCACTCTGACCCTCCCAGCGTCTGTTTCTGTTCTCCCGGATTTCACCTCCCCCTGGGTGGNTCCTCACTCTGACCCTCCCAGCGTCTGTTTCTGTTCTCCCGGATTTCACCTCCCCCTGGGTGGTCCAGTGCCTCCAGCAGAATGGCCAGCACCCGCACAGGGTCCTTCGCTTTATCTGACTGGTTATCTTGACCTCGGCCCGGGTTTAGCAGCGAATCATTGGAGGGACCATGGGGTGGGAGGGGGAGAAAGGGGGTGAGGCTGTCCTCTCTGAGATCTGTCCGGGTGCGCCCCTCCACCCCTCCTTCCCCTCCCTCACCCCGTGCAGGGGCGGTGCCAGCCAGCTGTGGAGTGACAATGAGCAGGACCAATAGGATGAGGAGGGCTGTGGAAGGGGCGTGATGACAGGTCATGACCATGCAGAACTGGCAGGAGGGAGGTTAAGCACCTGAAGAAAGAAGAAAGGAGGCAGGAGGAGAAAGGACTAAATTAGAAATATTGAATGATTCCGTAGTATGCAGGGTTACATTTTTCTGGTTTATTTCTGGAATTCTTTTTATGTAGAATTTTAATGTAGAATATCGCAATTCTATAAAAATCTAAAATGAAAAGCAATACTTTACTGGCTTTAGGGAGAAGAAACATCACTTTTTTTTTTTTTTTTTTNTTTTTTTTTTTTTTTTTTTACACATAATGAGCCTTTCACCATTATGCAACCGCAAAAAAAAAACCAAAAAAACAAAAAAAGGCGTTAGAATTGTGTTTTTGGAGCAAACGCATGAGAACAAAGCAAGCTGTCTAACGAGCAAAACCAAATCCAACAAAGAAAGTTGCACGTTTTCCTTTCTGACAAACCGAAAGAATAAGATGTTTCTCTTCCGAATGACAAATTAATGTTTTAATTTAAAATATTTCTAATTAGATCTTTTTTTTTTTTTTTTTTTTTTTTTTTTTGCGTGACTTAAGGATATTTGGAAACATGGAGATGAAAATCTCTCTGATCCTGTAATAAGCCTCATGCAGATCAGTCGAGATTCTTTCGATATTTTCCACGCAAATTGCCAAATCCTATCAAAAAAGAAAGGATAATTATTTGTTTTCAGAAATTCTAAAAGCTCTAACACATTTTTGTCTGCAGTCGTGCGTTAAAGCAGTAATTTTCTTTCTCTCGGGCGGATGAATTTGATCCTGGAAATATTAAATGTTCAGATGTTTTTTCTGTCTCCTTACAGCATTTGAGTGTTCAAACTACAATAACAATAAAGAAATGCGGCTTAATGAATTGATTTTTCAGTCCCGATTTCCAAATCACAGTTATTTCACAAATGGCTCACCTCTTCCTCCAAGTCAACCCAACCAGAACGCACACGCCTGCCATTTCAAGCGCAGAGCATCAGTTTCTATTAAAAATACACAAAATACAAACTCATCCGAGGCGTTTTTCTATTTTAGCTGTGATTTTTGGTATTCCGTGCGTCAAAGCAATGTCCCCACGACGCCGGTTTGTGGACTGTACACGCGGGGAAGTCATGCGTAAAACCGGAGGCTACGGTTGAGTTATTTAATCCTCTGGTCACTGAATCGTCCCTCCAAATCGTAAATAACCTCGATGTCATTTTTTGGGAGGTGAAGCCTTTTTGCATATGAGACAGAGAAGCAGTCAGGAAGAAATGCGGCTTTGTCCTTGTGCAGGATGAGCTTGTTTCTGCTCCGTGCCACTGCTGGAATGCAGACAAGCGCAAATCATGGCTGCAAAGCACAGCTGGCAGCCCATCCTCAACTATTCTCATTTTTATTAACTGTAGCAGCAAAGTCAGCAACGAAACAAATCATTTCAAAAGCCAACTGGCCTGCAATGTGTCGACTATAGACCTTAATGAAATTAGAAATTAATAATTGCTTCCTGCAGTTTTTAAATCCTGAAATTCAAAACGCATTTTGTTGCATTCTCTTTCAAAATCTAGTCCGAAATTATAACAGTTATACTTGAGCGGCAACTACATGTATATTCATTAGACATAATTGTTTGCGCATTCCAGCATCTTAATTCCTCAACAATTGCCCTACAAAAAATAAATATCTAAAATAAAAAATAACGCATTTTTTTTTCTTGGGTGGGGGGGGGTTCTGTATTATAATAATAAAAACTTTGGTTTGGCGATAAATATGTTGAATTTTGTTTTTAAAAAAAATTGCATTTAAGTTTTAAGAATATTGTCCGATTATCTAAAGTTACAACGCATTTTCACATTTATAATCACAGAAAAACAGTTTATATTTACGTTACAACAACAAATAGATGAATTCTTCTGATAAAGGTGGGATTTTTTTTCCAACTGAATCCTCCCACACACCACACACCCACAGCACCCTTCTCTCCCCATTGTAATGGATAATTTAATTAAACGATAAGAAGAACAATGAGGGGAAAAAAAACTAACAAATGTGTAATATGGAAAGAGATTTGTTCCACTTACCTGGAGTCCCACTGGGGGTAGGGAAGTGGTGACACTCACAAAGCGGGTAAAGCCAAGATTATTTCATGAATGGAGGATCATCTGAGAGAGTTTCAGCGTTTCCCCCTTCAAATTCAGCCTGTGACCAACATCAAGAAAAAACGCTCTGAATCGCTTTATTTTGCTTTTTACTCTCTATTTGTATCGCAGCTGGACTGCTACTAATGTACAATTGAGTGAATGTTTTCAGCACCACGGTCAGCGCAACTTTATTGTATATACCCTCCCTGCACCACGTGACACCCTCCCCCCACCCCCCCACCTGCAGGCAGTGCTGACGTCACTTCCATTGATAAGAATGTTGGTGTGGAGATGGTACTGTGAGTCTAGGCTGGCCTCAGCTGATGAATGAACGGAAATGGCATGAATGAAATAGTACTTTTCCCTCAATGAAAGGAGAAAATTGTAGAGATAGAGTTTGGTACTCATTCATTTTCCTGCTCAGATATTAAAGGTTACTGTGGAGCTTCTTCCTCCCTTGTTCCTTCCTTCCTCTCCTCCAGCTCGTTTCAGACTCAGGAGCTGGAAAAAGATGGAGTGACCTCCTTCACAGGCCATCAATTAGGTCATTTGGTGACGTTCTCCAAGGAATCAATGAGTTGCATCTGCAGCGCATAAAATTCTGTGGCCTGTACATCTCTGTGCTCCCNCCACCCCCCTTTAGCTTTTGATCCATATTTTTAAGAGACCATTTAAACATTTTGTCACACAGTTTACACATGAGTAATCACTAATGGGCTAAGATAGTAGCATCTCAGTACGCAGGTTCAGCCAATCTGTCTTTTCTATTCAAGCCAGCTGAAGCCAAGCCACCTGGAATTGTACACCAGTATAGACGAGGGTTGACTGATAAGTTCTGAGCCTATAATATTTATTTGCAGAAGTAACATAATCCTTGCAATGATTTTGTGTACTATCTATGTTCGTTTGAACTCAGTTATCATAGATAATTAAGATGAAACACATGGGAAGCTGAGTAAAGTGCAGCCTTTCATCAGGACTATCTGCACAAACCTTAGTTCTCACAATGGCTGCTAATCATGATTATGCCTCTGAACTCATCTGATTCCCAAACATGAAAAAGGCTTTTAGCTGGAACCTGTTTGGCCCCAGGCGATGACGTCACATCAGCTGTGGAGAATGTTTTGGACAGCCAGCTGGGATAAAATCCCTGCAGCAGTGTTGGCAGAAGTGTATTGAGTTGGAAGGATATTATCATATGTTGAAACATAAATAACTATAATAACTCTGGTTAGATCCATCATGTGAGGCTCAGAACTTATCAATCGGTCCTCAAGAAACTAAATTGCTCATGAATACCAAATTTGTGAAGAGCGAGTATCAGTTTGTCATTACATGGTGCAGGATTACAACATGCAATGCAAATTAAAATGGATGTAAAACTAAGAAACACACACACACATAAAAAAAAAAAAAATCTCTTTGAATTATCATTTTTTATTTTCAGCATATGTACTTTCATAGGAACAAAATGGATGCCATCCATGAACACATGTATCTGGGTTTCTTAATGCGCTCCAGAGCTCTTTTTGTCTCACAGGCTGGTTGTTTTTTTTTTTNGTTTTTTTTTTTTTGTCTTCTTTTGTCTGAGGTGGTCCTGATCCTTTGTGGTCGTCCCACGGGCTGCAGGACCAGTGGTGCTACGCTGCTCAATTTCTGCTCAATTTCCAAGGCTTGCAGAATTTTCCACCCGCTGTCTCACGTCATCTCTGGCTGCTCTCCATCTGTTAACAGCACATTCTGTTCTTAACATGGCCCCTCATCACCATTATTTTTCACATCACCGGGACACGACTGAGTGATTTTTGTGCACAGTACAAATCAATGCATGTGTTCATCACTAAAACCTCCACTTTTTTCCTCTTTTATTTTACTGAAACAGACAAAAAAAAAAAAATAAAATAAAAAAAATCTTTCATTTGATTTCAATAAAAATTAAACTTATTTAATGAATTTTCTAGAACCAAGTGTCATTTTCATGAATGTAGTGATTGTTTCAACATACAGTGACTCATTTGTGGAAAATTTCTGAAACATGTTTAATTGGAAACAGGTTTAACAAAACCTTTAGTCATTTTTACAACAATGAATTGATAAGAAAATTAATTAATTAATTAATTAATTAGTTCTTTTGTTTTTTGGACTATTGCATTACAATCACTGGCTCTGATTCATGCATCGTCAAAATTCAAGATCACCTAACTGGTAATAATAAATTTTCTGTGGGTATCAAGGTTGCTGTTGCTGATACAACTCAGCCTTACATCCACCGCTCCATATGAGAAAATTAATGTGGGGGTAATTCATAAAACACAGTGCCAGATTTAATGTGCTGACAAAGTCAAATACCGTCACGCAGGCATGTTCCCTCATTCATAAGTGTCTGTTATTAGCATCTTTTAGCATTTACCTTGAAAGAGGCGTTACTACGCTATTTCCTTCTTTGCATGTCAGGGAACCGATTCATAAAACACAGTCATGCAAAAATTAAGATGTGTTTTGGTCTGGTGGTAGGTCTCCATTTCAATGGTATGAAATATGGGTGATGTTTTAAATAGTATTTGCTTCACACATGTTGGCGATCAATAAATGTGATATTTAAGTCCACTCAGCTAATCAGTTAGTTTTAGTTAAATGGCAAGTTTTTGCACCTCTTTCTTGAGTCTCATGATGCGTTGCACCTTTGCGCCTATAGCGGATAATATTTGCTTTTTTTGTGTGTGTGTGTATAAAAATGGTTGCACTAAAATATATCTATGTGCCTTGTTAAATTTCAGTTTAAATAGGTTACATTTGGTTGTACATTATTTCCTATTTAGAAGTATGAGTTTATTTTGAAATTATTTTATTTTGGAGAACTTCCTGTGAAGAGCCCGAAACGGAAGCACCTGTCCTGCGCTTCGGTCAGTTTATTAATTGAGAGCAGGTAACCGTGTGCCGCGTTCTGCATTTCTCTTCCCTTACTCAGGTAAGAAAGCTATAACTTAAATAATGTTCTGTAATAAGTTTATTAGGTTGTAAACTTGTTTATATGCTTGTTTCATTAAGTTTAAGGCGCTTATTGTTAAAGCAGCAGTACTTTTAACAAGTTAGCATGTGCACGAGTGTGTTAGCATGGGCGCGCGCAGAGAAGCTAACTGATAATGAAGTTGCTCAGTTTAGGATTTTGGTTTCATATTGCACATTATGATGATTTCACATATGATTTTCACTCGAAGCAGCATATTTATTGAATGTATTATATAGTTTCATGCATTTATGTTATTTTTTTCTAAATACACTTTGTCAATACACTGATTGAAACCAGGTAACAATGCGTTGCGTTCGTTGTTTCTCTTCCCTTATTCGCTACTTCCCGTGCACCGGGGCAAGAGTGCCTGGATCTCTTATCTCTCTTATCTTAGTGTCAGTCTCTTAAAATGTGGAGCTTTAAAGTAGAGAATTTAGTTTTGCTTTACCAATTCAATGTGTCAACTTTGCTTTGACAACAGATGAAGCAGAATAAATCGTGGCTCTTAAATTTGAAGGAACTAATTAACACACTGATCTTCATTGGCTTTTACCTGCGACACACCTGACAACAAACCAGTAATGGGAGACCGGTGCATTAATGAATGAACTTCAGTTATAATGGCATTTAATGCTGCGTTTGAGCTTCCTCGGAAGTCAGTTTCAACTTCCAACCTCAAAATTCCAGCAAAATGTAAACAAAAAAGCATGGCTGAATGCCAATAAATACTGTAAGATTAAATAAACTAAGTCATAAATGCTAAGTAAATTAAAGTTAGACTATGGGACTATTTGGTTGTGTTGTTTTACACTTATATTAATCACAGTATTAAACATTTGTGCAGAAAGTAATATTAAATTATTTACACTTACGTATCAATGGCAAACCATTATTATACACTGTAGATAGTTACCATGGTGTACATAATTTAGGTCCGAGTTTCCCAGTCGGAGCTGTGGCTTCAAATACTGTTCCAACGCATTTTTCCAAGTTGGAAGTCCGACTTCCGAAGTAGCTCGAACGCAGCATAATTAGAGTTATGTTGCATGTGCAGCTATTGTGTTTTGTTATGTTTTTTTTAAGAATTACATTAGTTGGTGCTGCAGCTCCTGTGCATAAAAATGGAAAACATTAGTCTGGCTTAGTATTCCAGATGTTTCAAACAGAAAGCAAACCCACAATATTTTCTGTAAATCAGCTTGAGGAGATTAAAAACTGCAGCATCTTAGCTGAAAATCATGATTACGGAATCCACATGCATTGAATTGCCTCTAAAGTCCTGCCTGAGACGGCAGGATAAGAATCAAAGATTTGAGCTGAAGTAAACAACTCAGTGAGTTGACATAAAATGAGCACAGAGTGACGCTTTGATTACCCGCTCGTGAATTCACCTCTGTTCTTCCTCAATTTGCTCCAGAATAAAAACCCCTTCACTTCCTCTGTCAGCCAGTCATTCTCAAGGTCTGCTGTAATGGAGCATTTTCTACATTATGGTTCAAGGGCAAACAAATAAACAGTTAGTGTCTGGCACCCCGATAATAAAACGTGCGGTGGCGTTAAAGACAGACCTGCATTGATTCACAGAGCTGGACAATGTAGAAACAAGTTGATCTACAATGTTTAAGCCAAACTCATTTCCATACACTTCATTTGTCAGTGCCAAGCTGGCGCTCCGGCCTTGTAAGCTACTAAATTCAGCTGTCAGTCCTCATACGGTTTGTCTGCACCGCTTTTATTTCTAAGCATCTTACTTAAAGTGTGTGGACACGTTTGGGTTTTAATGGACTAATCAACAACTAAAAACCACAAATCAAAACCGTGACAGCAGTCAACACGTCAGAGACTTTTTTTTTTCCAGATATGGTATAAACAAACAAGATTCTTCACTGTAAGAATTCAGATAGTTGTCATGACAATGAGCATTTTTTACGTAACATGGATGTGCATGTGACATGATGCGTCATGGCTTTAAAGGGGCATGCCGTGATTTCCACCCCAATAAATACAACCTGCATACATGTTACATTATTGTCAGCCATTTTCCCAAACATACTACAGGGATCGGTAAATTTTAGATTGTTTTTCCTATCTTCCAGACCACCATTGGTTTCAGTTCATTCCAATACGCTATAAAAATCAACTTGTTGAGACTTGGAAACATGTTTGAGATACAGAATCCATCACAGCAAACCAAACATTGTTCTTATTGTTTTGAAGTAATTTTATTTAACTGGTATAACACGCTGTGTAGAAAAAAAATGTATGTGCGCGCCACAGAATATAGTCCCAGGAGAAGAAGGCTTTTATTGAGAAATGAAAACCGATAGTTTTTACAGCTCTACTCATAATTAATGTCACTTCCTGTAAGCTGTGGCATTAAAAATGCTGCATAGAATGACTCTTTTTGATTATATATGTATACTGTGTGTATGCAGATGTGTGTATTTCACTTCCTGTCTGTGTTTGTAGCTTCACACTCGCTCTGTGTTTTCAGCTAAATCCACAGTGGGATTCTGTATTGATGTTCTAAGGTTAATTGGTTATTAGCTGCAGACACCACAGTCACACCTGTCATTTAATTTATCTCTAATTTTCAGATTAATTGTTTAGTGCATTGATTCCCAAAGTGTGGGCCGTGGCCCCCTGGTGGGCCGTTGAGGAACTGCAGGTGGGCTGTGAGAGGTCATTTACAATAAATAAATGAAAATTTTTAATTTTCAATTTTATAATTAAATTTGAAATTATCATAAAATATTTATGATTAAATATTTACATTTAAAAGAGAGTAGCAATGACATGGCATTAATAGACTGATGGAAACAAACTCTGTAAAATACATACCAATTACCACAACATAAATAAATATAAATATTTGTTGTTATAATGAACTATGGATATTTTTATAAAATAAATTTCTGCTGAAATGCTGTACAAAATAGTTTCTGCAGGCTGATTTTTAAAGCAAACTGGAATGAACTGAAACTAAATTTTTGTCTATAAAAAAATATTTATAGACAGTCATTTTTTTGGTGTACCTTCTCTGATGGTGTCACCCAGTGCGGTCCACAACCCCCTAGTAACACCTGTGCTGAAACATATCTTATATCTTGTCCTTAGCAGAGAATTGCAATTACTGGAATACTTTATCAAGGAAAAAGTTAAAATGAAGTGGTGGCTAAAATGTGGAAAAAGGAAAGCTGTTAGTGGAGAATCAGCCTCAACAAATGAATCATCAGAAAATCAAAATGAATCCTTTAAAACAAAAGAAAGATTCATAGAAAGTGCCCAAGTAAGTATCTGTCGCTGGGATTTACAAGGATGGGACCAGAAAACAATCCCCTACCTGTCTGTGTGCTATGCTAGCAAATGAGGCTCTGAAACCATGCAAGCTGCGCTGCCATCTAGAAACCAAACATAGGCAATATTCATCCAAGCCTTGAGAATTCTTTGAAAACAAACAGAGTATCTGAGCTGTAGGAAAGCAATTGAATCCATGTGTGTTACTGGGAGTGAAAATAACAAGGCATACTAGTATTTTCACTCCCAGCAAAATCCAGCCACACACCATTGGGGAAGATTTAATTTTACCTGCTGCTAAAGAGATGGTTGCAGTGATGACTGGTGAGAAAGAAGCTAAACAACTTAACGTGATTTCTTTGTCTGATAACACAGTAAAGCGTCATATTGATGATATGGCTGAAGATGTGCTGAATCAGCTACTGAGCAGAATACCAGCAAGCCATTTCTATGCTCTCCAAGTTGATGAATCGACAGACATTGCAAGCTTGTTCAAATTTACTTGCTTTTGTCAAATATGAATACAATGGAGAAATACATGAATGTTTTCTGTTTTGCGAATCTTTACCGTCACATACGACAGCGGAAACCATTTTTGAAACTCTGAATACATTCGTGGTTTCCATTGAAATAGAACTGGACAGTGTGTGGGACTAAGTGCTGACAGATCTCAGGCGATGGTGAGGAAACTCACTGGAGTTGTGAATAGGGTCAAAGACGTGGTTATAGCCATCCACTGCAGTGTCCACAGAGATGCAGTGGCCACAAGGACAATGCCTGTGGATTTATAGTCAGTTCTGGATGAAGCAGTGAGAACAGTAAATGTCATCAAAAGTCCACTGCAACCACGCCTGTTTGCCATATAATGCGCGGAGCTGGGAAGCGACCACCTGCAGCTTCTCCTGCACACTGAAGTCCGGTGGCTTTCATGTGGTAAGGCGCTCACTCGACATTTTTTTCGTGGACTCCCGGTTTGAACTTGAAGTCAATTCTGTGACTTCAAGTGGCTTTGTAAGTTGGTGTATTTGGTCAGCATTTTCGGCTACTTAAATGGACTCAGTCTATCCCACCAAGGAAAAGTAGTGACCATGTTTCATGTCCATAGTAAGATAGAAGCCACAGTAAAGAAGCTTGAGCTGTGGGACAGAAGGTTCAGAACAACTACAAGTCCTTTGACAATCTGTGAATTTCTCATCGAAGAAGAGAAGCGGATCCTGATCTCCATGTCAGGTCCGTCAGAGAGCACCTGAAAACCCTGAGGAGGTCCTGTACTCTAAGGAGGCAGCTCCAGGAGAACTTCCCTGTGCTCAGCGAGCAACACAGCTGGATACAGAGTCCATGATGCCATCGGAGGTCTCAGTTCCAGGCAGCAAGACAGCCTTGTGTAGTTATCTTGTGATACTGCACTGAAACTGATCTTCAGACACATTTCTTGGTGCATTTCTGGATGCGTGTTTACTTGGAATACACTGATCTGTCTAACAAGGCATTGATGTTTCTGATTCCTTTTTCTCCAACTTATCTATGTGAAACTAGATTTTCAGCACTTGTGGCTTTAAAGACCAAGCAGAGGAATAAACTAGATGTTGGGCCTGATCTCCGCCTGAAGCTGACGTCCATTCAGACATCAAGACTTTGACAGCTCTGTGCAGCAACATCATCACCCTTCTCATTAGATGAGTTGCAGGTGACTCGATGTAACGTTTTCCACCGCATGACTCATATCCGGTGTGATTCAACGGTGATTCATATCCTGTGTATCGTTTACTGTTTCTTTTACACTTGATTTCTGACATGTTTTGCTTTACAGATAGTTATGTGTAGCATGTATGGATAGACTAATTTACACTGCATTGCAGTAGACCCATATTCACATAGAATTGTTGTCACCATGCACGTCAAATAGAATTGTTCTTTTTATGAAATAAAAAATACATAGGGAAATACTTAATCTTCGTCGCGTGTGTTGATCAAACTTGTAATTAAAAGTTTGGGTGGGCCGCAGAAGATTTTCAGATTTCAAATTGGGCCATTGCACTCTTAAAGGACCATACCACCATTTTGCATGCTTGAGCCTAATATATTCAATTTTCATACAATCATTTCCCAAAGCATACTACTGAACAGTGAATTAAAAATGTTTTTCCTGCCTTCCAGACCTCCATTGGTTTCAGTTCATTCTGGTACGCTATTAAAATCAACTTGTTGATACTTGAAACGTTCTTGGGATAGGTAATCCATCATCACTAACAAGATGTGTATTCAGGTTTTTTTTTTTAGAAGTGATGTAATTTTAGTGGTTTAAGCGCAATAAAAAGCGTGGAGTGAATGTATGCCTCCACCAGGGAATATAGTCCCAAAAGAAGACCTGCCTTTATTGAAAAATTTAACCGACTGTGACTTCATAAGGCTGCATAACTATTAGCAGGCGAAACAGTGATTTTTAAGGTGGGTGTATCGCTTGAATGTTTAATTTTGAAAGATTAAGAGATTTTATAAAATATCAGGAAAGCTGATATATGGTTTTATCCTTTGGGAAATAATAGTAACATTACCTGTATGAAAATCGAATATATTAGGCTCAAACATGGAAAATGGGTGGTATGGTCCTTTAAGTTTGGGAATCCCTAGTTTAGTGTATCAAATGTCTAAGACTCGCTAACATATTCTCATTGCCAGATCCCAAAGTAACGTCTTCAAATTTATTATTTTGATGTACAATGATATAAAATAGAGAATCAGAAATTCTCACATTGGAGCAACAGAAACTAGTAAATTGTGGGGCATTTTTGCATAATAAATGTTTTTAATTGTTGCTGATTATGTTCATTAACACAAACACAGCAGCAGGCCCTGCAGCAAAAACAGTTTCCAGTGTTTCTGAGAAGTGGATGACACATTTTATGACAAAGAAACACCTTCACATGAAAAACTACCTGCCATTGAAACATAGATATTAAAATGGAGCATTTTTTGTTGTTGTTTTTAGATAAGCTCTTCTTTAGTCTGTGTGTGTGTGTGTGTGTGTGTGTGTGTGTGTGTGTACGCATTTTGTGTTTGCAGATGAAATACGCACATATCAAATGAAGTTCTAATTCGTTACGATAGCTCGAGGCACAACATAACCTCTGTTAGATTCCGAGCAAGGGACCGTTTGCTGCAGAATGCGTCGTGTTTCTAAGGCGATCGTGTTATTGTGTGTGTGTGTGTGTGTGTGCGGCAGGCTCGCAGAAGTAAGCATGGAGCTGGAGGGCAGATGCTGATATAACGGTCTGGCATTATCAACTGCCACTCAGCATTAGTGGGCCCCTTCCCCTCACTCCGTGTCCGCACCCCCGCACTGACTCACACTCGCCCGCCTGCTCAGCCACTCACATAGATTAACACTAGTACACTGTGTGTGCATTTAATGGAACGCACACACTGGAATACACACTCACAACACAGTAACAGTTCCCATTCTCCCTCTTTGTCTGTTTCTTTCTCTCTCACACACAAATGCGTGCACAGCGAAGAACACACACTTCCTCTCGTACTGTAAAGGAAGTGATGAAAGAAGTAGTCAAATCCTTAAAGGAGCATACCGGTGGTTATGCATGTTTAAAGGACCATACCACCCATTTTGCATGTTTGAGCCTAATATATTCAATTTTCATACACGTAACGTTACCGACAATCATTTCTCAAAGCATACTACTGGAACAGTGAATTAAAAATGTTTTTCCTACCTTCCAGACCACCATTGGTTTCAGTTCATTCTGCTATGCTATTAAAATCAACTTGTTGATACTTGAAATGTTCTTGGGATAGGTAATCCATCATTGCCAACAAGACGTGTATTCAGGTTTTGTTTTTTTGTTTTTTTTTTGGAAGTTACATAATTTTAGCATTTAAGCACAATAAAAAG
>VXCM01000592.1:272303-297308 GCA_014773175.1 Lucifuga dentata | reverse complement strand
GGGGGTTATAGAAGCTGAAAAAAATCGACATGCTACAAACGAGGAAGGACTGGGAATGATGAATTCCCTGTTTTTTGCTGACATATTGGCCACAATTACAGTAATGTAGGCTGGGGATGTTTCAGTGAGCGTGCTAATGCAGCTCCCTCACATACACACACACACACACACTCACACTCACTCTCACACAAAGGGGTTCTCTACCTGGAAGTGATAAAATAGAGCTCATGATTAACTGAAGCTTTTCCGCCCACACCACTTTGTGTCAGGGGAGGGAAGGACAAGTAATTGCACCATAAGGCTCCTACAACACAATGCATAGCTGGGACTTGATGATGTGTTCAGGGCCCTGCATGGTGCCCACACCGCCATCGCCGATTTTATCTGTTTTCTTTTTTGTTCTCATACGCTCTTCAAAAGTTAGAATTTTGCTACAAGCATACTAACAAAGCACGCTGAATTCAAGAAAGTCTCCAGATATTTTTTTTTTTTAAAAGATGATTCAGTCTTATTTTTCTTATGCAAGGAAAATAATCTAATACCGCTGGATTATTAAGATCTTTTTTAGATGATTGATTTTGATTCATCTTATCTTATTCAGTCTGTTTTTCAGCCAGAGCTGATGAGAACATCTACTATGAAAAAACACGATGGCTTTGCTTATTTTTTTTTTTTTNTTTTTTTTTTTTTGTTTTTTTCAGATCATGCTGAACAATTAACAATAAGTCATTTTGTCTGCTATGGAGTCCTGAAAGTTTTATTTTCTTAAAACAGATTTTTCACAAATTTTTCACTTTTTCAAGGACTCTGTCGAAATGAGCATCAGGATGTTGAAACAAGACAGAATGATGCAGATTGTTGCTCTAAAATCAAGACAATGACATTTGATTGTAGAAAATCCTTTACTTCATCATCGTTTAATTCAGCGCTTCACAGTCACGGTGACTAAAAAATTTGCTTTTTCACAAGAAAGAATGATCGTAAAATTAGATAAATAACAACCAACTAAAAATAACAAGTTAAATTTCAATTGAAGTTCCTTTTTTTTTGTAAGCTTAAATATAATCATGCTAACATTTGAAGATGTGATAGTTTAGATGTTTTGGGTATGCTGGTTTCAATAAATCTAAGTCATAGAACACAAGATAATCTCAAAATAGAAGCAATATGAAGTACAAGTAAAATGTTGTACTTTTTGAAGTATAATTTTGAAGTTTTTCTTTTGAAGTACAATACAAAACTTGCCACTGGGTCTTTATAGGTATAAAGTATTACACAATATTTTACCTTTTTTTTTTTTTTTNCCTTTTTTTTTTTTTTGCAAATTTATACCTTAAAATGCACCAAATGCTCTCATGAAAGCTGGAAATGTACTTGTAATAATATAAAACAGTACAAAAATATGCTCCAGTTTCATTCAGAGAAAGAGAGCCTTTTATGGCATGACAATATTAAAATAACTTGCAGTTTTTAAAAGAATCTGATTTATGGTTATTTTTATTATGACTGTGATTTTTATCCTTATCTTCATTAACACCGTTTACATCCAGTCATCAAGTCTGTTTATCAGTGTTACAGTGACAGAGGTGGTAACACTCTCTCTCAGACTTGTGTCATACTGTTATGTTGCCTTCTGGTTATATCAGCGTTTCTGTGGGTTAAGCAGATGTGTATATGTTTGGTAATGTAGAAAATGTGTTGATGCCTTTTTATTACCTACTAGAAGCACTTAAAGGCAGAAACATTTCTTACATACACTTTATATAAATTTGTATCTATCACTTCATTGTCATAACCATAGGGTTGGACGATTAATCAGTTAGTACAATACGATTTTACACTTTAGCACAGTGTGTAAAATGGCTGAATCGTCAAATCGAGATTTGCATTTAACAATTTTTAATGGGAAATGCGGCAGCGGGTCGTTCCCTCCTGTCAAACAATCCTGTCCATCACGTTTCTTGATGCCACGCCCACGAAGCTTTCAGCAGGTCAGACATGTCAAGATGCAAACGAACACTTCGACTGAAGATGAGCTCATTCCTAAAAAAAACAAACCTCGTCACCTCAGCGGTTTGGTTTTGTGCTTCACGGCATTGAGCAAACCAGCGAAACTCAGCGAAAAAGCAAATGACGTTGGCCATCATTTTCTAGCGTCATGGCGTCTGATCGTATGGTGGAATATTCTAACATGTCAGAGCATCAAGCCAGAAGCAGCAGACAGGCTGGTGTTCCTCACAAGGAACCTGGACATCGCTGTAAAAACCTTTTATTTTTAAAGGTTTTTTTTTTTTTGAAAGCCCTACAATTTTATTTAAAAGTACCATTATTTGTTTTTATTATTTTAATAAAGAAGATACTTATTTGATTTTTGGTTTGATCTTTTTTTTTTTTTAAGTTAATTAGTTTGGAGCAAAACAAGAAAAATCGAGAATTGCCCATAAGTGTGAAAAAAATTGAGATTTTATTTTTAGGCCGTATCGCCCAGCCTTACAAACCCACAATGTGACATAACAGAAAACATGTAAAAGAATAAAAACTAAGAAGCTCTGAAGCTTGCTGAGCAGGAGAATTTCCAGCCTTCATCTTCCACTAAAATCATTTACCGTCGCTGCAAATAACGATTTCTCCTCCTGCAGATTTACATTCACAGCATTGTTAATGAACATCAGCCAGTAATAAAGAATCTGAGATGAACACCTCCACCTTGATGAATATGATGCTAAAAGCAGGATTTGAATGCAAGTGCCACGATAGAAGATGCGAGAGGATAAACTCAAAATGGAAGCTGAACTCTTTAATGCATAAATGAGGGCTGTATAAGAGTTATGGCGCGAGTCGATGGACCTCAGGAAGTTGAGTCTGCTGAATAATGTACACATTTTTTGGTGATTGTTGTCCTCTCGTTGTCTGTTACTTTGGAAATTATTTACCCCTTGAATATTAGCCTGTAAAATGCACCCTGCAACCTTTGAGGAAGCGCGGCGGCGGCGATGACGGATGGAGCTGCTGGATGGAGCGGGCGATGAATTTGAGGTTGATGAGGCGACTCATATCGGAGCGTGCAACATCAGAGCTCGCCATCAATCTCTTCCCCCCTCTGCTGTGGACATCTGGCACATGCATCAGCAAACACTATTGAAAGTGAATTGAACCCAACCCCAACAAACACACACATACACACGCACGTCTACACAGACACACACGGTCTCAGAGGTGATGGTGCACATTCAAGGCCTCATGACAAGACGCTCTGCTTGCACCAGTGGCCTCTGATGTAGTACAGTAGCGGCGATCATGTGACTTTATTAGAATAATAGCTGGTGTCGTTTGTAATGGCTGCAGCAGCGAGCACAGATGGCGCTGTCACTGATGTCGCAAATGTAATGGCGTTGAGATCAGACCTTCTACAGCAGACCTTCTTTCTAACAGCCACCGAATTTCAACACGACACAGCCATACGCGCTGATGTGATGTGAGCCATGTTCATTACCTCATGACGAACGCCGGGTTTGATAACAGCAGAGAAATGCTGTTAGGATGGCAGTTTTGGGTTATGATAGCTATGCAGAGGTCTTTTATTTTGAATAAATGGGTGTCTGAGGGAAAACTCTAGGTCTGCAACCTAGTGCTTTGCTAAAGGGCAATGGCAGGAACGTTAACCGAACACGCATGTTTTGATGTTGGGGTAAACTACAATACCTGGAGAAAAGCCGTTCAAACTCAAAGAGGACGTGGAGCTTCGAACCCAGGACCTTCTTGTAGCAAGGCAGCAATGCTAATTAATGTAGCGCCGTGCAGCCGTTTCAAAGGCTAAACTAATTTGCACAGATCCATCATGTCAAGTTCAACTTGCTATGGAGTCCATAATGAAGAATGCTATCTCTTTAGCTAATGCATATTTACCTTTCAGGAAGAATAGAAAATATAATGAACAACCTCTGATGTGGTTTTCAGACAGTAGTGATCCGACGTTGCTGTTCTAGGGTATGAAAAACCCGGGACTCCTCATCCTCTCTATCCACTACCTAAACGTTGGCTGTCTTCTAGCCAGGCCTCATGATTAAACATCACAACATTGGAATTAAATTTAATTAATTAATTTAATATTCTGTGTAAATTTCTTTCTCATGTTGATGATTTAAAGCTTTTTTTTTTTTTTTTTTTNTTTTTTTTTTTTTTTTTTTTTTTTTTTTTTTTTTTTTTTTTTTTAATAATGAGGACATTTGTTTACAACGCGTGTGTCTGGTTACTTGTTTCTGTGTAGATTCTGTTCTGGTGATGTCCTGGTGTCTCATCTCAGCAACAAAAAAAAAAAATAAAATTAAAAAAAAACCCTTAAAGCAGGTATAGACTAAACACTGTCTTTCTCTTATCTTTTATTTTCTAAAACCTTTTCATGAATGTGATGAAAAGCCGTAATCCATAATTATCCATTTCTATTTTCTAATCATTAGATAAACATGAAAGAAAATAATTGTCAGACATATTTTAAGCACTTTGTACAGTGTACCATCAAATAATTCCAAAACAGAATTTCAAAGTTAAATTATTCAGTCACAATAGTGGAATGGTAGACTTTTCTTTGGTATGGTTTAAGTGTCAAACCTTTCCGTTACCCTTAAACCTGCTACATATTTGCTTCCATGCTGGGATGAATAGTGTTTCCTGTCGCCTGCTGTTTGCTTTTCATGGGTGATAAATGATGCGTTCAGCACTTCCATGCCGTTCTGTGCTGTTTACTGGATGTCTCAGCCTGTCATGTACTACTAATATTGTTGCTGCTTAGCAGGTCCAGAACAGCCCGTCTTTATGTTTTACATCAATGTTGTCTGTCTTTCTCCCGCAGCCTGCTGAGACAGTAAAGTCGCCTTGATATATTCAGTCTTTATGAGTTTTTCATCACCAGCATACGACAGTTTAAAACCCAATTAAGGTAAACTCGCTGCATCAGGATTCTGTTATGTTACTGACAGTAACATGAGGATTTCATCACAAAGAAACTGTCTTTGTCAAAAAGTTCTGTTTGTTAGACTTCTATTGGACTCTTCATGAAAATAAGAATTTAAATGACCATACTAGCCATTTTGCATGTTTGAGCCCAATATTTTCATACATATTACATTACTGACAATCATTTCCCAAAGGATAAAACCGTATTTCAGCTTTCCTGATATTTTGCAAAATCTCTTAATCTTTCAAAATCAAATATTCAAGTGATACACCCACCTTAAAAATCCATGTTTCTCCTGCTAATAGTTACACAGCCTTATGAAGTCACGGTCCTTTAAATTTTTCCATAAACGCAGGTCTTCTTTTGGGACTATATTCCCGGTGGAGACATACATTCACTCAACGCTTTTTATTGTGCTTAAACGCTAACTTTTAAAAAAAAAAAACCTGAATACACGTCTTGTTGTTGATGATGGATTACCTATCCCAAGAACGTTTCAAGTATCAATGAGTTGATTTTAATAGCGCATGACCTGAAACAATGGAGGTCTGGAAGGTAGGAAAAACATTTTTAATTCACCATTCCAGTAGTATGCTTTGGGAAATGATTATCAGTAACATTACACGTATGAAAATTGAATATATTAGGCTCAAACATGCAAAATGGCGGTATGGTCCTTTAAGACTTGATTTGGATCGACTTGTCTCCTCAAAGACTCGACTTACTTGAGAGNGCGGTATGGTCCTTTAAGACTTGATTTGGATCGACTTGTCTCCTCAAAGACTCGACTTACTTGAGAGTCGATGTTAAGATTAAGTGAGTTATCAGTGGAAAAAATCTTGCAGCCACAAACCTTGCATATTTAATTATTAAGCACATGGCTTCATGGCTGAATTAGGAAAATAAGGTTTATAAAGGGCCATACCGATGATTTTGCATGGCTTGCTGTTTAACCCTAATAAATACTACCCACATACACTTTACTGACAACCATTTTCCTAAACAAAAAACTGTATTCTAGTTTTCGTGTTATTGTGCTTAATCTGTGATTTGATGGTAATGTGACGTGTATTTGGGTTATTTTTAAATCACTGGTCCTTTAACTGTGTCTTCCTGTATTCTCATTGCAGCTACACAGCTAGTTGTAGCATATATTATTATTATTTATTTACGTGCTCATTCCAGCTTCCAGCCATTCACACTTTAATTGTCCTGACATTTAATTGTCCTGACATGTTAAGTGTTTCTGCAGGCTTTGCTAGCACAGAATTTGTAGCACAACCATTATCGTTTTCTCCATGTTCTATTAAAGTGGATTAAGAGGGTCTTGAGTTCAACTATGTAAAACATTATTAAAATGACTTTGAAAAAGAAATGTTGGAAATTCTACCTTGTCATAGTAATGATAGCCATAGTCAACATGTTGACCTTGCTCACGAAGACTTGGATTTACCATTATTTGATAGCTCTGACATGTATTTTCAATAATATATAATACCGTATATACTCAAGTGCAAGCCGATCTTGTGTATAAGCCGACCCCCTGATTTTGACCTGCAAATTTAGATTTTTAAGGAAAAAGCGATTAGCAAAAATATATAGGCCGACCCCCTGATGTTATTCCATCAGTTTTTTTGTTTAGTAAATTACCTGTTTTTCTGGGTATTGTCATAGTATTCCTCTGATTTTCTGAAAATAATCCACGTACTGGTAAACATGATATTTATTTCAGCAGCTGATTACCGTAACTGACCAATCACAGCACAGCTTACTGGCTGCTGCAAAATGTGGTGGATAAGATCATTCTGAGGTTTGATTTAAACTATTCTCCATGGGTATTGGTAATGGGTAGTATTTCTACTTCTGGAAATTTCGTTCTCTGTGATCACATTTGAAGTTCTCGTGTATAAGCCCCAATTTGCTTTGTGAAATTTGAAAATAAAAATTCAGCTTGTACTCGAGTATATACGGTATTTTCCAGATTAAATGAGCCTTTATATAAGTATCCTGGTTTTGTAAAAGTCCTTTTCTTGTCTGTCCATAAGAAATCCTCCATGGCTGATATGATGTCATCATCTGAGGCCAAACGGTTTCCGGCTGAAGCCTGTTTCATGTTTTTGAAGACGTGGAAGTCAAAGGAGGGAAAATGAGGTGAGTAAAATGGGTGCAAAACTAGTTCAGAGCCACAATCACGAGCAAGCTCATAATCCATCCACATTAGCCTGGTTTATCCATCTTATACAGCTCTTTGCCCCTCTCTTACGTCTCAGAAACAGAATTTATCAGTCAGCTTTCATATACATTATGTAGTTTTTTGTTTTTTTTTGACCGTTCTGCTGAAACATTGGACTATCAACCCAAAGCCATTAGTGTCAGCTCCATGGCCTCCTCGTCGTTTTTAGGTCTAATGCGCACACAGCGATGCACAGGCTGTAGCTCCAGGCAGACAAACAGAAGGAGAGATGAGTTTTCCCGAAAAACTCTGTGTTGAAATGAAAACTGTTATCGGTTATCAGCGCACCACCCAACTGGAAGGGAGGCAATTTGAAAGCCGGTTGAAATGCGGTAATTTGCCGGTGTGACTCATCGCAAACACCTACGGCAACTAAACCTCTGATCCTCCAAAGTAGGAGCTCTCGCTCTCTCTCTCTCTCTCTCTCTCTTTCTCTCTCTCTCTCTCTCTCGCTGCGTTAAGTGTGTGTAATAAAACAAGCTGGTGTTTGAGGTTTACAGGCTATAGGAGGATATGTAGCTTCAGTAATGGATATATGGATCATAAATTTAAGCATTTCCTGTTTCACAGCACAAAGTAGGACTATAATGTTCTGTATCCTATTGCAATTTTCATTTACTTTTCATTAATTGGTATCATAAAATTGCTTTGCACCCAATATTGAGCCTTTTTTTTTTTTTNCTTTTTTTTTTTTTGTACCGATTATACACTCGTGAGCAACATGCAAAAATACAGCATACAACACGGTAGATTTTCATCAGTCTTAACAGGTGTTGGTGTTCATAAATTTCTTGATGAATGTCTTATTAAGATTTATTGATATTCAATGAAGTGGGGAAACAATTTTTATCCTGCTTTAAAATGATATCTGATTGCTGGGAGACAAGAAATTGCTGCTGTTTGATAGCAGACAGGAAGTCGGGTCCAGCTAATACAATTTTGATGCCAACCCTGATGGTATTACAGCAAAATAGGGCATGATTGCTTGAGATGTCAAGGTGAGAGAAATCAAAATTATCATGATTAATACAAGGTTACGACTGGGCTGGATGTAATCAATCTCATACTTGTTTATCATTATCTCTCCCCCTGATTAATTTTGGCTCCAGATTAAAAATAAGATATCAAGCTTCATTGTGTTTTTCAGGGTTTGACGTTGCAAAAGATTCATCAAATATCAGGCGAAGCGGAGACGGGACCTCGTGCTCCAGTTGCGCGTTTGACTTGACTTCCAAGTCATTTTTGTTCATTTCAAAATTGACTCTCGCTAATAATGACTTATGAACAATTAGACTCATTGATGATTGATAAGGTCCTGTGAGCATTAACACAGGAGGAAGGTTTTGATTATTTATCCGTTATGTATCTTTCTTACGGCCATTTTGACTTGTCAGAATAACTAATATCATAAATGAGGTTTTAGTTGTGCCAGAATATGTCCACAATGGAGCAGCAAAGTGGGCAGGGCCATGCTTTATTTAAAAAAAAAATTCTATAGCACATGTATGGCGTAAACTCCGACACGTTATGTCCTCCCAGTGATGTTTAAAGGAGCACACCAGTGATTTTGTATGTATGTACAATCCGCATATAGGTTACATTACTGCCAACCATTTTCCAATTTATTGGATATTGTTTTTCCTACCTTTCAGGTGCGATTGGTTTGAGTTCATTCCATTCTTAAAATCAACTTGTAGAGACTTGAAACATGCTTGACATAAGTGAAGCAGATGTTCTTATTTCTTGTTGAACTTACTTAATTTAACTGATCCAACGTGGAGCTGCACAGAAGAAAATGTACATCTCCGCCAGGGAATATAGTCCCAGGAGAAGACTGCTTTTACCGAGAAATTAAAAACGACCGTGCCTTTAACATTCAGATGTACGTGTTTGAGGTGAAACATTGAATTTTAAGGTGTATCACCTGAACATTTGATTTTGAAAGATTAGGAGATTTGANGAGGTGAAACATTGAATTTTAAGGTGTATCACCTGAACATTTGATTTTGAAAGATTAGGAGATTTGACAACAAAATGAAATATTGTTTAATGTTTTGGAAAATAGTTGGCAGTAACAGTAGGCACTTTTCCACTGTCGGGCCAAACCAGGGCTGCTTCGTACCGTTCCACGCTGCTCTGGACTCATGGGAATGGTTACTGTTTCTGTTTCCATCTGTGGGGCTGCTAAAACCAGACAGCAAGTGATGCAAGTGAAAGCAGCACATNTTCTGTTTCCATCTGTGGGGCTGCTAAAACCAGACAGCAAGTGATGCAAGTGAAAGCAGCACATTTCGTTTGGAAATGCAGCCAATCGGAGATGAGATTACTGCACCTTTTTTATTTTTTCTCTGCATTGTCTGGAGGTCTGATGAATCCCCTGTGCTGTCAGCGACTTGGCTATCAGTAGGAACACTTTCTCATTTCTCTTTGTGGAGTCACAAACTGACATAAACCAGTGAACTCCTACGTCATTACACTCGCCTATCCAAATGGTTCTGCTGCGCAGAGCACGTTATCTCTGCTGAGAAAACTGTGCTAGGCACGGTTTGTAAGCGTTCCACGCCAAACCGTTTCCAGGTGGAAACACCATTAAACCGTTCCTCTCCGTGCTCAGAACTGTTTGGCCCAACAGTGGAAAAGAGCCAAATGTGTGTGTAGGCTGTATTTATTTGGTTCAAACCTGCAATATCATTGGTATGGTCCTTTAACTCAAGTAGGTTGAAAGAGGTGTTCTGGTGGTCTGATTTCGCCTCAGTGGGAATTCTTGGTTGAATGAGCGTGTTGGAGGTCGGGTTTGTCTGAGTTAATGGATCACAAGCTGACTTCTCCTGCTTTGTTACTCACTACCACTTCCCTTATTATTAATATTATTAGCTACACCTGTTTTTGACAAATCAAAATGTCCACCGTGATAAAAGCTCTGCTGTGTACTGGCCAGCTAAAGCTTGTATAAATCAACACAAACAACACGCTGCATTGGTCTCAGAGGATCTTCCTCAGAATTTCTACTAACTGCAGCCTTTGTTTTCAGGCATGTCAAAGCCTGGAAACAAAAAAAAATTTCAAGAAAACAATCCTAACCATTCTTGAGATTTCCATTTTGTGATTTTATAAACGTTTCTGCGGTAGAGCAGCTGAAATGTATTAGACAAATTACAGTCGTTATATTTCAATGAAACGTGTTACTTTGGTGTCTAAGAGAGAAAGGTACAGGCTGCTGATTAGGTAATTATCATAATCATTTTCACCTGTGAGCTGAGTGCTAAGCCCCTATAAATATGGCATCAACTGCATGTGCTTAATGACTGAAGGAAACAAAAAGAAACTCAGGAAAGTGTTTATTAATTCATCCATTCTCAACTTCCTCAATAACTATCATGTCCACATGCTGCCTGCAGCATTACAGACTGAAGGGCAAGTACAGGAAATGCAATTTAAAATAAGCGTCTTCATCTTTCTTTGACTGTGAAGTGCCTGCAGTTTAATTTCATACAACCTGCAGCTTTTTGCCCAAAACTTGGTTCTCTGCCAGAGTCAACCAGCGTAAAAACACAAAAATGGATTGTTGGTGGTAAATTGTGAGACTTCCTGGTGGTAACACGAGGATTAGTTCGAGCTGTGAGATTAGCTGTTCAAGGGTAAACAAATAATACCTTTAAATACTTTAATGTGTGTTACAGGAAAAAAATCCCTCTGTTAGAATATTTTTTAGATGTATTTTTACACAGGGGATCGTCTCTGTCCACTGAAAAACATGCATCTCCAAATTAGAGTTTTTAGATTATCCTTCAGTGCTAGCATGCTAACATGTGCGCATGTACAACAATCCATGAAAAAGCTGGAAAAGTCATGTTGGATCGGTGAGAAAATATACACATACTTAAACGAGGTGAAAAATGGTCAAAACAAAAAACAAAATTAAAAAATATACAACATCAATAAAATGACATAAAAAATTTTAAAAGAAAAATATCTGTTTTGACAACTAGTTTTTCGGTGACAGTCTTTTAAATGCTTCAATATAAAAAAACACAATAAAGTATAATTAATGCTAATTTTTGTATCCACCTTAAAAAATGAAAACATGTTAATTGCATTCATAGTTTATAAATACTGAATATGGAATGTCAAGTTCAAATTAAAAAAATGTCAAGAGACCTTTATAATCAAAATATTTCAAAATCTCGGATTTGACATGGGAAGTAAATTGATAAAAATAATATTTTCTTTATTTGATATCTTCTGACATTGAGAATCACATTGAAGTGTGTAATCCTCATATTCCACCTTATGTTTATTTTTCAATGACACAACTGATTCCACAGATTTGGAGACCATCAAAGTTTTTAGCATTTTAAATGTAAGTTTGATGAATCTGCCTCTTGTTTCTCTTTTCCTGTATTTCAGAAATCACAAACTAACTTCCTCAGCCATATATCCTGTAATATTCTTCTGTGGCAAGCTAAGAAATAAAGAAAAAACTCTTTCCTGTAGCTGCTGAGTAAATCTTTGAAACTGCAAAATGATTCAGGCAGTAGAAGACTGAATAAAACCTTAAACACATCCAGCTCACTATTCATCAAATCCGTTTTCCAGATAGCAGCATACAATCAAATTCCCCCATTTCTTTATCTGTCTATTGTGCTAATCCAGCTGGTGATCCCCTTGAGACAAAGCTGGGTTCTTCTATGTGTAACTGAATGTCATAAACAAACGTCTCTTGTCTCCTCATCATGTCCTCTATTATGGCTGCTTGCATTCTTTATCATTCCTTTCTCCATCTCTGCTTTATACGTTCGGTTTCCGTGAATGAGCAGCGTCTATCTGCCTGTGCGCTTTAGAACCAACGAGAGATAGAGCTGAGAAAAAAGCAACAAGGAGACAACCATGACAGGTGACGCGGCTTTACTTATATTAATATTATAATAAAAACAATGTCTTCTTGTGCCTACGAACAAAAAACAGCAGCAGGAAGAAGAAGTAGAGCTGCTGGGGAATTCTCCTCTTATAGCTGTAAAGTTGAATCAAATTCAACTTTACAGCTATAATGTGGTTAAGTTTGGTTATTTTTCTTAATTTCTGCAACTTAAACGTCCTTTTTGTCACCTTCAGTTCTCCGAGATCAGGCATTTTGTGTTTCAGTGTAGAATCGTAACACAAGTATTCTCATGCAGTACGTTTACATGCAACAATATTTATATACCGGTCCAACACGGTGCTGCACGGAAGACAATGTATGTCTCCGCCAGAGAATATAGTCCCACAAGTAGACGGCTTTTACCAAGAAAATAAAATGAGCGTCCCTTCTACAATCGTGCAGAAGTGTTAAAGGTGAATCATTGAGTTTTAAAGGACCATACCACCCATTTTGCATGTTTGGGCCTAATATAGTCAATCTTCATACACGTAACGTTACTGACAATCATTTCCCAAAGCATACTACTGGAACGGTGAGTTAAAAATGTTTTTCCTACCTTCCAGACCACCATTGGTTTCAGTTCATTCTGGTACGCTATTAAAATCNATTTTTTTTTTTTTTTAGAAGTTACATAATTTTAGCATTTAAGTGCAACAAAAAGTATGGAGTGAATGTGTGACTCCACTGGGGAATATAGTCCTTTAATCTTTCAAAATCAAATATTCAAGCGATACACCCACCTTAAAAATCCATGTTTCTCCTGCTAATAGTTACACAGCCTTATGAAGTCACGGTCCTTTAAATTTTTCCATAAACGCAGGTCTTCTTTTGGGACTATATTCCCCGGTGGAGGCATACATTCACTCCACGCTTTTTATTGCACTTAAACGCTAAAATTATGTAACTTCTAAAAAAAACCTGAATACACGTCTTGTTGGCAATGATGGATTACCTATCCCAAGAACGTTTACAGTATCAACAAGTAGATTTTAATAGCAGAATGAACTGAAACCAGTGGAGGTCTGGAAGGTAGGAAAAACATTTTTAATTCGCCATTCCAGTAGTATGCTTTGGGAAATGATTGTCAATAACGTTACGTGTATGAAAATTGAATATATTAGGCTCAAGTATGTAAAATGGTCAGTATGGTCCTTTAAAGTGTATCACCTGAATATTTGATTTTGAAAGATTAGCAGATTTGAAAAAAATAGCAGGAAGACTAAAATGTTTTGTACATTATTTATCAGTAACAACATATATACGGGTTGTACATATTGGGCTCAAACATGCACAATCGGCGATATAATTTGGTTTCTGCATCTCCTCTAATTGTGTCAATATATTGCAGTATTTTTGCGATTACCACATGGAAAAATCTTAGTTTTAACACCCTGTTTTATGTGCTTCAGCAGGAATGATGTGCCACTAGTGTTTTTTGAAGGGAGACTCAGGGAAATCAGACAGTATGCTGGCAAAAGATTGCGGCGCATCGAGGCTCCCACCCTGCAGTCATGATAGTCTGTGAGTCATCCCACCCAACTTTCTTTCCGTGACACGAAACCTTTAGTCAAACTATTCTACTTAACGGTGACGCAGCAGCAAAAACAAGCTGCTTTCTACGTGATGGACGTCACGTTACAGACAGGGATGTTTCCTCCTGGGTATTTACATCTTTATCTAAAGTAATATCCTCAAAAGAAATTTTGACTATTTGCTCCATCAAGCGCTGCTATTTTTAAAACGGTTTACATGTATGGTTGTATTTAGGAATCTACAATTTAGTTCTTATGATTCACCAGCAGACAGACTAAGAGATTCAAGTGGAAATGAGTCAGATCTAGAAAGGTCCTCAACGGAGTCATCAAAGAAAAGACAGAAAGCCAATTCTGAGGTCATCTCGCCATTATGAAAATAAAAATCTATGCAGGAGACGTTTAATTTCTACAAATATTACGTTTTTCTGAACGCAAAAGTGAAGTATATCAATATTCTGACAGCTACAGTGAAGGGTTATGTTTAGAAATTAGGCTTTGCTGGCTAGAGGCAATGATTTGAGTTACACACACACACACACACACACACACACACACATACACCACTTTGTTGTGCATAATTTTATTGTGAGCTCTATTCTTTGGGCTATTAAAAGTACACATTCCTCAAAGTCTGCTTTAGGCAATGTCACACTTATACGAAAGTGCTGAAATTGGTCCAAATTTAAGCCATAAATATTTAAAATGTTTGAAATGAATCGCTGTTTCTCTGGAGTTTCACCTATTTGCCATTATTTGAGTCATTTTCTCACTTTAATCCTCGAATTTTGTTGTGAAGGTGGGATTATGTTCTTCGTGTGAAGCTGTTGTCCATGTTGTTAAAGGAGCATGCTGGTGAGTAAATACAACATACAAGTTATATTACCATCAGCCATTTTCCAAAACATACTACCAGAGTGGTAAATATTAGAATTGTTTTTCATACCTTCCAGACTAGCATTGGTTTCAGTTTATTCCAGTATGCTATAAAAATCAACTGGTAGAGATTTGAAACGTGTTTGAGATAAATAATCCATCAGAGAACTAAACTTCTTATTTTTGTTGAAGTGACTTAATTTAACAAAACGTATGTCTCCGCCAGGGAATATAGTTCCCAGGACAAGACGGCTTTTACCGTGAAAATAAAATGACATTTGGAAATACTTGTTAGCAGCATACCTGAGCAAATTAAGCATTTCTGCATTACTAGTGCCCCGCCCGTTCAAAATGTGCCTGTTCAGACCCGGCCGGACTTTATGGTGTGCGCCGCAGCCTGCTATAATTTAGTTCTGCACGTCCTCGTGAGCTAACTTTGTTTGCTCTGTGGGGTCGGGTTGATGCTGCGTTCACAAACCTCGGAACTCAGATTTTTCCAACTTCTTACTTGGAAAAATGCGTTGGAACGGCACTTGAAGTCAGAGCTCCGGCTGGGAAACTCGGACAAAATTATCTATGCTGACTTACTGAGTATGACGTCACTCAACATGGCAGCGCCATGGAAGTGAGCTTTGTGAATGGAAATGATCAGCTAAAAGGCGAATAAAGTATTTTTTCTTGCCTGAAATTGAAAGAAAAAGGTCAGAATATATCACCATGGTAATTATCTACAGTGTATAATAACTGTTTGCCATTGATATGTAAGTGTAAATAATTTCATAATATTACTTCTCTGCACAAAGTTTAATACCCACTGTGATTAATATCATTGTAAAACAACACAACCAAACAGTCCTGTAGTCTAACTTTACGTTAGTTAGCATTTATTACTAACTTTAATTAATTTTACAGTATTTATCGGTGTTCAGCTGCTTTTTTGATTACATTTGGCTGGAACGGTTTGAGGTTGGAAGCTGGAGCTTACAACTGGGAAAAATTCGACTTCCGAGGTCTGTGAACGCAGCATGAGACCGTGCCACTGGAGTGGAGCGTATCCTGCTGCACCCGGAGCGTATCCTGCCACACGGACTACTTTTTACCAGTACAGCTCAGTTTAAGAACCGCTCATCCAAACAACTTCACACGTGACGCTGCATGTTCTTGGGTCCTGAGCAATAAACCTGCCAAATTACAACTTCGTTCCAGAGATGTTGGTGCCTCAGACAGAGATTCCTGCCTTCATAGTTAGATTTATATTATTACATTAGCAAATTTAAACGATTTTGCAGCCTTGGCAGAGGTATTCTCTGTTTTGTTCCATGTTAGGACTGTATTATTAATTATCTGTTTTGGTTTTAAAATAAGAATGTACACCTCTAATTATTGGATTGATTCAAATAAAAAGTAGTTTTATCAGGAAGGTTAAATGATGTGTACCAGACTAATGCGCATGTGTTCAAACAAGAAAACAACACTTACACGTAGGGAAACCCTTGTCCAATCAGTGTTAGCTTTTTTTTTTTTTTTTTTTTAATGAACACACACTTGGGAGAGAGTACATGGGAGCAGTGTACCTTGAATTATCAGTGACAGCTCAGAGGATAATCGCCTCCTCTGTTAACACCAAAAAAGTAATGCCGAATACAGAAACTATTGCACTCAAAATGTAATATTTCATCAGGCGGCTTTGCTATATTTTTCATGAAGGCTCTCTGGGATAAAACATCGAGTAGGAACAGAAGCATATTGGCACACAGCCGCTTAGCCACATGTTTTGTGTAACTAATTGGATAACCACACTAAGTAAAGCACGAAATTGCCTTTTTTTTTTTTTTTTTTTTTTTAAATCCGTCCTGCAGCAGTAGATGCAGCTCCTGTGTATGGGGTGTTGGTGGGGCACAGAGGCACACACACTTATGAGTCACACATTTAATATACACTCTCTTCCTACTCATAAACATTGAGGGAGATGCGAATTAAATGTCTCCCCCCCCCCNCTTTTTTTTTTTCCTGAAACACGACCGAGACTTCGTCAGAGAGATTCTCTCCTCTCCATCCTTTGAGTGTTTCTCCTTCTCGCTCTCCGCTGTCCCTCTGACTCGTCTTCGCTTACGCTGTCTGACACTCAAAATGCTGCTCTCAATCCTTTTGTGCTCTTGTGTGTGTGTGTGTGTGTGTGTGTTTAGCTGAGAAGATAAGAGATTAGCATGAGTCAGATAATGATTCAGGACACCAGGTGGCAAATGCCTCAAATCATTCTCTTTTCTCTCTCTCTCTCTCTCTTTTTTCTCTGTCCTCGCTGCTCTTTTGCTCACCATATTTCATGGTGTTTCCACTCCTGTTTCATTTCTCCTCACAACTTGAGCTTCTTTGTCTCTTCTTTTAGCCATGCTAGCTGTCTGTCTGCTGGTCAGAGTAATATCAATTTCAAAATTTCCAAAAACTCTAGAATGAGATTTGATATACCAACAAATTTGATGTACCAACATTCATAGTCCCCAGAGGATGAATCCTAATGAGTTTGCTCATCTGATGGTGCAGTGCTTCCTGATCCTCGCAGACCCCACCTGATTTAGCTAATCAGGTGTGATTTAGCTAATTAGGTGTGGGTAGAGATTGGATAAAATGTAATGCTGCGAGCCAAAACGATGCAGTTCTGTGGGCCATGAGGACCAGGATTGAGCCGCTACGCTAGCGAGTCAAGTTTTACAGTTGTGCAGCACTTCATTCTGTGACAATAAACCTCAAAACACTAATAATAGAATTCCTGTCAGCCTGTGCTGCAACACAAACAATGCTAACACAGCCTATGAACACAGTAGCATGCCAAATGTTAGCAGTTAAATGCTAATTGTATGCATTTTGGCATGCTAGTTGCACGTTAACAAGCTAACGTGCTAAATGATATGTGTTAAACAATGATACTCTTAGCAAGCATTAAAGCAAGGATGATGAGATGGAATTCCCAGTATGTTTTAATACAACACGTATGTGCAACAACAGTCACGCTTAGTAACATGTTAAATTAATCTTACAGGAGTTGATATATCAGCCTCAGCATAATAGCTCTTATGGATGCAGAGCTGCTAGCTTGAATCTGAGGTCCTTCTGGTCACAAAAACAAAAAAATCAGGTTGGTGATTTTGCACGATTATGCACAAGTGAAAGTTCCTTCTTTCCCGTTACTGTTATTGCGCTAAATATTGAGAGAGCTATCAGGCCATTGTTAGTGTGCTAACATGCTAAATATTGCATAAATATTACCGCTGCTGTTGGCTTGTTAGCATTCAGTTCAGCTGAGGTTGACGGTCCATCTTAAGTTTTTGGGTTTTTTTCAAACTTGTAATTTGGTTGTGATCGGGCACAGTGAAAGAGTCGTTTTAATTGCATTTACCTTTTATTCAGTTTGGATTCACACCTGAACAATTCCAAGCTAACAAAATATATCAGGAGAAGCCGATTGAGAACGCTCTGCTTATTGGTTAAAAATGTCGGGGCAGGAGCTAGCAAAAAAAAACAATAAGTTGATGATGCTGTTATGGGTCAGTAACAGAATTATGTTTGTAGTCATCATTGTCAACTATGCAATCAAAATGATGAATTTGGTAAAACATATGTATAATGTATAAATGTAGAAGGGACGGCTGTTTTTAATTTCTTGGTAAAAGGGACTTCATTCCCTGGCGGAGATGTGCATTGTTTCTGTTCAGCTCCATGTTAGACCGGTTAAATAATGTTATGTCAACAAAAAAAAAAAAAAAANAAAAAAAAAAAAAAAAATTGATCTGCATATTGTTCGCTGTGATAAATAATTTATCTCAAGTGCGTTTCAGGTCTTCACAAGTTGATTTTAATAGTGTACTTGGAATTATTTGCAACCAATTGCAGTCTGGAAGGTAGGAAAAAAACAAAAAATTTGCTGCTAACATGGAATATTTTGGGAAATTGTTGTCGGTAACATAACGTGTATGCAAGTTGTGTATATGTACTGGGCTCAAACATGCAAAATTGGTGGTATGCTCCTTTAAATCCAGATAGTACTGCTCTTCCCCAGGTCTCCCTGCTGTAACTGTGGCAAACTTATTAACCCTGCAGTTCATGGGTGGGTGTGGAGAGGTTAACAGGGGAGATAAAGAAGGTAAAAACAGATCGAGTGAAGGGGGGCGGGGCTTCCAGATGTTGGGAGATAAGCCGGATTGAGGCGGAAATGAGCATGAATCTCAAGGAGCGAATAGGGAAAAGTGATTGCTTGCGTGCCGTAGAGGGAAGGCAATAGGGAGGAGGAGAGGAATGGTGGGTAATTTAGAGAGAGTGGGACAGAGGAATGTGTAGAGAGAGAGAGAGGGTTATAGAGAGCTGTGTAGAGGTGGATGGAGGCAGGGATGGAGAGATAGAAGGAGGGGTGGTGATCCTGGGGGCCTGATGACTCATGGCTGTGCTGCGGTTTGTGCGTCACTGGCGCTGGCTGGAGGAGGAGATAGTGGAGAGGTCTACGCATTTAATTACAGCCTTCCAATTTAGACACACTGTACACACACACGCACACACACCTAAAAAAAAAAAAATAATAATATCACAAATAATAGCCATACAATCACACTAATTTGTAAGCGCACATGCATGTAGACGCAGACGGAGAGCACTCGAGGATGTTCGCAGCATGTCGGCTTACTTGCAAACTCTGAATGCAGTTTTTTTTTTTTTTTTTATGAATTCCTTTTTTCATCACGGGTATCAAGGGAAAAGGATTGTAGTCATGAGCGTGTTGAGCGTGGTCGCTCTGTGCGTGTGCAGCCATCCCATCCCAGACAGACCTTGAGGCACAAAACTTATCAAGCCCCCCCCCCCCCCNAAAAAAAAAAAATTCCCAAATACCAAGGCGTACCCTTTGAGCGGTTGCACCACATGGCTTGTGACTAGAATATGAAATCCAGACAGACGGAGGGACAGGCTGGGCTCTCACTGATGACGCAGTAAAGCAAAAACTCTTTTTTTTCACATCATCTCGCTTGAATGAACAGAATAATCTTCAGTGCACAATGTTCAAGTCATCCTGCTGGTCAGAGGTCATCTTTCTGCATCACCTGTCATTGATTTAAATGATTATTTATGGTCATGCGGTCCGCAAAAAGGCACGTATGCATTGTTTTTTTGAAATGCAACACTAGTGGGATTGTTTGTTAGGGGCTTAAATTGTAAGAAATTGTTGCCAAAACATCTTTGTATTGTCAGATCTTCTGTGCCGGAACACTGCTGGTTTATGAAATTACCTCTCAAGTTTAGTCAGAAAGCACTTTAACAAATGCAATCAAATCAAAGTGTCTGACAGGAAACAAACAATGCATAGAAACACGAATGAAAGAAATATAACCAGGACATCAGAAACGGCAGAAAACGGTGCCAGAATCTGTGTATGAGCAAAACGAATACAAAAGAAAGTGAGACGGTGGCTGTTTGACTGTGATGGCGGCGAATTCAGTGTACATTTATACGAAAACACACCTATACTATACACATTATACAGCTACAACGCCATCCAAAATACTATACTGTTCTTTGTTATTATTTAGAAACAGGTTAGCTAAAGTTATACTCCAAATTACCTATTTTGAAATGCTTCATGTTTCATCGCAATTCTTTAAAATTGCTGTAAAATGATCACAAATGCAGGAAAACTCTACATTTATACTGGTTTGTGTCTACAATACAGGCCAGAAGTTTGAAGTCCTCCCCAGATTTAAAAAACAAAAATCATCAATACGCTGCTTGTTTTACAATTTACTGCACAGGAAATGACAAGAACATATAAAATAAATGTAACTATTTAGTTTTCAAGAAGAATTAATCAGCAAGTGCACATTATGTAGCTACTATGGCTACAGAAATGATTTTTCATGAAGGCATCAGTCTGTATTAGTGCAGCATTCCTGTTGTGTTCCAACTCCCTGCTGATGTGTTTTAATATTCTATTCCTGCTGTCTGCCTTCTCCCACATCATTTTGGATTAACATGCTACAGTCTGCTCATGCTGTTGCTCTGCAGCCACTTAACTTGGTCCAAGTTAAAGGAATTATGAAGAAAGAAAATTACCATTCCATCCTTAAAAGACACGTGATTCTATCTGGTTTATGAATTATTGGTCAAAATTTCATTCTTCAACAGGACAACGATCCAAAACATTCATCAAAATTATGCCAAAATTACATCCATTCAAAAGAGAAGCAAAAGGTTTTAGAATTCTGATTGGCCAGAGGAGGTTACTTTGACCAAACCAAAGTCTGAGCCTGAAATGACTTCAAAGTGCTTTGATGTGACTAATTCTTCTTGAAAACTACTAATTTACACATTTTTTTCATTTCCTGTGCAGTAAATTGTAAAACAAACATTGTATTGATGATTTTTTTTTTTTTCAGTTATCTGGGTATGGCCTCCAATCTGGCCTGTAGATTTTACGATTACATTCTTTAAAACATTCATTTGGGCCTTCAGAGAAAAAAAAAAATCTAAATTTGCATTTCGATCTCCTACTAATAATGAATATCTTGGTTAAAGTTTAATTGAGGGTAAGCTGTTGATGTGCTTTTAAGCTAATCACACATATCCGTAGCAAAATTTTCAAAACAAACATCAAACCCCAAAGTGGCGAAAACACAGATGAAGATGTTTTAGTTTTCCAGCATCTTCCTCAATCTGCTCCACCCTTTCCAGGTTTCTAGTAAAAACAGACAGGAGAGTAAGTCATACAAAATTAAAACGTGCGTAATCATTAATTACAAAGGAAAAAAAATACTGTATTCCATTTTATTCTTTCCTGTTGTTCCTTCACTTTTGATCCAAAGCATGAAAAGAACAAAATGCAAATAAATGATGATATATTTTGTACCCATGTGCACAGCTTTGGAGCATATATGTCAGCCATTGATGTTAATTTAAATTAATTTAAATCAAACCAGTCCACTGTAGCATCTCTCCAAGCCTTTCACCTCCTTTCCTTTAATTTCTCTTTCTTTGACTCATCTTTGCCGTCCAAACACATTACCCTCCTCGTGCGCCAATTATCCCCTAAGAGGCTGCAAGCCTCACTCTTAAACAATAGGAGCAATCAGCTGGCCTCTCCCCCTCTCTGCGCCCTCCTCTCTTTTTCCAGCAGAGAGAGTGCAGGGAGGATAATTTTTCCAAACAACGGCTTTGGCAGGAAAATGGCAGAGGGAGGAGAAAGAAAGGAGAGAGATAAAAAGAGAGAGAGAGGAGTGCTGACTGGTCGGGTCGCAGTTGATTCAGAGAGTCTAGAGGTTGAAAACACAATGCAGATGCTTGCTGTCATAACCCAACACAGGCAAGTGCACAGCTGCTCTATAACCCTTGACACAGATCCACTCCACTCAAACACACACACATACATACACACACACACACACGATATTACTTCCTGTGACATTTACATCAACTGATATGAGGCCACAGTTAGTTTGATGGAACAAAGAGGCGGAAAACAAAACCCACAGTGATGTAAATCAGTTTTAGGCCTGCTGCACTTTGTTTATTAAAAGCAGAAGACACACACACACTCTCAGAGAATCACTGCACATCTTTTCCTGAAGCAAAGTCAATTCTTATAATACACATTATCCTGATGTGAACAGATGATGGATCTGACTACAGATAGAAATACAGATAGTAGCTTTGTTGTTCTTCCCAGCTTTTAAGCAACATAATTAACATTATAGTGTTTATTCTGCAAAATGTGCAAATCGTCACAGTTTTTTTTACAGTTCGTGTCCAAAAATAAAGGAATCACGCTGAGAGGAAATGACACCGGATGTGCGTCAACAATCAAAACTTTAGTGTTAAAAAGCAGCTGCAAAATTCATATGACATAAAAAAAGAGAAACCAAAGTATTTCTAATGATTTTTTTTTTTTTTTTTTTTTTTTTTTGCTGTTTCTGCAGCCATGCACAATTTATTTGCATGTTTTCCAGTCATTTACTTATTGCATTGCATTGTGGGTCAGTAGTGTGAAAAACATAGATTTTAAAAGCGTTATTTTTTGTCGCCCTTTCCACTTTAACACAGTATGTAGCACACTCTCAAACCACAAAATTAATAAGTATTATGTAATATGATATAGATATTGACTAAAGCAAAGCGAAACTTATAAAAGAAAAATTGAATAAAATCTCATTTTGTTTTTTTAAATAAACACCTCATTTTCTAGGTACAGTAACTATCATTAGTGTAATTTTGTTACCTTCAACTCAAAACTATAGTGTTTAACAAAATGATAAATAAATGTAAATGTTCTGAAATATTGATGATTTTTGTACATTTTTTAAAAACGTGAAGCTGATACTCTATCGCAGAAATCATTTTATGTGTTAAATTATTTAATATACATACAAAAAAGAAAATCAATTAGCGGACCTTTTCTTCTGACAGTTTTTTGGTTGTTTCCTTTCATGTCTGCTGTGGTGGGGCGTTCAGGGCTTCATCCCTGGGGAGGGAAATCCCAGCTGCCACTAAATAACTTTTCAGATCACACCAATAAAGCTAATGTCCATGGACACTAAAGGCCGTGGAGTCCATTTAACAGCCGCTTAACGCATGAGCACACAAGTGACACACACACCCACACACACAAGTACGCGTGTGCACACACTCACACACAGATTGTTGTGGATTACTCTAACAGGGCTAATGATCTCCTCAATGGGACAACTGGGACTCTTCTGAGACCGTCTTCAGCCAGAGGCCCCACAGGGACCTGCAGAGAGGCTCAGGGGTAATTACAATGTAAATGGTGTGTGTGGGTNGCCCCACAGGGACCTGCAGAGAGGCTCAGGGGTAATTACAATGTAAATGGTGTGTGTGGGTGTGGGTGTGTGTATGTGTGTGTGCGCAGACACACTGTGCAACCAAGATTAGGGCAATCTACAGTCTCAGTTTTTTTGTTGTTTTTTTTTTTTTTTTNTTTTTTTTTTTTTTTTTGTAAAGTGACTTTTGATTATGTTGATTATAGGTATTTCTTTAAAAAATAAAAAAGGCTATAATTGCAATTTAACAATTAAATAATTATTTAGACATGCAATTAAATATTCAGATGCATATTTATATGTAAATGTGTTTAATTATCATTCTGTAATGTGTTCCTGGCATAAAATTGCATCTAACATACGCTAACTAAACAAAATGTTTGTGAGAATGAATAATTTATACTGTGCTTCAGTTACATGAACTAAATTATTTTATTTAAAAAAAGAATCTAAAATTCTACACTTTTTTCATGTTCTACTACACTTAACATCTGTAATCAAAATTTAAATGAAAAAAGTCTTAACACGTAAATTAGCAATTGAATCTCAGATATTAATGTCGTCTGATGCTGTTAAATGTTTTAACTGGTGAAAAAGAAAACAGCCCAAATCTTCAATTAGGATCACCTGAGAAGCATAAAAATGCTTATTTTCCTTCAATAATTCAAACCCTAGATTAGATTAGACTTTATTGTCATTGCAAAGAGTACTGAGGCAACGCAAGATAGTTTAGTACCTAACCAGAAGTGCAAACAGCAGTAAAGTGCAAATATATACAGATATATAAATAGCAGTAAGGGGTATATATGTAATATGCTAAGATATATTCAATGTGAACAGTATTAACAGTATGAACAAATAAAATGAATACACTAAAATATATACAGCATTTGCAGCAACTTGATATGAATACTGTATATACTATAAGTCATATGTACAGAAGTATATGAGTACGTTATGTACAGTATGCAGTATATAAGTGAATAAATCTGGTTTTTGTGATAGAAACTGCAGATTGAGGCTTTTGAATATATAAGCAGGAATATTTCATACACTAAGGAGCTGAATCAGATCAAATCAGCGAGTTAACGCCAAATCCGTTAAAACTAGCACAGTGTGCTAATTTTAGCAAAACTCATGTTTCCAGCTTAAAAAAAAAAAAAACCTCATTTACATTAAAGATAAAATCTGTGATCCTGATGCTGTTACGTGTTTGTTTGCATCAGTCGTGCATGTAAACGCTGCAGCGAGAGGCCCGCCGTCAGCACGGGAAATGATTTTTCATTATCAATGCTAACGATTTAGCAACGTAAATACAAATTCAGCTCAAATTTACACACCCAGAAAATTAAGGATTGGAGCTTTAAAGACAGTGCTCAGCTGTGTGTGTGTGTGTGTGTGTGCGTGTGTCAGCGCATGCATGTTTTCTCAGAAAATTTGTTCCATCAGAATTAATCTTCGACTCTCTCTCGTTGAAGTAAACATATTGAGATTTGTCAGCGAGGCGACACGCCGACTACATGTGAAACGACACGAAACATCACAAATCAATGACACCGGATGCAGATGACAGGGACGTGCAGGAAGAAGAAGAAATGGAAGAGGGAAAATGATTGAGCAGGAGAGAGGAATGGGGTAAATGAATGTATGATTGATGAGAGAGAGAGAGAGAGAGAGAGAGA
>VXCM01000592.1:233158-264247 GCA_014773175.1 Lucifuga dentata | reverse complement strand
CCCCCCACCCTAATCCTCATCACACCACCACCACCGTCATCAGCCCTTATCTCACTCCACCAAATCTGCTGTGACTCAAAACAATTTTCCTCTCATTTGCAATTTTACTGCCCACCCCCGCCTCTTACACCTCCATCAACCCACCTACCCCCACAGCCAAAAAAACCCTCTCCACCTCCTCAATACCCCATTACCCAAACCCCACCCTGCACACATGCACACAAGCACCAAACACATATACAAATGCACTCACGTACACACACTGAACGGCCGCCATCATGAATGACGGCCGATCATGTGTAAGCGGTGACTTGCCACTGTCATCCAGTGGAGCCCGAGAAGAACTGCAGTGTGACGTCACGGTGGACGCCGGCACTGTTGGTTGGTGGAACATGTTTACGTGTGTGTGATTCTGTGATGGGGGAGCTGGAGGAACACGGTTTGGTGGGTGGGTGGGTGGACCCGGTGGGCCTTACTGCATCACTGAACCAGTAAAATGAATGAGAGCTTCACTAGGTGGTGTCACCCTCTTCCTCTCCTGTTGGGCTCCTTTAATTTTCCTTTCTGTTCTCTTCGTCTCACCTCTTTTCTCCTCTCCACTTCCACGGCTCCCTGGCAACAAAAAAAAAAAAAAAAAAAAGTTGGAATTGCAGAAATTAAGTCGGTGCGGTTTAACTGTATGTTGCATGGTTGGCTGGCTGTGTAAATGAGTTGAAGCTGCTAAAGGAGAAACAAATGCATATATAATTTGATTAAATGATTAGAAATCCATTCCAAGCTTAGTGATGCAGCCTGATGTGTCAGAAATTTTAAGTGTGAAACTCAATAAGAGCAAAATAGCACCACCCAATGGAGATCCTCAGTACTACAACCAGAGAAAGATGAGTAACACCAGAGTAACACACGAAGAGATGTGCTACTATGGTGTTACTGTGACGAAAGAATTAAATGACAGAAACTTTCTAGAGTCTAAAGTTTTTATTTCCTATATTCAGATTGAATTTTACCTTTCTTTGCACAAACTGAGATATCAGCCTTAGTTTTCATTGTGACTTTTGCTTCTTTTTCATCTATAGACAAAAGACAATATGATCTATTCATGTATTAATATTGTTCTTAGCATAACACATAAGATTTTATGTTATATGAGTTTCCACCAAAATACACAATATCTACAGATTTCTATTTATCATTGATTAAAAGCTTTGAATCCAGACTTTCTACAAGTTAACTGCTCACTTCTCTGTTACAAATATTTATTTTTTTTCCTGTTAAAAGATTGATATCATTAGATGATGAGGCAAGTATGTGACTTTAAAAAAAAAAAAAAATTTTTTTACCTGNTTTTTTTTTTTTTTTTTTTTTTTTTTTTGTCCACCATGCACCAAGAAAATTTTTTCACCCTTTTCTAATATGTAAATTTTCTTTCTTTTTTATGTTTTGTGCAGAAAACTATGTCAAAGCCTGCTGTTTATTGAATTCATTCATTGTACTTGAAAAGTTCATCCACCACTCATGTTATGCTGTTAATTTCAATGCGTGAAACTTAAAAAAATAGATCACTTTCTATGCCTGGGAGTTCTTCTGCCACCTAGTGGTCAAAACACAATGATGCAACTACAACTATTTGGACAAAAAGTCTCTTCTTCTGTAATTACTGGTATTGTGCCTGAGTTTGACCAGGAAGAAGTTTCTCCTAGAAAATGATGTGTTTTGTTACAGTATTAAATTCTTAATTTACCACATGTAAATGCTGTGGTAAATTATTGTAGAGGATGTTAATGTTTGTTCACTCGGTCAGGGGGGGGGGGNCGGGGGGGGGGGTTGGGCTCTAGTTGGGCTGGAGCGGAGGAGTGCTGTCTGGGTGGTCTATGCCCTGTTGGTTCGGCTGCAGGTGTGCGGACTCGGTGCCCCGTCTGGCCAGGATTTGCCTCTGGCTTGGAGGGCCTTTCTCACACGAGGAACGTGGATGTGGCCCTATTGTGATGCTAGACGACTGGGTCAGAGCATCTCCAAAACAGCAGGTCTTGTGGGGTGTTCCCAGTATGCAGCGGTCAGTACCTATCAAAAGTGGTCCAAGGAAGGACAACTGGTGAACTGGCGACAGGGTCATGGTCGCTCAAGGCTCATTGATGCACATGGGGAGCGAAGGCTAGCTCATCAGAAGAGCTGCTGTAGCACAAACAGCTGAAAAAATGAATGCTGCTATGATTGACAGGTGTCAGAACACACAGAGCATGGCGGCGTGCTGTGGAACAGATGCACCAGGATGCACTATGGGAAGAAGGCGAGCCGGTGGAGGCAGTGTGATGATCTGGGTGATGTTCTGCTGGGAAACCTTGGGTCCTGATTCCTGTGATGTTACTTTGACGCTTAGCACCTAAGTATGGCTGCAGACTAAGAACGCCGCTTCATGGCAGTGGTATTCCCTGATGGCGGCAGCCTTTTTCAGCAGGAGAACACTTCCTGCCACACTGCTAATTGTTCAGGAATGGTTTGAGGAACATGACAGAGGGTTTAAGGTGCTGACTTACCTCCAAATCCCCCAGATTTCAATCCAATCCAGCATCTGTGGGACGTGCTGGAAAAACGAGTCCGATCCACGGAGGCCCCACCTCGCAACTTCCAGGACTTAAAGGATCTGCTGCTAATGTCTTGGTGCCAGATACAGGACACCTTCAGAGGTCTGTGGAGTCCATGTCTTGACGGGTCAGAGCTGTTTTGGCGGCATGAGACAGGTCATTTTAATGTTGTAGCTGATTGGTGTGGACAGACAGCTGAAAAGAAAAAATAAATAAAACATGGATGTTTTCATTGTGGCTCATTTCAGATTTGTCCTGTAGGGAGGGTGTAGCTTCTTTGCAAGTGGAGTGAATAGATCTGTGAAAACATCCTGGGTATGGCAGCTTTCGGACAGACAGGTGGGTGGACACTGACGGTTGGTTATTAATTACTCTCTGCCTCCTCCTTCTCTCACATCAGACAGTGAAGGACTTCAGTTCTGGTGTGATAAACCTCATTTCAACATGGATGATTCAGCAACAGCAACAACTATCTCTAAAAAAAGAAAATCCAAAACAGACCCAGAACTTTCTCCTGCTGCTGATGGTGCTGATTCATGCTGCCAGAAAAGCATCAAGCTTTGGATACGTGAGGATTACAGGAATGAAACAGTTCAGTTTTTAAAGCTTGCAGGACCAGTGGTAAGAGTGTTTGGATGTTGTAAATATGTAAATAATATAGATTTAATGCACCACAATGTATTAAACTAAATCTATGCATTAACAAGTTATAAAGAGAAGACATAGGAGCAATATTGCAAAATGATTAATCCTGGTGTAAGTATTCTCTAAAGGAAGTTCCATTTTATTGACGTATAGTAGGATTTATCCTAAAATCATGTTTTTAACATCTATTGTTTTAGACAAAAGTGAAATATTATTTGTTTTATGTTCATATTAAGAGTATATTCCACCCTTTCTAATTAACTGTCATACTTTCTACCTTCATATATAAACTGAAAAGCAGAAAAGGCATCCTTGTAACCCCCCGTTTTGCATATTGACATGGTTCATTCCAAAAACATGAAAGTTCCCGCAAATAATGGTTTATTCTGAAAAGCACACAATAGCTCAGCAGGATAGAGCTGATTAGCTAGCCTGAACTTTTTTTTTTTTTTTNTTTTTTTTTTTTTTTATCATATCATTTCTTTTTAATGATAAATATGGACAACCTTTTGTTCACACACTGAGCAACAACAACCTGTAACTGTCTCCTGATAACTTTGTGCTAACTTTATGAGCACAAAATTGGTAAACTAGTTTAGCGATACTGTGTGTACAACACTTATTTCCCATGGCTGATTTTATTAGTAATCTCTGTTTAATTTGTGTTTTTCTCATTTCTGAGTGATGTTTTTAAAGGACCATACCAGTGATTTTTTCATGTTTGAGGTGTGCCCAATAAATACTACCTGCGTTCATGTTACAGCCAATTATTTTCTAAAACATGACACCATATTTTAGGTTTTGTTTTATTTTTCCAAATCTCCTAATCTGCCCTCTTTTTTGGCCTCTCCTGCACAATGTGTCATTTTATGCTGCTGTCAACTAGTAATTTGTTTTGTTAATAAATAAATTTATAAATTTTGTTACAGCTTCCTTTGCATTACATGAACTAGAAGTTGATATATGTTGTCAAAGTTGATAGAAAAAGATTATTTTTGGCAAAAATAAATATGAAAAAGCTACTTTAGTACCATCGACAGTCATCGGTAAAGCACAAATAAGAGCTTTTTATTATAAAGATCATTTGCCATTACGTCTCATGAATAAGTACATGTTGTATTTGGAGATGCTTTTTTTTATTCATGTTTTTTTTTGAAGTTCATTTATGATTTCTGTTTGTTTTGGCAGTACATTTCACAGTTGATGACCTTTCTGATCAGTTTCGTCAGCACGGTGTTCTGTGGTCACTTAGGGAAAACAGAGCTCGCGGGAGTCGCTTTAGCAACGGCGGTGAGCAAACTCATAACAGTTTTACAGTTTTTATGTTGGCATGCTTCTGTCTCTATCTCAGAATGTTGTCATTTTCTTTCATTGCCTTGTCCTTGAGTTTACCTGTTTGTTTTATTCAGTATTTTCTCTATTTGAACTTGTTTCTATTTGTGTGTTAATATTATTTAATTTTGTTTTAGGTAATAAACGTCACAGGTATTTCCATTGGCTCTGGTCTGGCCACAGCCTGTGATACTCTTATATCTCAGGTATTTTATTTATTATATTTTTCCAACAATTACTGCTGTGTTCATTGTATTAGTATATTCACCAGAAACCTGCTGCTCTTTCATATCGAGTTTGTTTTCATATTAGTCACACCCTTTGCACATGAGCTGGTCTGATTTCTTTGATTTCTGACCTGCTGTTTTACCTCTTTCCTCAGACTTATGGGAGTGGTAACCTAAAGCGTGTTGGAGTGATTCTCCAAAGGGGAGTTTTAATTCTTCTCTTAGCCTGTTTCCTTTGCTGGGCCATTCTTATTAACACTCAGCCTCTTCTGCTGGCTGTCAGGCAGAGCCCAGACATCGCCAGGTGAACCAGAGCCAGAAGTGACATACACCTGGAACATGTTAACATGCTCAGTGTTAGAATATACACCATGATATCCTACGCCAAACCCAAATGTTAAATGCTACCTCTATGCATGACGTGCTAACTTTTGAATGTTAGCATGATAACTTCATAAAGTTAAAGATAAAGATGCTAAACAGTACATGCTAATATACTGTATGAAATGTCAGCATACTAAAGGCAGCGTTCAATTTAAAGGACCATACTGGCCATTTTGCATGTTTGAGCCTAATATTAATATATTCAGTTTTCATACATGTTATGTTACTGACAATCATTTCCCAAAGGATAAAACCGTATTTCAGCTTTCCTGATATTTTGCAAAATCTCTTAATCTTTCAAAATCAAATATTCAAGTGATACACCCACCTTAAAAATCCATGTTTCTCCTGCTAATAGTTACACAGCCTTATGAAGTCACGGTCCTTTAAATTTTTCCATAAACGCAGGTCTTCTTTTGGGACTATATTCCCCGGTGGAGGCATACATTCACTCCACGCTTTTTATTGAGATTAAACGCTAAAATTATGTACTTCCAGAAAAAAAAACCTGAATGCACGTCTGATGACTCACCATGACGATCCCAAGAATGTTTCAAGTATCAACAAGTTGATTTTAATAGCAGAATGAACTGAAACCAATGGAGGTCTGGAAGGTAGGAAAAACATTTTTAATTCACCATTCCAGTAGTATGCTTTGGGAAATGATTATCAGTAACGTTACATGTATGAAAATTGAATATATTAGGCTCAAACATGCAAAATGGCCGGTATGCTCCTTTAAAGCAAAGCTGAGGCCGTTCTTACACTAGCATCTAGCACGCTAACATTTGCACTTTCCATTCAAAATCTTAGCATGTTGACAACTGCATTCACATTTGGGTATTAGCCTGCTAACAAGCCAACCTGCTATATGGTAGATGCATAAATTAGTGTTACGACATGCTAAATGTTACATACTAAGCATTTTAATATTGTTAATATGTTAAATCAACGATTATGGTTTCTGGAGAACATCAAAGCCATATAGTCTAATCTGGCTATAAATATTTAGTTTTAGACTTTTTTTGGTTTTCATTTGTACGTTTCTCTTTATGTTTGGCTGCCATAAAGCCTCTCCCAGCTGTATGTGAAGATCTATATGCCAGCTCTGCCAGTGAGTTCAGTTTCCTTCTCTTTGTTTCTACAGACATAAAACATACGTCTTGCTTCTGTGTGTAATATTTAATGTTTTTTTGGTGTTGTCATATTACTGTAGGAAACACTTTTCTTTGTGTTGGTTTACACAGGCTACCTTCATGTACCAGCTGCAGGCGAAATATCTTCAGAATCAGGTGCATTTTAAGATGAGGCCACTGGTGTGACATAAAATAATTCATATAACATCAAGACAGTTTTGTAAATACTTGGAAACATATATCTCTGTTGTTGCAGGGTATTATTTGGCCCCAGGTGATAACCGGTGCAATTGTGAATGTTATTAATGCAGTTGTCAACTACATCTTCCTTCATGTTCTGGATATGGGCTTTGCGTGAGTATTCTCATCATTATTCCTGCAATCCAATAGCATTATACTGATATTTTTTTAAGTTTATAATTTATGAGCATATTAAAGTCAAGGATAGGGAAATTATCAGTAATACTCTTATTATCCAACTGGGACCAACATTTATGTAAAGCTGTTTTTCATATGTGAATGACGTCGTCTGTATGATTCCTTTGTTCATCTTTGTTGTTTGCTTGACTCCACCAAAGTGGATCTGCAGCAGCTAACACGATCTCACAGTTCTGCCTGGCCATGTTTTTGTACGTGTACATCTGCTGCAGAGGGCTGCACAAGGCTACATGGGAAGGTGAGGTCTACATGGATAAGTTTTTCATTTCATCATAACAAGATTATGATGCTGAAAAAACATTTTTTTTGACCGCTGGATTCATTCTTGCCTTGTTGGAAGGGGTATTTGATATTATTTGTCTTGTCAACCTTTCAGAACTTTTTAACCGTTATCCTATGATAACATTCCACTATGTAATGGTTGACAAAGCTGGTTCAGCCGTGTACAGTAGGCGAGAGGTTACAGAGATGGCACAGCTCTAGATAGAGTAAAAAATAACATACAGCACATAGCATAAACATATGGTGCTTAAAAACATGCAGCTCATTGAGGACCAGTGTACTGACTTTTGGTAACAATCCAGCATGTTTTTCATAAAATCTCGGAATTTTTTTCAACATGTGGGATAATGTGTCTAGTGTTAAAGGACCATACTACTTATTTTGAATGTTTGAGCCTAATGTATTTAATTTTCATACGTTACGTTACTGACAATCATTTCCCAAAGAATAAAACCGTATTTCAGCTTTCCTGGTATTTTTGCAAAATTTTTTAATCTTTCAAAATCAAATATTCAAGTGATACACCCACCTTAAAAATCGATATTTCGCCTGCTAATAGTTATGCAGCCTTATGAAGTCACGGTCGTTTAAAATTTTTCCATAAACACAGGTCAACTTTTGGGACTATATTCCCCGGTGGAGGCATACATTCACTCCACGCTTTTTATTGTGCTTGAACACTAAAATTACATAACTTCTAAAAAACCTGAATATACGTCTTGCTCATGATGATGAGAATGATGATAAGAACCCAAGAACGTTTCAAGTATCAACAAGTTGATTTTAATAGCAGAATGAACTGAAACCAATGGAGGTCTGGAAGGTAGGAAAAACATTTTTAATTCACTGTTCCAGTAGTATGCTTTGAGAAATGATTGTCAGTAACATTATGTGTATGAAAATTGTATATATTAGGCTCAAACATGTAAAATAGATGGTATGGTCCTTTAAACCCTCTCAGAATCATTATTACAAACCCAGAGAAATTTATTACAATCATAGCAACCACTCCAGCACCCTAACAACCACGTACTGTAGCAACCACCTAGCAACACCCTAAGTTATCACCCATACACCCCAGTAAAACCACCTACCAAACCACATGGTATAGAAGCTACCACAAACACAACACCCTAAAAATTGCAACCACCTAGTATCACCTCGGCACCTACTGATTTTGTTTATTTAGCAAGCACATGTAAATTTGCCTCAGGAAATATGTCCTTTTCTTACTGGCTCACAATTTTCTGGCAAAATGGTAGTACAGTTTGTCTGGAAAAACCTTTTTTTTTTAAATTATTATTAGTTTATTGGACTCTCTTACTGGGTATAAAATAAAAGAAAATCCACTTGTCCTCTAATTGTCTTCAGGTTGGTCACAAGACTGCTGGCAGGAGTGGGGTCTCTTCCTGCATCTCGCCCTGCCCAGCATGCTAATGCACTGTCTGGAGTGGTGGCTGTATGAAGTGGCAGGTTTCCTGACAGGTGTGATCGGTGAGGTCGAGCTGGGAGCTCAGTCTATCGTTTATCAAGTGTCTACTATTGTTTATATGGTAATTCCCTTACTGTCCTTTTTTTTTTTTTTTTTTTTTTTTGTAATTCTGCTCAACCAAATGGAACTCAAGCACTAATATATAAATGTGTTCTTGATATGACATTACAGGCCAGAAGTTTGAAGCCTCCCTCAGATTTAAAAAAAAAAAAAAAATCATTAATACACTGTTTTTTTGTTTTTTTAACAATTTATTGCACAGAAAATGACAAAAAATATAGAAAATAAATGTAATTAATTAGTTTTCAAGAAGAATTAGCCACTCTGGCTACAGAAATGATTTTTCATGAAGGCATCAGTCTGTATTAGTGCAGCTTCCTGTTGTGTTCCAGCTCCCTGCTGATGTGTTTTAACATTCTGTTATTCTATTCCTGCTGTCTGCCTTCTCCCACATCAGTTTGGATTAACGTGCTACACAGTTTGCTCATGCTGTTGCTATGGGGGCGGCTGCAGATAGCAACAGCATGAGCATTAACTTGGTCCAAGTTAAAGGAATGATGAAGAAAGAGAATTACCATTCCATCCTTCAAAGACACAATTCCATCCGGTTTATGAATTATTGGTCAAAATTTCATTCTTCAACAAGGACAATGATCCAAAATATTCATCAAAATGATGCCAAAATTACATCCATTCAAAAGAGAAGCAAAAGGTTTTAGAATTCTGATTGGCCAGAAACTGGCCGAGACTTTTGACGAAACCAAAGTCTGAGCCTGAAATGACTTCAAAGTGACTAATTCTTCCTGAAAACTAATTAGTTACATTTATTTTATGTATTTTTGCAATTTCCTGTAAAAATAAATTGTAAAACAAACAGTGTATTGATGATTTTTTTTTTAAATCTGGGGATGGCCTCAAACTTCTGGCCTGTAGTGTACGTCATTGAAAACCAGTGAGTTTTATCTCAAAAGTGACTCATTTATTTCTAAATAGGATACAGTCATAAATGAGTGAGGGTAAGCATGATGGTATGCTAGCATACTAATATTAGCATTAAAATTCAAGGACAGCTGTAAGCTTAAATATAGCGGAGGTGAAATTACATCTTGGTGAAGCATAAGGAAAGTGTGACATTACAATGCTGAGACTAACAAAATTATTCTGCAGCGTCCTGAAACGGTCAGAGAACCAAACGCTGTTGCCCCACTTGTGGTAAAGCTCTAAGCATGCCAAAGTTTCATCCATCGAACTGTTATCTGGTGTGTAATGAGCATTAGAGTGAATGTGGCTTAGCACTAAGTTACGCTTCACAACGGTACCTTAAAATCTTGGCGTATACAAGTAATTAACTATTATAACGATTGTTTTTATTCCTCATCCTATCCCACAGTTCCCGTTGGGATTCTCTGTAGCAGCCAGTGTGCGGGTTGGAAATGCTCTTGGTGCCGGGAACATGGAGCAAGCCAAGCTGTCCAGCAAGATCTCCTTCATCTGTGCATGTAGGAATCAGCTTACACACACACACACACAGGCTGTCTAAACTTCAACACAATTCACCAACGCAACGTGCAAGAGACTGCTGTGTCAAGTTATTTTTATTTTATTTATTTATTTGACCATGAGACATAAAAACAGACAAATCTCAAATGTCAAGGGTGACACAAAAAAGTCAAAGACTTGTTTCCATTGTGATCCTTGATATACAGTATATCGAGTCAAGAAGGTGTAGCCAGGTGTAGTTAGGTAGCCAGGTGTAGCCAGGTGGCTATGTAGCACTGCCAGATAAACCAATTTATTCCTCATAGAAACCAAACTTTCCCCAAATCATGTTTGTCCAACTCATCAAATTCATGCCGTCTAAAGATTTCCGTACAGTTTCTCTAGTTGTGATTTTAAAATTTATGCTAATCTTTTCATGTACTTCTTTTAAAAAAAAAATGGTTGATGAGTTAAACACTACCTTATAAGGTATAAATATAAACATACAGTACAAATACACTCAAAAACTGTCCTGATATAGAAAATAACAGAAAAAATGCAGCTCTACTTTATTTTGTCTATTATTTTCATATGACGCATTGTCTTAAAGGACCATACCACCATTTTGAATGTTTGAGCCTAATATATTCAATTTTCATACATGTTACGTTACTGACAATTATTTCCCAAAGGATAAAACCGTATTTCAACTTTCCTGATATTTTACTAAATCTCTTAATCTTTCAAAATCAAATATTCAAGTGATACACCCACCTTAAAAATCCATGTTTCTCCTGCTAATAGTTACACAGCCTTATGAAGTCACGGTCCTTTAAATTTTTCCATAAACACAGGTCTTCTTTTGGGACTATATTCCCTGGTGGAGGCATACATTCACTCCATGCTTCTTATTCATTAACGATAAACTTACGAAACTTCTAAAAAAAAACCTGAATACACGTCTTGTTGGTGATGATGGATTACCTATCCCAAGAACGTTTACAGTATCAACAAGTTGATTTTAATAGCAGAATGAACTGAAACCAATGGAGGTCTGGAAGGTAGGAAAAACATTTTTAATTCACTGTTCCAGTAGTATGCTTTGGGAAATGATTATCAGTAACACGTGTATGAAAATTGAATATATTAGGCTCAAACAAGCAAAATGGACAGTAATTTTTAATTTTGCTACTCACTAATTGTCCTAATAATTGACCTAATAAAATATGTTGTTTCTTACCCCACACAGCTATACTCTCGTGTTTCATTGGAGTTTGCCTTTGTTTGTCTAAGGATGTGATTGGATACATTTTCACCACAGAGGAGTAAGTACAGATTTGTTCACAAGACAGTCACGCTTATGTAACGTTAGCATGTAATTCGTCCTGCATTAACCTGAGGCGATAGTGATTGTTGACAGTGAGGTAAACCGGTCGTCTGGTTTCAGTTACGCTTTACCGCATCATCAATTCATGCAAGGCCAGAGTTCAAATGACACTCGCACTTCCACAGACAGGCATGGTTTTCCAAAATAAATCACCAATGAAAATTACTGCTCAGTTGCTGGATTTCATTATAGCAGATGCAGATATTAAAGGACGATACTGTAGATTTTGCATGTTTAAGCCCAATAAATACACATTACGTTTCTGACAGCCATTTTTCTAAACATAAAACCATATTTTAATTTTGCTGTTATTTTCCCAAATCCCCTAATCTTTCAAAGTAAAATGTTCATGTAATACACCCACATTAAAATTCAGTGTTTCACCTGCTAACACATATATCCAAATGTAGAAGGAACAGTTTTTTTTAATAACTCGATAAAGTAAGGCTTCTCCTGGAGCTATATTTCCTGGCGGAGACATATACATCCATGTTTGGTTAAATTAAGCAACTTTGACAAAAAATAAGAACAACGTTTGGTTCTCTGTGATAAATTATTTAAAGCATGCTTACAAGTTCATTTTAAAGGACCATACCACCCATTTTGCATGTTTGAGCCTAATATATTCAATTTTTATACACATAACGTTACTGACAATCATTTCCCAAAGCATACTACTGGAACGGTAAATTAAAAATGTTATGTAATTTTAGCGTTTAATCGCAATCAAAAGCATGGACTGAATGTGTGCTTGCACCAGGGAATATAGTCCCAAAAGAAGACCTGTGTTTATGGAAAAATTTAAAGGACCGTGACTTCATAAGGCTGTGTAACTATTAGCAGGAGAAACATGGATTTTTAAGGTGGGTGTATCGCTTGAATATTTGATTTTGAAAGATTAAGAGATTTTGCAAAATATCAGGAAAGCTGAAATACGGTTTTATCCTTTGAGAAATGATTGTCAGCAACGTAACATGTATGAAAATTGAATATATTAGGCTCAAACATGCAAAATGGTGGTATGGTCCTTTAAAAGTGTAGTGGAATGAACTGAAGCCAATGGTAGTCTGGAAGGTAGGAAAAATATTTCTAATATTTACTGCTCAAACCGCTCAAACATGGAAAATCACCAGTATGCTCCTTTCCACCATAACCAATATTGAAATATGACTATTTACTTTACTATTTTTAGGGTCATCCTTCGAAGGGTTTCTGACGTCATGATTTTGTACGGTTTCACCCACATTGCTGAAGCCTTGGCGGTGAGAGCCTTTTCTGTACAAACTCGCTTCTTCATCCCAGCAGAGAGAGCAGACCTGCTGATGTCCTGCAACAGAATGTGGATCTGTCTGTTTTACCTCCGCAGGGCGTGACGGGAGGCATCATCAGGGGAATCGGGAAGCAAAAGGCTGGCGCTGTGTTCGCCTTTGTGTGTTACTACATCATCGGCTTCCCTATCGGAGTGTCTTTGACGTTTCCTGCAAAAATGGGTTTTGTAGGTGAGGACAAATAAAGTATTTATACAGTGAATCTCTTACAGTATTTGCACTAAAGCTAATAACTCCTCCTCCATCTGTGTTGCAGGGCTGTGGTCAGGATTTTTAATTTCAGCATCATGTCAGGTCATATTCTTTGCAGCTTTTTTGTGTAGACTAAACTGGAAAAAAGCCACTGAGGAGGTGAGTGCCGGTACTGGTGTCATTCGTCAGCGGGTGAAAAGTTATGATTTCAACATTATTACATTATTACAGCAGCTGTTCAAGATAAAACTCTTAATTTAATCTATGCAAAGTCAATGCTGCATGCATTGTAGCCTGTTCCAGTAAGGAAACACATGAAAGGAAAGAAGAAAAATGCATATTTTAACTTTTTTTCTTTAATCTCCCTACTTTTTTCTTATAAAAATAGACATGTTTACTTCTTTGGGGCCGTGAAAATTATGCAAATCAGCCTGAAGCCGTTAGCTTAGCCATGCAGGGTGCATGGTAACAAGGGGGGTCACACGTCGACATTACTTAGTTTTAGCAAGCCAGAATTGGCAACCAATGACTAATTGTTAAGTATTGTTTTTCCTTTTCTTTTAATTACCAAAAAAATTTTTATAAATTGTTTTCAATGTCTCCGAACAGGCACGCGTGAGAGCAGGAGTCGAAGTCTCAGAGGGAAACAAGATCTTTGTGATGGATATTAAGGGTAAACAAAGCTTTTGCTTCTGCAGCTCCATACAAACCTCTGTTCTCTGGGACTATTTTATGGTTAAGGTCAACCGCTTAAACTTTTCATTTTCCCCTTAAATCCCTCATTTAGTTTCTTTTACTTTACAGAAATCACATATATATATTCAGGACCCATTTGTTTGATCACGTCATGGAAGATATACAATATGAGGCTTTCATTGTCTCTTTTATGGCCGCCTCGTTACAACTGTTTGATTGAAATTTTCAAGATGTCTTGTGCATCATTAAAATTCAGCCTGACGTAGTTGACATCTTTAGAAACTTTCAGATCATCTCTAGAATTCAAAATAAAGTTCTGGGGGTTTCAAAGATGCTTGAGCTTGACATGAGTTTGTAAAGAGACGGATGAAGCAGTGCATCTGGTCTAGTTTAAAGTGGACTTCTGCAGATTTCTCTGTTGTTATTTTCATTTAGGAGTCTATTTTGAAACCTTTGCAATACCTTAACGTGCATATTTATCCACTTGCTGTAGTACCACTATGCACACTGAGTGAAAACATTGTTTTAGCTACTGTCTCTTTAAGATTCCCTCCAGTTAAAGATCATTACACACACAGAGCGATGCAAAATAAATAAAAGTGCAAATTTTTTGGATCAAGTGCGGTGCGATTTTTGCAAATATTTGTGTGGGTTCACGCCAAAAAATGCACACAAAAAGTGATGAGGACCTGTTAGCTTACAAAGGTGTTGGGGAGGGGGAGGAAGAGGAGAGAGACATGGAGATTCTGCTCATTAAATATGAAGGAGGCGGAGCCTGTTTGATGCAGGAATTAAAGACTTATCATGGCTGACCGTAGGTAAATATTCACAATGAAGCTACGTTGTCTTTATCCTTGTTGTCTTTATAGTTTGTGTCCGTTTTATCAGTCAGAGTTCTCTGACACACACTCAGACGATCTGTTGTGTTTCATGTTTTGATACCAGCAAACAACACTTTGAGTTGTCCAATGTGTTATATTGACATGCGAAAAATCGAGCTTGAGCCGAAAAAATAAATGCCACAAATTCGTCTTGCAAAATTCCACGGTTAATGTGAATGGCTGCATTAAGAGTACAAGAGTTCGAAAAATATTTTTAATATATGAAATATTCGCGTGAATATTATGCATTCAGTGTGTAAAGGCCTTAAGGCTGCTATGTTCTGATTGGTCAGCTGCCGTAAGCCTGAGCTGGGAATGGGTCAGTCACCTCTAACCCCATACTAGGGTGTGTGTAACCAGGTGTGTAGGCGGGTAAATTTAAATATGTGACATGTTGATGTCAATATGTTACATATTAAAGGATCAGTTAGAAAACGAACTTTCAGGAGCTATGGGTTTGACTTCCTGAATGCATTTTTGAGTGTCAGCCTTAAGTTTTCTAACTTTATGACAATGGTCAACAGAAAACTCTATTACACTATAAAAAATTAGGGGAAATAATAAAAAGTGTAATATGTCCCCTTCAAGAGGTCACCTCTAAAGCATCTGAGTTTATTTCATTTTTCCTTTTTTTTTTTTTTTCATTGCAGCTCCAGACTGTGATGAGAAACAGGCCGAGATGAAGGCGGTTCAGTCCGGCTCTCTGAGCCCAGTGGAGGAGAAACCCGAGTCTCACGGCTCAGGTCAGACAGCGACTCTGTCAGTCAGGCAGCTGGTGTTAAGACGAGGCTTCACCGTGTTAATCATGCTCTTCATCCTGGCTGCTGGAGTCTTCATCAGCGAGATGCTGACCAGACTGTTAAAATTAGAGTGACTGTTACTCTGGTAGTCACAGGATTTGGTTTTATCAGATACAGTCGATGGTTGAACCGTTTTGGTTTTTTTTTATGTCTGCAGCACAAAACCAAACTGTGCCTTTGAGAGAACAAACACGTCTTCATGTATTGTTGTAATGTCAAATGGAAAAGGGTTAAAACGCCAATGCACAACAGAAATCCTGATATGGCGAGATGTGATCGCCCTCTGCTGGAATTTAAGAGTAGTGTAACTGGATTGTGTTAAGGTTCTCCCACCATAAAGGACTGACACATATTCTGGAAAAATTCTATTCTTAAATGATGAAAAAAAACAAAAAGCATACATTCAATATATTATCAACAACAAGACACAATATACTTTATTCATACAGTATTAAACTTAGCATAATAGGCATTTGTTATTTGAGTTCTATTAGCTAGTAAGCTGCACAGATCAATGAGAGAGGTCATAGGTCACTCAGCAAAGTAAAATCTACAGCAAAATGCTTCATTTAAGTTCTGTCAGTTCTTAAAGGGCCATACCAGTGGTTTTGAGCCCAGTAAATACTACCAGCATATACATTACATTACTGCCAACCATTTAAGGAAAAAAAAAAACAAAACACTGCATTGGCAAATTTTTTAATTTTTTCCTGCCTTCCAGGCAACCATTGGTTTTTGTTCATTCCTGTAAGTTTTACAGTATAAATCAACTTGTAGAGACTTTAAACATGCTTGAGAAAAGTAATCCATCACATCATACGCCATTATTTTTATTTTTTTAAGTTACTTAATTTAACCGATCCAACACAGAGCTTCATGGAAGAAAATGTATGACTCCGCCAAGAATACAGTCCCAGGAGAAGATTGTTTTTACCAGAGAAATTAAAATGACTCTGCCTTTTACATTCAGTGTCTGCAGGTGAAACGTTCAATTTTAAGGCAGATGTTTTACCTGAACATTTGATTTTGAAAGATTGGGGATTTGGTAAAGTAACACCAAAACCAATATTTTGGAAAATGGTTGGAATAATGTAAAGTTTATGTGGTTAGTATTAGTATTTTAATATTTATGAGTTCAAACATACAAAACCACCAGTTTGGTCCTTTAAGTATATTCTATATTCCCCATTAAGGCATTTTGTTGCAAAAAGGTTCCACTGTTACAAACGCATGTGACATTTTATATTTAAAGCCATTGATTATGCACTAATGAGTGGAAAATAGCTTCTTTAGAAAGACTGTATCTGTATTTGATATGTAGAATTATTTAACACATAAAAACTTTCAAAATTGTGGTGGAGGTGGTCCATTTTTCCATTTTATGTCTCTAAAGGTGTGCATATTTTCAGAAAGCGGACAGTTCTGGTTTTCTAGCTCTTTCTTTAATCTCGTTAATACTGTATTTCAAAAAAAAAAAAAAANAAAAAAAAAAAAAAAAGTAAATCCTGCAGTTGTCATTTTATTCATGTTTTAGCAGTTAAAACAAAATGAGGACAGATAAGCTAAACCAATGAAAACCTGCACAGTACGGGCCTGTCTTTAAATATGAATATGTTGAGTAAGAAGGGATTGAAGACTCACTCCAAAAATATATGTTCTTATGATGCACTACTAGTCTGAATAGACGCCGCAGTCAGAACTGGCATGAATAAATGTTATAATTAGGCCACGGCGTATCTGCGTGTGCACGCTTTCATCATCACAGACAGGAAAGCTGCTCTTGCCTTTGGTATATTTTCCTTTCCTTTGATCTGTGCTGCCAAATTTGGTGATAATGAAAGATCCACACACACACTGCTGGCTGGATGAGGATGCTTCAGACTGCCACCTGTTCGCTCTGTGCAGCAGCAGATAACTAAGCATCCAGCTCAGCTTTCACAGCCAGACTAAAGAAAGAATTCATCCTTTAACAGCGTAAACTTGAACATGTATGAAGGCAGAGGCAGAAAATACATCAGATTTACATTTCTGAGGTGCTGGTACTTAGGCATTTCTCTTTTTCTAATTTTACTCTGCTACATTTCTGTAGTTACTTCACAGATTATTATAAAACATTGCTGTTGCCGGGTAGAAATCTTGTTTTAGCTTGATTGCGCAATGACTTTTAGGTATTATATGAATTGGAATGTATGTATAAATTGTATTTCCAGTTTTGTGGATTTTCAGTTAGTCAGCAGAATATCTTGAAAAGTTACGGATGGATTTGGATGAAATTTGGGTGACAACTTAAGAGGAAGAAAAGATTTTGGACATAATCCAGATCATATTTTGGATTCAGGATCCAGTTTTTAGTCTATAAAATCAATGCTAATGGACAGATTTCAATGAAATTTAGCATTTGATGTTTTAAAAGAAGATCTGCTTATTTCGGTGGCGATCCAGATCATATTCTCAGGACTTTGTTGGCCCTGGCAGCGGTATATCCTCTTTGATTACCTTCTTTTTTTATCACTTAATTTTATATTTTCATTATTTAATTCCAAAATCTCCAAAATTCAAGATACAAAAATTTTAAAGTGAATGAAAAAATCTTGTATCTTCAACTTTGGTAATTCTCTAACACGAGCCGTTCTTAAAATGAGTATTTTTACTTTTGATACTAAAGTAAATTGTACTGGTAACACTTGTGTACTCTTCCTAAAGTAAGTATGATGCAGAACATTTGTAATTAAGTATTTTCCCTGGTATTAATACTCATTCCTGCAGTAGGTAAAGAATTCTTTTGCCTCTTCTAGCCTGTTTGAAGTCCATATTCCCATCAACGCAAATGATATCAAAAGAAACGCCATCATATTGTTGGATTTGAAAGAAGCTGAAGTTTGTTACGGTCACAGAAAATCTGCTATATTAATAATCGTTCAACATGTAAAGCAGGCTTGATTTATGCATGGATGCATCGCCATCTGAGCTTCAGTGTTGCTCATCAGCAGAGATGTTGCCCCTCGCAGAGACGGTAATTTTTGTCCCGCTCACCTCCAGAGGCTGCAATCAGAACCATGCTGGGACATCACTAACGAGGGACTATTTAAAGACTTTCCCTCATTATTGTTCTAGACAAGAACTTGTAATACAGTTCAAGGATCTAATGTTGAGTTCTGTGTTGGACGTTAAATTATGCCTGCATGTGTTGTCGATTACTTTAGTGAGCAACTTCAATTCAAGATAAATACTATATATGAGCAAATGATAATTTGTGTGAATGGACCTCGTTATAAATATCAAGTTATATAGAGTTAACAACAACAATGGTATTTGGAAAAGTTGCTCCCATTACTGCAAAATCAGATGTTTAAAGGGCCATACCAGTCATTTTGCATGTTTGAGTCTAATATATTCAATTTTCATACATGTTACATTACTGACAATCATTTCCCAAAGGATAAAACCGTATTTCAGCTTTCCTGATATTTTGCTAAATCTCTTCATCTTTCAAAGTCAAATATTCAAGTGATACACCCACCTTAAAAATCCATGTTTCTCCTGCTAATAGTTACACAGCCTTATGAAGTCACGGTCCTTTAAATTTTTCCATAAACGCAGGTCTTCTTTTGGGACTATATTCCCTGGTGGAGGCATACATTCACTCCACGCTTTTTATTGCACTTAAAAATGCTAAAATTACGTAACTTCTAAAATAAACCTGAATACACGTCTTGTTGGTGATGATGGATTACCTATCCCAAGAACGTTTACAGTATCAACAAGTTGATTTTAATAGCAGAATGAACTGAAACAAATGGAGGTCTGGAAGGTAGGAAAAACATTTTTAATTCACTGTTCCAGTAGTATGCTTTGGGAAATGATTGTCAGTAACGCTACGTGTATGAAAATTGAATATATTAGACTCAAACATGCAAAATGGACGGTATGGTCCTTTAAACTTGAATCGCATTTTAACCACCAAATGGTAGAGGAACTCCAAAACAAGCAGAGCGACTCTCATCCTGACATGTTATTAACTTAAAGTTTGTTGCAGCTAACGTCTCGTCAAATAATTGCCTATTTACACATTCAGCAGACACAGAGCAACATTATCAACCCACTGGACTGGTGTTTCTGCCACCTGATGAATATGGTGTAATATTTCCTCTGCTTTTAGCTCTAACTTGATCTCCACATACTCCTGAGGAAAAATATCCGGTCTTTATCATGATAGATGCGTAACCTTTTTCACTAATAACTCATTAACTTTTGTCTTTTGCCGTTTGGTGCTGCACAGATAACGTACAGTCACAGATATTTTAATGGAATCAGCTGCTTTCTATGTTGGAGATAGGACTGATGACTGTACAACTATATATTAAATGTGGAGCCATAAAACCAAACCAGTGAGCTAAAGGAGGCTAAAAGCTCCATAGAGCTCCAGATTTTGTTGATCATTCTGTTATTTGATCACCATAAGCTTCATAACATATTTGATGGTCATTTGATTCAATGTTGATACCAAAAATATTGATTAATGCATTAATATGGGTTGTGTGCATTACATAAAAGAAATTGAATGCGATTATTTGTTCAATGTTTCTTTCTACAGCCCACATTGCATTTTGCGAAATACTGAGCTGAAGAGTTTAATAATGGTTTGATTTTTAATAACTGGCAGCATCACGCAAATCTCTTCAAGCACATATTTACAAGAAGCTAAGAACTATTCCTTAGCCAGTTTCCAGAAAATTCTTCAGTCTTGAAAAAAAAAAAAAAAAANAAGTCTAAAATAAATTATAAAAAGTTGTCAATTTTCTACTTGATTCTAGAATATTCTGGAAAATGAAAAGTCCCCAAAAATCAAACAACATGTCAGTGTGACTTAACAGCACAGGTGAAGACAGATAATTATAACTGAAGTATTAACTTCAAGCTTTAAGTATTGAAATATTAACTGAAGGCGCAAAATGACAGTAATCTATGAAGACAATGCAGAAATATATAAATGTATAACTGTGGCCTTAAAATTGAAAAATCCATAGTTAAACTGTATTAGATATTTTAGATATTAGATATTTACATGTAAATTTTACATCAGCTACTTACACTCATCTAATTAAAACAACAGGATGAGATTAATTAAGCTCAGTAAGAAAGAAGACATGTCAGTGCAATATATAAATCAAGACAGGAAAAAAGTGGGAAAAAAAATCTAATAAACAAGACGGCACTCCCAGAAAACATACATCTGCAACAAAATACCCCATTTAAAAAAAAAAAAAAANTTTAAAAAAAAAAAAAAACAAAAAAAACTTGCTACTAAAAAATGAGCCACCATGCTAACTTTCATTGAAAACAGTCCATTAGCGTTTATTTTATAGGCTAAAAACTTCTCCTGGCTGCAGAATAAGATCCAGATCGCCTTTAAAATTGAATCATTTCTTCCTCTCAACTTTAAATATCTGTCCCCCAAATAACATCCAAACCTGTCCACGACTTTCAGGATGTCCTGCTAACAGACAAACGCTGGTGATCATGACCTCCTTGGCAGAGATTAAAATATATATATAAGCTAACAGATAAACTGATCTTCTGGGATTTGTAATATGTCTTATAGTCCCAGTTGAACATGTCAGACTGAGCTGGTTAAAATGTAAAACTATGACCTCTTTACCTGTAACACACAGTAAAAATGAATAAACACAGATAACCACATGTCGTGTTGCTTGCAGCTTTCTGTGGGATCATCACTCACTTCCTTTTCTTTATTTCCATATTTAAAGCTTTTAAATATGTGCCCTCCACATGGAACAATCTACGACAGGACTTGAAACTGACTGACTTAACAACCTTTGGGGAATTCAAGTCAATATTTAAAAAAAACAGGAAATTGGCACCGTTGGCCAGTGTCTATTTTTAGATCTGTCAGTATGAACATTTAAGATAACTGTATTTTTTGCTTTGAGTGCTGTCTGTTGCTGAATGTACATTTAACTGCACTGTACTGCTGTTGAAACTTGTAATTGTGTGTATTTATTGTGGCTGTTACGTTTTAATGTGGTTTGCTGTAGCTTGGCCAGGTCTCTTGGAAAAGAGATTTTTATCTCAATGAGACCTACTGTACCTGGTAAAATAAACGTTAAATTAAAAAAAAAAAAAAAAAAAAAATATATATATATATATATATGTATAGGGTTAATTTCAGGCCTGTGCTTTACAGGGTAACTGAAGAAATTGTTCTTTTTTGCGAGCTATAATGACTGTGTTCAGCCACTAGGTGTCTGCAGTCAGAGGCCTCCTGTTGCTCTGAGTGTTGAGTTCAGAGCTGCTGGTGTTGGGAGTGGAGTTTGTCCAGTTCAGGGTGACGTTATTCCTGCTGTGAACTGATATTTCCGGCAGAGGGACTGCAACCTGCACGGCGACGCCTACGGCCAAGATGAGAACGCAAGCCAACGCAGTCAGTCCCCGTCGTAAAATGAGCTGCGTGATAGAAAGCAGCACTGAGGGTTTAGAGTCTGGAGAGCTTTTCTCCTGTTCAGCATCCGCCTCGTTCCGTCCTGCAGCTTTGTTGTTGACCTCTGTTTCGCTTCTCGTTTTCAGCTCCTGATCCTGGGTTCTGACAGGAAGGTAGCCGGCAGGTTTAGGAGTTTCTTCATCCTCCGACTGAGCCTGCAGGGAGAGAGAATGCAAAGACAGTAGGTGGGTTCCAAAGCTCTTTTTCATCCTTTCCCTCACTTGTGCCTTTTCCTTGAGTCTTGAGGCCGTTACACACCAAGAGCTACGCAAATAAATGACTCAGAAGTGTGAATTCTGTCATGGTAAATATATTCACACCAAACGTGGCACGATTTTTTTGAATATTTGTATGGGTTCATGCCAAAAAACGCACAATGAAAAAACTGAGTCGGCAACAAGTGATGATGGTCCTGATTTAAAGTTAAGATAAGACAAACTTTATTAATCCCACACTGGGGAAATTTACTTGTTACAGCAGCTTTAGATTCAAACTACAGGGAAAACAAGTGATAAAAATATATAAAAATATGAAGTAGAGAAAATACAATATAAAAGGACATACAGAAAAATATAAATACACTGTGCATCAGTGAAGTACCAAAACTATAAAAAAAAAAACCTACTATATACATTACACTATAAACACTATATACTCATACACTATATACATTAAAGAAACACCAACTTAAACATGCTATATACATAAGTGAAACAAAGTAAAATTGAAAGAACATATACACACTATATACATCATGGATTGCACAACAGGAGAATTGCACCTGGTTATTAATTGCACAGTTTTCCAGTAGAAATGTGTTAATAAATATAAAAGCAACTTAAAAGTTGTATATGCATTAGGAATTAAAGCTTTTTATCATGGCCAGGGCCCCAGGAAGGTATTTTAATCAGGGTGTGCAGTGACTAAAATATAGCTGCAGTACCACAGTCAGCCAATAGGAGGTGCTGCAGCACCCCCACTTCCTGGGGCCACGATCACAGCCGCTTTTGGACAAACTTCAGGATGACTGTAGGTAAATATTTATTGACCGTCGTCATAATGAAGCTACGTTGCCTTTATACTCATTGTCTTTATAATTTTTGTCATTTTATTAAACAGGACGGCATTCTGTGACACACGAACAATCAGACGATCCGCCATGTTGAATGTTTCAAACAACACTTTGAATGGTTCAATGCGATTCTACTCGCATGAGAAAAGTTGGAAAAATCAAGCTTGACACGAAAAAATGAATGCTGCAATTTCATCAAGCGAAGCTCTATCATTGATGTGAAAGGTTCCATTAACGGGGCGTGAGTTCAAAAAATATTATAACGTCTGAAATATTCGCACGAATTGTTCGCCTCTGGTGTGTATTGGGCCTTAGTCCCGCCTTCTTACGATACAAGAAAAGATGCAAGAAATCTCTGCTGTTAATCTCTGCATTAGAATCCTTTGTAACTGAATTCAAGCGGCGTGTTTGAGAGTCATCTGACAGATTTCTGTTGGAATATCGCACCACTTACTTTGTTGGAGCAGTCGGAGATGTCCGTACTAACCGGACGTTTCGGCGTCACCAGCACTTTTTTTCCAGCTCGGCGTTGAGCCTGAAAAAGACATCAGAATGAGGTGCAGAAACATTTTTATTTATAAAGAATTTGCATGACATCTGAGTATGACGCTAAATGAGAACATGCAAAATCAGACACACCCCTCATCCCCACGCTACCTTTATCTTACTAAAAAAAAAAAAAAAAANAAAAAAAAAAAAAAAAAGTCATATTGTAATAAACTGTTACACCGCCCTCATTTCCTTTGAGAAAACGTTTTCAGAGATGCTGCGAGGAGTTTCAAAGGAAGTTTAATCGTCCTACCTTCTGTGTGACCTTCTGCCAGTTGAGTTTGAAGATTAGAACTAGGAAGAAACCCGTTTCAAGGATAACACATGTGAAAATACCCAGCCACAAGCCTAACAAGACACATTAACATGTAAATCAACTCTGTAATCTCATTCATATCAGATCAGAAAACTATTAAAACGGTATTACTGATAGTAATTTAGTTGCTCTCAAAGCCTCACTAAAACAGAGAATTACCTCTACTGAAGTTTTCCTCTTTAAGTTCATTGCTTTGTTTCCATCTGTAGAAAACTCTACAGTTGCCTATCAATATTTCTCACCAACCCCTGATTAAAAAAAAAAAAAAACTTCAGCAAAGAGGCTCTGATAAGCGACTAAGCGACTGGACCCTACCACAAAATAACTAAAAGAGTAGGAAAATTGAGCAAGATGAACACCCTGATATTTTTCTTATCAGGAGTTGGTGGACACAAAAAAAACAAACAAAAAAAAAAAAAAAANAAAAAAAAAAAACAGCTAAAAAACAGAGGCTCAATATTGGACTACAAGTCTAATACATACGCAGATGTTTACCAATGCATTAGCCATTACACCTTGATAACCTGAAGGTACCGTATCAATATTTCTTACCAACCCCAATTAAAAAAAAAAAAAAAAAAAACTTCAGCAAAGAGGCTCTGATAAGTGACGAAGCGACTGGACCCTACCACAAAATAACTAAATGAGTAGTAAAGTAGAGCAAGATGAACACCCCGATACTTTTCTTCTCAGGAGTTGGTGGACAAAAAAAAAAAACAAAAAAAAAAACAGCTAAAAAACAGAGGCTCAATATTGGACTAAAATTTTAACACATATGCAGATGTTTACCAACACATTTGCCATTACACCTGAAGGTACCGTAGCATGATAGCATTACCTATTAGTCTGAGCTGAGCAGCAAACATCAGAGCGATTCCCACCGGCAGACCGATGAAGTAATACGACACCAGGTTGGACAAAGCGGCAATTTTCTGCATCCCAGATCCCACAAGAATCCCTGAGCAGACACACTGAGTTCACACAGGGTCAAAGAAAGACAGGAAGACATAAGACGAGTATTAGCACTATCCAAGTATCCTCAGTAAAAGCTCTCATCGATGGGCTCGACACATGGTAGCGACGTTGCCTCTCCTCTGTTCATCTCCAATGGAACCAGCGCAAAGAGGCCATGATCGTTAGTCCTCCTCCAAGCGAAGCGACACGCAATGCTCGAGCTCGTGAAATTTTGCGTTCATGCATGTCGACAGGCTTGCAACACGATCCAAGAAAGTTGAACATTTTTCAACTTTTCGTCGCTTTCGCCTGACGATGACCAATCATTGATGGACCAATGAGCTAACAGTATACTGCTTAGTCACTTGCAGATAAACATGGACGAAAAGTTGATACTAGCTAGCTGTCTCTGACTTTGTCCCTTGTGCTTTTATTTTACACCGTTAAAGCTAAATGCTAACACAATTGCAAGAAAGAAAGACTGCCCTTTTATTTGATTTGATGTCTTAGAAATAAGAAAATCTTGCAGTAATTTTTGTGTTTAATATTAATTTGTATATTTTGGGAACGGGCTGCGTTTATTACATTTTGGCGCTACTTCTGATCTGCCTTGGTTGTCTGTTTCCACGGCAACCATTGTTCGCCAAGCATGGTGATCATGGCCTACGGTGCTTCGAGCCCATTAGAATGTTGACATGCATGATATTTTCCTAAAGAAATATAAAGTACTGTTAAATATGAGGACTCAACCAAGACATAAAACAAGTCATCCACTCTGTCATGACGTACCAAAATTGCGTCAAAGAACTGTAGGAATGAGTAGAGGCTGAGGGCTTCAGAAACGATTTTCACGATGTTGCTGCAGGCAGGAGAGGAAGAAGATCATCAAAAACAACGATGCAGGTTTATTGAAGGCATGACTGAATGTTCGTCTGAAACTCACTCGTCAGAGGTAAATATGTAGCCAACCACAGACTTAGAACATGCGATGGCAATACCCTGGAACACAGCAAGCACGCCTGTAGCAAAGACATTATACAAAATTACATTAGGGTGTGTGTGTGTGTGTGAGTACGTGCATGCATGTATGTTGTATATGCATGGCGGTAGGGTGAACTTAGTAATTTGGGGTTCTGGGTACACCCAATTGGTCTGTTTTCCTAACTGGATATATATTTTCGGTATTAAAGTTAAATCTGTGATCTAGATAAGAAAAACATTTTGAAAAAGCAGGAAGTTACTAACAGTACACAACACAACAACTAAATCTGATTTATTAAAGTTCTCTGATGGTGTTTCACGTTGCAGGATTACAGGATTCTTTATTTTTAGATGGTGTAAATTTGACTAAATTTACATAAATAAGAGTTGTTGAAAAATCTGTGTTTCCTGTGACGTGTCATTCATCAGGAATTCTTGGATTTTGGGCCAAGTTGATGGGGTCTAAGTATGGAATTAACAGTATACGTTAGGGATCCCCAACTGGTGGCCCGGGGGCCAAATGCGGCACACAGGTCCTTTCTATCAGGCCCTCAGATAACTTCTCTAAAGATAAAAAAATAAAAAATAATAATAACCTTCTACTTTAGTTGCTTTTATATTGGGATCGTGTGTTCATAAAATGTCATGAACATTGAATGGTGATTATAAAACATCATGAATGCTACATAGGGACGAGCACGCAGTCTCCGGTCTGTCAGTGGAATATTACGCGCATATTATGCACTGGGAACGCATGCCTGTTGCCATGGCTACGTAAAAGCTGATAGGACCACTGACCCATCAATCAAATCCTCTGCTAGTCTACTATCGAATCACAGAGAGGGATTTTAAAATTTAGACTGTCCTCGGAAGTTACATCATTGAGAAGTGACAAAGCTAGGTTTTAGCTCGGAGGCTTTCTTGTGCTTTAGCTACATTTATCTCGGGATCACGTTGTCATAAAATGTCATGCTTGGGCTCATTTTGTTTGGGAGAATCTAAGCTTTCCACAGATATTCATATATCTTCATTGTATTAAGAAAATGTGATTATAAAACACTGCAAACGCTACAACGGAATGCTACAACCAGAGCACAGGCCAGTTATGTTTAAAAAAATAAATAAAAATTAGAAAATTGTTTTTCATTGTTGTTATATGATTGACAACAACAAAACTAGTTGGGGAACTCTGCATTAGAATAAAAGTGGTTTATATCTATTGCATCGAAAAATAATTTTATATTTGTAGCTATTGAGGGGCCCCCTCTTAGCTGGGGCCCCGGGCAAATGCCTACCTTGCCTTACAGTAAAGTTTGCCCCTGCATGGCGGGCTCGTGGCATACTGCAAAAATTTCCATCATATGCAGTGATTTGTCTTTGCTTCCAATCTCTTAGTTGAGTAAGATAATTTTCATCATTTTTACTCTCAAAGCGAACGAGCATCAGTCAGTGAACGAAATTAAAACTTAAGTTTGAAGGCACATTTATCGTGTAATTGTTGTGATTTCATTGATTTTGTAGATGAGGAAGGGGGCCACCAAAGCTAAATCTCCCCTCGGGCCTCAAAGTGGCTATGACCGGCCCTGCTCGTGTCTTACCTGATAGAACCATGCTCACTTTGCAGGTGATGGTGGCCCTGGCGGTGTCACCGGCCCCCAAAGCATTCCCAACACGCACGCAGGCAGCCGTATGGACGCCGAGCGGGAACTGTAAGGACTCCATATTTACTTTTTGTTGCATCAGCTTGGACAGTAAAATGTAGATTCTCAGATGAATAAGGTGATCGTACCATATACGTAATGGCTCCTATTTCCATCAACACATGTTGGGCAGCAAGATCCACCTCGCCAAGAATACCTGATATGAAAAAACACAGTATTGAGGTTTTTTTTAAAGGACAGTACTGGCGATCATGCATTTTATTTATTTATTTATTCAGTCATTCATTCATTTATTTATTGTTGAAACTTGTTTTTAATGCTCCCATCTTGGCCAGGTTGTTGTTGAGAAAGAGATTTTTTTCTCAGTGAGATTTACCTGGTTAAATAAAGCTTAAATAAAAAATGTTTGAACCCAATAATCCACATATACGTGACAATCATTTCCCAAAATATTTACTTTAGCGGTGAATTTCTGAATTGTTTTTCCTACCCTCCAGACTGACATTGGTTTCCAGCACGATATAAAAATCAACTTGTAGAGACTTGAACCGTGCTTGAGATAAGTAATCTATCACAGCAAACATGGTGTCTGTTAGGTTTTTTTGTCAAAATAACTTTATTTAATCAATTCAAAGCAATGTATGTTTCCGCCAGGAAATACAGTCCGAAGAGAAGATAACTTTTACCAAGAAATTAAAATGACGTGCCCTTTTTTTTTTTTTTTTTNTATATAGTCGTGGTATATGCCAAGATTGGCATAAAAAAAAAAAATGACCGTGCTTTCTACAATCGTGCATAACTGTTAACGCGAAATACTGAATGTTCATCTATGTGTATCACCTCAACATTTGATTCTGAAAGATTGGGGGATTTGAAACAAATAACAAAACTAAAATATGGTTTTATGCTTTGGTAATTGTTGTAAGTAACGTTAACTTATATGCACGTTTTAAATATTAGCTCATACATGCATGAACGGTCTCCTACAGCGCATCAAAACTGCACCGTGCAGTATTTGTTCAGGTTGCTGCAGCAGCGTCCGCACGAAGTCCTGCTGATTTGCTTTCCGGAAAACTCTGCTGAGACAAAGTAACCGAATATATTTCTACAAGCCTTCAGTCAGGACTGATGTACCTTCTTTTGGGGGGGATTTAGCTTTAGCAGAAGGTTAGCAGTTTTCAGGGAAGCGAATCAGCAGGACTTAGTGCAGACGTCGCTGCAGCAACCTGAACAAAAACCTGATCAGTTTTGAATCGACAGAATTTGTTAGCAAACTCAAATGTTGGTCAGTCTTCCTCTTTATTTGAAAATAATTGAAAAATAGTAATCATATTTTCAAGAAAGTTATATGGAATTCATAAAGCAGTGATTTTTGGATTCTGGATTTGATTTGGACCATCAATTCTAAATTTTAACGTCATGCGGCTCACAGCAGTTCCCCGCTGTCCTCTTATTGAAAGGAAGAGAACATCCAGTTTTCCGCCTTCTACACATCAACATCACATCAACATGTGAATCCAGCATTAGTCAGAGTATAATTAAAGTTTTAATGAGCATGTAAACTGTATCTTTCAGGTCTCTGAATGTTGACGTTGGCCATTATTCTATGACGTAGCACTCATTCCAATAGATTTTAACAGTTTTCATTCAAAGCTGAGAGTTCTGACACAGCTTGAGGTTAAGTTATGTCCCTTTAATGCATTTTCATCGAACTATTCCAAATTGTTTTTCAAAAATGCTGCAAAATTTGTGCTAACCAAGTCAAAACTGATCAAGTTTTTGCCTTCAAATCTGAAGTCAAGACTCACAGGAAGTTCTAGTCTTCAGGTAGTCAAGTCTCAAGTAAGTCGAGTTTCACAGCAGGTAAGTCCAAATCAAGTCTCAAGTCCTCCTAAAAAGATCAAACAGAAATACTAACCAGCAACAAAACTTCCAATCTCCCACATCCACCACTCAAAGCAGATCATGAATGCGCTGGGAATGGCCAGCTTCATGTACGAGCCCCATTCCTGCAGACAGTCAGTGGACCAGCCTGCAGGAAGACACACACACACACATAAAGAAACAACACGGTACAACTTACTGAAGCCATTTTTAACAAAACTACTAAACGCATCACTCACCCAGATGAGTAGCAGAAAGACTGGTTTGGTCTTAATAGATTCTGACTTTGTGTGTATGTGTGTGGAAAAAGTGTACAGTGTGTGGTGTGTGCACGTTTCTCACCTCCCCACGTCTGTTCATGGAGCTTCTTCCAGCGGATGTAGCCGAACAGCAGTAGGCAGATGGTGATCTGAGAGAGGCTGCTGGCGATCGCTGATCCACTGACAACAAAAACGACAAAGTATTAAAGATCCAGGATGATGGAGCCGAGCTTTTCATCAGCACTCTGACATCATCACGTACATCACAGGTACACAAGGAACTACTACTGCACCTAAACACAGGTCTGAGGTCATTTCACCTTAATTGAGTTTTTGCATCCCATCCTACTTTTTGCTTGTACTGCCTGACATTTTATAGGGAAAAATAATAATTATTTTTTTGCTACATCACATTTATGACTGTATTTTCTGGTTTAAAGGACCATACTGGCGATCATGCATGTTTGAGCCTAATATATTCAATTTTAAAGAAAAAAATGTATTTCAGCTTTCCTGATGTTTTGCAAAATCTCTTAATGTTTCAGAATCAAATATTCAAGCGATACACCCACCTTAAAAATCCATGTTTCTCCTGCTAATAGTTACGCAGCTTTATGAAGTCACGGTCCTTTAAATTTTTCCATAAACGCAGGTCTTCTTTTGGGACTATATTCCCTGGTGGAGGCATACATTCACTCCATGTTTTTTATTGCACTTAAACGCTAAAATTATATAACTTCTACAAAAAACCTGAATACACGTCTTGTTGGTGATGATGGATTACCTATCCCAAGAACGTTTACAGTATCAACAAGTTGATTTTAATAGCAGAATGAACTGAAATCAATGGAGGTCTGGAAGGTAGGAAAAACATTTTTAATTTGCTAGTAATGTAACATGTATGAAAACTGAATATATTAGACTCAAACATGCAAAATGGATGGTATGGTCCTTTAAAAAGTAATTAGTATCTACAATTTTCGGTTAAAAGAAGCAATTTTTTTTTTCATTTCCAAAGTTACGAGGTCATTCACACTGTCAGATGAAAAACTTGTATTGTAGATAGAAGTCTTTGGGAAATTTTCCTGATCATCATCATCATCATCATAATTTAACTGTTCTTTTACTTTTTTATAGTGCTAAAACTTACTTTTTTTTTTTTTTTTTNTTTTTTTTTTTTTTTTTTCCACTTTTACTGAAGCAGAACTTTGACTGCTTTTACTTATAAGAGTATTTGTCACTAGTGGTGTTAGTATTTTACTTAAGTTGGCAGCTACATTATGCAGGAAAACAGAGCAGAGAGTCTCTGCTGTCTGAATCTGATGTTCGTGTAGCTGGACTGAAGTCAAGCCGACTAAAGATGTTCAGGAAACCTCAACCTTTATTTTTACAAACACGTTTTAAGTGTTTTTGATCCTCTGCTGTTGTTCCTCAGCACCACTGTTGTCATGACAACAGCAAAGCGATCAACAGGATTTTCTTGGCTTACAGTGTAATGGGGCTACTATATTTTATGCTAAGTACCACGTAAAGGACCATACTGGTGATTTTGCATGTTTTACATTACTGCCAAACACGTTCCAAAATACTACTGTAGCAGTACATTTTCAAATAGTTTTTCCTGCCTTCCAG
>VXCM01000592.1:183158-225658 GCA_014773175.1 Lucifuga dentata | reverse complement strand
AGCCTTATGAAGTCACGGTCCTTTAAATTTTTCCATAAATGCAGGTCTTCTTTTGGGACTATATTCCCCGGTGGAGGCATACATTCACTCCACGCTTTTTATTGAGCTTAAACACTAAAATTACATAACTTCTAAAAAAACCTGAATACACGTCTTGTTGGTGATGATGGATTACCTATCCCAAGAACGTTTCCAGTATCAACAAGTTGATTTTAATAGCAGAATGAACTGAAATCAATGGAGGTCTGGAAGGTAGGAAAAACATTTTTAATTCGCTGTTCCAGTAGTATGCTTTGGGAAATGATTTTCAGTAACGTTACATGTATGAAAATTGAATATATTAGGCTCAAACAAGCAAAATGGGTGGTATGGTCCTTTAACTTACAATATTTCTCACCTCACAATTTTAGATTTCATGCTTTTAGATCAATTGAAAGATTGTATGTTCCACAGACTGACAAAATATCTTTCCTTTTAAAAAAAAAAAAGTCTCTTTAGGTAATCAAAAATGTACTGATATACAAAATGTACAAACTAGAACAAGGTTTTACAGTAACTGACAACAATAATTGGCTTTAGTGCCTTAATCTGCAAATTGAACATTAACTACAGCCATCAGATAAATGGATATTTCCTTCAGCATTACAGTGGAGTAAAAATAAAAGTAGCATAAACTGGAAATTCTCTGGTGCCAGTAAAAGCCTGCACATAACTGAATCTCAATTTTTGCTTTCCACCTCTGCTTATAATCACATACACACACACACACACACACACACACACACACACACACACACACAGTTTACACAGCTGAAAGAATTTGTGTGTGTGTGTGTGTGTGTCTATATGGGTTACTGCGGTTCAGTTATGTAACACCACATGTACACGGGCTTCTTCCTCTGTGATATTGCAACTTCTGCTAACCTTTGATCTAACCTGAATACACTTAAAGAGGTTTAAGAGTCTAAGACACGTTCAAAGATTAATTATAGCTTTAACAGATAAAAGTAAATGTTTTTGAGAAGCTTAAAATATAATCGGGGTTAAAAATGACAGAGATATTGATGTTAAAGCTGAAACTATCACTTTTGAGCAGGAAAAAAATCCAAAATTAGCTGAGACATGCTGTATGTAAGGTTACTAAGCTGTGGTGGCTAAACATGTTAGCAAACAGTTGACAAAGACTCACAGCAACACTATCAACCTACTGGAGTCACATTTCTGTCCGTCTGATGAATGACACACTAATATTCTGTCTCCTTTTAGCTGTGTTTCAGTCTCCACCAACTCCTGACAAAAATATCTGGGTCTTGGTCTTGATATACTTGATTTTCTTCACCAGTCAGTAGTGTATTTTGTCTCCCAAGAATTTTCTGTGTACAGTCAGCATTTGTTTGCTGATGCTGGCTTTGGTTTTACATCAGGAGTTGGTGAGGACCGATGAGAGTCAAATACACAGCGTATTTGCAGGAAAATCAAAGCAATGAGCTAAAGATGCTAACATGTAGAACTGCAGAGTTTGGTGATAAATCTGAGTGGATTAATCATATTAAAACTATCAGTTTGTATAGGTTTAAGCACAATATTNTGGTGATAAATCTGAGTGGATTAATCATATTAAAACTATCAGTTTGTATAGGTTTAAGCACAATATTCAATATTAAGGATATTTTCTTTTTAACAGTTTTTTTAAATATGGACTTATTTGTGACTTATTGTGTGTGTTGCTGTTCCACATGTATAGCATTTTGAAATTAAAACCTTCATGTAAAGCAGATAAAAAAAAAAAAAAAANAAAAAAAAAAAAAAAAAAATCATAGAACTAATAAAGTAATAAAGATGGTAGCACACAAAAGTAAGATGTAGAGTAGCTATCATGGTTATCAAAAGGTGCTAAATACAGATTAGAGAAGGTGTAGGAACACTCCTGGGAGAGATTAACCTCATCTGCCCTCATATTTGAACACTTACAGCACCTACTGATTTCATTATACAAACTAAAAAAAAAACAAGGCAACTGCATTTATTTTATATTTTGATTTCAAATTCATCACATTATTAATGTCTCAGTACTGAAACTCATATTTGAAGTCAAGTATGACAAATGTGACTCTTATTACAAATGACTAAAAGAGTTTAATTTGGTCAATGCCACCCTCTAGTGGAAAAGAGAGGGAAACATATATACTAAATGTAATATTTCATTCATTAGTTTATTTTACAGGAACAATGTTCATGGATCAACAGCAAGGACAGGAAACTGTAAATATCTTCGAGTTAGCCCAAGGCTAATTTTCATCTGCTGTCCCTGGCCAGATGTCATAAAGTACTCAAAAGTCAGTTATCTATAATATCTCAATTTTACCTGGCAGTCTAAACATTTGCCCTTTTTTTCAGTTTTATATGAGCACACTCAGTCATTAAAAAGCTGAAAATTATGTGGAATAAAATTGTTATTAGTATTTATAACCCATATATGCTCTCAGTTTGATTACACCATCAATACAGCCATTATTACTATATTCAAAGAAGGAAACACTAGAGTGAAATTGATCAATGTGTCTCATGAACAGGTAAACTTAAGGCAAAAAAAAAAAAAANGAAAAAAAAAAAAAAGTCAATCAAGTTGTACTTCATCTGTGATTATAATGGAATTCAAATTTTACAGCCTTTGGGGCAATTGCAGCCTTTCTACAGGACAATGCTGGTGGTTTGTATTGGATGAATTACTACCGTATATACTCGAGTATAAGCCGAGTTTTTTTTTTTTTTTTTTTTTTTTTTTTTTTAACCACATTTCACAGAGCAAATCTGGGGGTCGGCTTATATACGAGTAATTCAAATCCAGATCCCAGAGAACGAAATTTCCAGAGGTAGGAAAACAACCATTACCACTACCCATGGAAAATAGTTTAAATTATACCTTAGAATGAGATATTTCCTGGCTAAACATCTTATCCAGCACATTTTACGGCAGCCAGTGCTGTGATTGGTCAAAAACAAAACGGGCCAATCAGAGACGACTTTACAAAAGTGCCGTTTCATATATTTGGTAGTCTCGTTCAACGTCATGTTTTGTGCTTTATTAGCAAGAAGCTTGAGATAAAATATAACACGCACTGAAAACTCACGGACTCAGAGGATGACGCCCTTTGGCTAGAAAATGAAAAGACAGATCAAAAAGAGGAAGAGGAGGAAGAGGACGAACATACCGGTCGACTGGGATGACGATCTCGTTAATGATGAGGGCACACATTACACAGAGGACCGCAATGAACTGTTAGGCGATTCAGACGAGGAAGAGGAGTCCGGGAATGTCAGCTAAAGTTAGCTTAGTTACGGTAACAGTATGGTTAGCTGCTAATTATCGTTACCAGTTACGTTAATGTTAATTATGGTAGATAGTTACGGTAATCAGCTACTGTCATGTTTACCGCTACCGGTAAGTGGATTATTTCCAGCAAATCAGAGGAATGTTATGACAATACCCAGAAAAACAGGTAATTTGTGTGGTATTGGGTAATGATGTAGGAACCTTTGTGATGTGATGTGTTGCCGGGGGGAACTTATTTAATAAAGGAATTAGAGTTTTGCTGCTACCTTGTCTGTCAGTAAATAAAAAATCACAACGGAACAATTTGCTAAATAAATAAATTGATGGAACAACATCAGGGGGTCGGCTTACATACGGATTTCTTTTAAAAAAAATTAATTTGCAGGTCAGAATCGGGGGTCGGTTTATACACGAGATCGGATTATAGTCGAATATATACGGTACATAGAATTTGGTCCAGACATTCATTGTCCCCAGAGAATGAAGTGTGATGATTTTGACATTTCTGTCTTGTCCTCTAGCACCACCTTAAGGTTCCATTTCTCCAGTACTTAGAGTCACTTCCTTGAAAGTTGCTGTGAATAATCTTGGTCATCAGAAGATGAATCGCCTGATTGTTATGAGCTCCTGGCCATTCCTCCAGCACCACCATCAGGTCAGACCGCAGCTTTACACTCAGCATATCTTAAAATATACAGGGATTATTGCCAAATATGCTGTAAAAAAAAAAAAAAAAAAANAAAAAAAAAAAAAAAAAAAATCACATTAACCAAAGGATGATTGTTTTTTATTTCCATAACAACATGGCCATTTTTAAACCAACATCCTCAGGTCAAATTTAATTTTTTTTATTCTACTAGTGGTAACCATCTAGAAATAGTAAATTACAGTATGTTTATTGTTTAAAGTGTGTAGGACGAGTTTGTGAGCCCTATTTTTTATTGTTGTTATTGTAATAAATAATAAAATGCCCTTTTTGACAGAATTTTTGATGTTTTACTTATTATTTTCCATTAATATTAAAAGCATGACCATCCAAAGCAGATAAAATATACTGTAACTTATCAAGTTTTTTTGATTTTTCACATAACAATGAAAAATCTGTGATATGATTGTTTAGCAGGAAGTGACAATAAATGTAGCTGTTGTGACCATACAAACTTTAAAAACTAATTGTTAATTTCCACTGTTATTTATTTTGTCATCAGTCCCACTGTGGACTGTGTGCAATTATTGTCAAGTTACTGACAGCAAAATTGATTATCAATGAATAGCCTTTAAAAAACTGGTTCTACTTTTAAAAGAAGCTGTTAAAGGCATTCCACATTTATGTACTGGCATCCACACCCAAGACATTATCATCCCACTATAAAAAAAGTTTCCTTATTTCCAGTGTTTGCATATTATGAGTGTGTGACAATAAAAGGGAGGTGAAAGGGTTTACAAGAAGAGAATGATGCTCACTTACAACTGGTGAAGGAAGTTGTAAAAGTCTCCTCCTCTACATGAGTAAAACATTTAAGAGGCTAAGCAAGCTGTTTACTTCTTCATATTCACCCACAGGAAACATCAGCAAAAAGACCAGCAGACTGCAAAAATCATTTCTGGTAAGAATCTTGAAGTCTTCTAAAAATGCACAACTTCCTGCAAATTTTAGAGAATGTAAGCATAAGATTTATTGTGTTGCTTTCTACAGAAGAACTGTTGACTAAAACTTCTACATAAAACTGCAGAATCATTGTGTTCTGTTATTTTATTGCGTGTGGAATGAGACTTTGTGTGATCTTAGAGAGTTTTCTCTGTTTTTAGTATTTTAAAGTTTTGTAAAATAAACACTCAGAAACATAATGTAACAGTAGCTGAGTTTACAAGGAGACAGTATTCAGGATATTGACTCATTCTGGGGCAAAGTTGTTCCAAATCCTGAAACACAGTTTGAGAGAGTAATACAAAGAAAACAGGCAAAAACAAAAGCAAATATATCAGGTTTTTTTCTCATATATTATCAAGTAAAAATGCAATATAGTATCCACATGTAGTGTTTAAATTAACTTCACTGTTCAAATATCAGTTTTACCAAAGAAAATGAATTGCATGAGAAACAGAAGTCTTCTGGAAGAGTATATTGTTGCATTTTCCCAACATTAGACTTCTACGTTTAAACATCTAGATCAATTCTAACGTTTTATAGTGTGACACGTTACTGAAAACACACACCAAACAAAACAGAGCCCATCAGAGAATTTTAAATAACAGAATTTCAGTGCTCCAGTAATCATTTCTTTCTTTCTTTTTTGGCCACTAAGGGCAGAAGAATTCCAAAATAAGATGTCAGACAGCACTGACTGTTGTCGATAACAATTTAGCGAATAAGTACAAATCCAGGAGACTCACACCATGATCAGCATGACACTAGAATTCTGTTCTACTGTCCAGGTTATTGAACGTTGGACTAGTCTTACTCCTTTTAGCACCATTTTGATCTCCACTAACTCCTGACGGTTTTTTTTTTTTTTTTTNTTTTTTTTTTTTTTTTTTTTTTTAAATAGACTCTCAACGTTCTTCACAGTCCCTGAGTTTACTTTGTGTGTTAGTCGTTTGGTTCTGGGCAGGACACAGTCCAGCTGTCAGAGCTTGTTTGCTTGTTTGGTGAGAAATACCAGGAGGCAGCCACGTTATTACTGATTCCATATAATATCAAAATGATGTTTTTTGCAGTTGAAGGCTATTTCAATGCCCAATTTTTTCTCCAGGTGACATAAAGAAGACTAAGATGAAGCTGATACTCAGACCCTATCTTTTGCATTTCCTCCTCTTCTGTGCAACACTGACATCAGGTAAAACTGACCTCTTACCTCCATCAGATCCTCACGTTACTCCAGTTATTATTTTCTTTTCCACTTTGATTCATCTAAACCTTTCATCGTCTTCCTCTGCCTTTCTGTCCTGATCCTTCTCTCTCCTCACAAAGGCGTAAAGATCCTGTCAGTCCCAGGCATGAACAGTGAAGGACTGATAGATACGAAGCTGAACCGCAGTGTGTCTCTGCTCTGCCAGGCTGAAACCAGCTCTGCTGATGAGGAGCTGGTCTGGCGGAGAAACGGTGCTCCGGTTAATCTGAACGACAACAATAAGAAAGGTAACAGCAGTGTGTGTGTTACACCTGTCAGACTTGAAGACAACGGTGCCATTTTCTCCTGCCACCTGAAGACGAACGACACCAATAGTGACTCAGTTACCTTCAACGTCACCTGTGAGTCCCAGAAACACGTGTTATATAGCTAACATGGAAGTCTAACCCTGTCAGAATTAAAGGATCATACCACCATTTTGCATGTTTGAGCCTAATGTATTCAATTTTCATACGTTACGTTACTGACAATCATTTCCCAAAGGATAAAACCGTATTTCAGCTTTCCTGATATTTTGCAAAATCTCTTAATCTTTCAAAATCAAATATTCAAGTGATACACCCACCTTAAAAATCCATGTTTCTCCTGCTAATAGTTACACAGCCTTATGAAGTCACGGTCCTTTAAATTTTTCCATAAACGCAGGTCTTCTTTTGGGACTATATTCCCCGGTGGAGGCATACATTCACTCCACGCTTTTTATTGAGCTTAAACGCTAAAATTACATAACTTTTAAAAAAAACCTGAATACACGTCTTGTTGGTGATGATGGATTACCTATCCCAAGAACGTTTCAAGTATCAACAAGTTGATTTTAATAGCAGAATGAACTGAAACCAATGGAGGTCTGGAAGGTAGGAAAAACATTTTTAATTCACCGTTCCAGTAGTATGCTTTGGGAAATGATTGTCAGTAACGTTGCATGTATGAAAATTGAATATATTAGGCTCAAACATGCAAAATGGATGGTGTGGTCCTTTAAATCAGTCAAATTGAATTTCAATTTCAATTGAATTATTCAAATTTAATTTTGAAGATGATTTAAAATTAAAACTTTTCATAAATACTTTTTAACCTATTGCAAAGCAAATTTTTGCCATATTTATCATGAGAATGAATGTGAAATGGACTTTACGTTTTCATACTGGCCAGCAATGTGCTATCTAAATTTGAAAATGTAAATGTAAAAATAAAAGGCAAAATTAAAAATAATGTCAAATAACAGCAGGATTGTAAATAATTTTTAATATTGGTATGTATGTATCTTTGAAATGAAAATGGCAAAAATAAAAATAACATGAAAATAAAACTTAGAAAAATAACATGAAATTATATTTTAAAAATTTCATTTAAATTTCACCATATGCTTTATGATTCATTACTTTAACTGAAGGATATTATTTTAACATTGTCAGTCTTTTGTACAGGTAAACATCATTTCTCCTTTATGAATTTTAAAGCACCGATATATTTCAGCGAGACCTGATGACCAAAATAGAGGCATTTGTAGAAATGTATGTTAAATATTAAAAAATGGACATGACGGCTTTCCTCTTCAGATTCGCCGACGCTGTCTGGCTCTGAGGACGTTTCAGTGGAAGAAGAGGAGACGCTCGTACTGCGATGCGACATCTGGGCCAATCCGCCCGTGTCGTCTGTGTCATGGAAACAAAATGGAGGCCAGCTGGACCTCTCAGCTGGCGGCTTCACGGTATCGATCGACAGCTTTACCGCCCAGCTAACAGCCGGCCGTGCGGAGAAGGGTTTGCACGACGGCACGTATCGGTGCACGGCAGACTCTGGCAGTGAAACCTTCAGCAAAGTCTTCCGTGTGACTGTCAGCGGTCAGTTCAGTCAAACGCTCCATGTTTTTATTTAAAAGACTCAGTGAGTTTAACTTAGTTTTAGTATATTTACCAAGCCTGTAGCCAACACTGGGGCGGACATAATCTACCAACACACCNTAAAATAAATTAAAAAAAAAATTTAAAACTTAAAAAACTTTTTTTTTTCTTTTTTTTGTTTTTTTGTTGATGCTTTCCAGCCATGTCTTCAGCACACTAAAACTCCTCTTAGCCTCTAGCTAGCTAGGCTAGGCTAGCCAGTTAGCTTAACACTTAGAAAGGCTAATTTCTGAACAGGGCAGGCTAATGTTAATTACTGAAACAAGTCTTTACCAACATTACAGCTGTAAATACACTTAACATCGACTAGACAGTGCAACATCATGACATACAGAAACACAATGGAGTTATTATGCTACATGAACCTTACAGCTGCTGCTATAAGGTTCATGTAGCATAATAACTCACTTGTAATATTAAGTTGTAATATTATTGCTAAGCAGTATTACAGCTTACATCATCAGTGACTTCTGCACAGTTAACCTGCAGAAACAAACCCATAATTTCAAAATAAATTTTAAGATCTTTGACCATAAATGTCTCTGAATGTGAAGAATTCACAACAAAACATAAATAAACCACTATAATGCTAGAACCGGTATTAATTATAATGGTAATTTCTTAAGTTTAGCTATGATTACGTTTGCTAATGATTATTTTGGACAGTGGTGCATGATTTCCTGTTGTAGCATAGCAATATTTTTTTTAATTTATATTTTTTATATAAATATATCCCCCCCCCGATATATATTATAATTTCAGCCTTGATATTTACTGTAAATACTTAACATTGCTGCTTCCCATTTTCTAAACCAGGCTGGTAAGTTTTACAGCTTTAATGTATTTTTCTATATTCCAGGCAGCCTTTTATTTCCATTTCAATTAAGCAATTCTTGAAACAAGCTTATATTAATATTAGAATGTTTGTGAAGGTTTTCAGTCTTCTTGGTCATTGGACATTCAGCAGTAGGAGTTCAGTGCAGCTGGACTTGCTGTTTCATCTTGAAGACGTTTTGTCACTCAGTTAAAGGTCACTCTTCACTTCTAAGTCAACGCCGGTGTTTCTGAGAGTTGTTGACACCTTGGGTCTTGGGTCATGTGTGTTATGTGATGTCATTGGAGGGTTAGAGTTGGAGTCTGTAATCTCTCCAATTAAGGACTCCAGTGTCTTTCACGTGTCCACCATGTGACCAAACGAGTCACATGGCCCAAGGTGAGAATGACTGTGAGAGGGCAGAGGTCAGCAGCAATGCAAAGTATACACGATTTGTAGTTTAGGAGCAAAAATGCAAAACAAAACCACTGGTATGGTCCTTTAAGTCATAACAGTTTACCACTCCTGTTATGTTTTATCAGTGGATGAACTGATAACTCAGTGTGTGATGTGTGTGTGTGATCTTCCACATGGATGTGACATTCTCCTCCCCTGCAGATAAGACCTTGAAGTTCCCTGTGATGCCCATTGTGGCAGGCCTGGTGGTGGTGTTCTGTACCATCGTTCTCGCTGTCCTCTCACGGTGGAAGAAGATTGTAAAGGTAATATGTACAAATAACTACACACACACACACACACACACACACAATACAATGTCTACTGGCTGTAAGCCGCTGAAAGCTGCTTGCGTCTCTCCTGACAGTGCTGCAAGTGAGGCTCGTCCAAATGAATTCAAGCTTTCTGTTTTTTGATCGCACAAAATGAGAAGACATGAAGATAAGTCCGCATCCATTGTTGAAAAAAAATAAGCATCTCTTTATGTTGTATTTAATCTTATATTATGCTGTGTAGTCTCGTTTTGTCTTTTAACAAGGGTTCATTTATAGTTTTGAGACTGACCCAAGGATTCCATTTTGCCCCAGATGATGACATTATATCAGTTTTTGTTTTTTTGTCCAGCCAGGAAATGGACTTCTATAAAACTCCAGTTGTTGGCAAAAGTATGTCAAGATGCAAGGAATTATGGTTGCAAAATAAATAACTGCAACACCTCTAAGTTTGTTTTTAGCCTGGTCTCAGAATTTATCAGTCAACCCTTGTATGTGGCTATCTGTTGATTATGTGCATAAATGCAAACAATAAATATTTTGTTGTAGATTCAGATTTTTCAGATTTTATGATCATTTTGATAATTTTTCAACTTGTACAGCTCAAATACATATGAAAATAAATAATAAATCATTTAAATCATAAACTTAAAACAAATTTTTATTGACAGAAAAGCTGTAGGCTGAATTCTTGCTTATTACACCGAACCTTTTTAAGCATTTTGTTCATATCCCTTTAGATTTATACACAGAAAATATGTATTTCTATATATGTATATCACACATACCCAAAAGTCCCAAACAAAATTTCACAAAATACATATTCATATTATCTATACAAAAATCCAAAAAGTCCCTAACTAAATTTCATGTACACATATTCATAATTACTGGTGTTTAAGGTAAAGATTAAAATGTAATTAAATGTTGGTGTAAGACTTAAGATTAGTCTTGTAGATTTATTTTTAATGTAAGGGTAAGGGCCACCGTATGATTTAAAGGACCTACCGTGATCCTGAATTGAGCGATACAATATAATATCCGGTGCAAGATTAGAGTCATAATGTTGATGTTATCCAAATGTTGTTTATCTTTTCTACATCCATGAGTCAATTACTAAAGTGATTATCTGGACATATTGGTTGAAGTAATGAAGAAATATACTGATGCTAAGTGTTTTTTGGTTTTTGTTTTAATAGTGGACTAATGCATTCATTCTGAAGAAGGAATGGGGTCTGACTGAAATTTTACAGTTGTCACGTTTGTATTGAACTTTAACTCCTGACTCAACAACACAAGCTACGCTCGTTAAAATCACGTTATACATTTACTCTAAATGAAACAAAAAAGACAGGAGCTAGCACACAATCACATACACACAAATAAGCCTATTGCATCTTCATCGGGTCAAGGTCTAGATCACTGTGTTGTTAACAATGAAGTAACACTTAACAGGATCACATAAAACATAATGTGAACGGGTCGGTATAATCCCAAATGAGTGATAAAGATCTGATTTAGATGATCAGGTGGGGAAAAACAGAATGATGTAGCGCTGGCCTGCTGGGAAACACAATTGGACCAGGATGATCGATCTACTGCTTGAAATTAAGCTGGTGATGAGGTATAACAGAAATGCATGAATAAATTTTTACTAATGAACATTTAATGAGATATATAATACTCTTTGCATTAATTTATTTATCCTTCGACCAAGTGTAGAAAAAGTCCATGACATGAAGTCCTCGCAGCACTATTTCAAATGCTGCTCTATAGCGACATCTGCTGGTCAGTTTACTTTAGATCCCCTTTTATGTATGTATTTATTCTATTTGTTGCATGTATTTATTTGTTATTAGAAAAAGTAAAAGAAATATATATTATCCTTTACGCAGTTTTTATTGAAAAAAGGACCATTATGTTCATTTATACCATCCATTTTTACTACATCTCTGGTGAAAGTTTTCCATTTCCTCATTCACGATGCTAGGGCGCATGCGTGAATCTCATTCTGTCTCGAGCTGGGCACTAGGGGCGGTGGACCGCGCGTGAAGGGCGTGGCTGTGTTTGTGCGCCTGCGCAGTCTACAGACCGCCGCCAAATTCAAACAGGGAAGAAAGAAACAACAGTTGTAAAAGACGCAGACAGGGCGGAGAGTTTTTACTGCTTTTTAAGTAAGTATCCGTTAAATTGATATTCCGGACAGCAATCTGAATTTAATATTTTCTCAGTGATCTTAGCATAAGCTTTACATTAACGTCATAACATTGTGAAGAGCATAGCTGGTTTATGCTAGGTAAAGCAGCGCTGTCATAGCTAGTAGAGTCATTTTATCTGCTTTGAAGATGAGCAGAAGCCCTTTGTGCGTTAACAGAGCCTCAAAATCTGAGTCTGTTTAGCTTATTCTTAGTTTTTATTAACTACTCTCGATTCACAACGTGTAGAAATAACAGGTCAGATTTTTGATCTTTTTTGAAATTATTTACAATGATGTAGAAGCAGAGCTGTTATCTGTTAATCTCTTAGCGAAAATCAGGTATGTGCATCAATCGTCTATCACAAGAAGAAAAAGGAGCATTAACAGTTTGGTTATATTTATAATTGTTATGGGGAAGTTTTCAAGCTTTTCATTTATTTATCAGTAAAGTTGAAATTGTCACAAGTTTCATTTTACATATGATATGGGCTGGATTTGTGAAGAGAAAAACGGCAGGTTTTTATGTGTAAACAATATCCAAACAGTGTAAAATAAAATGATCTCAGATCCCATAGAATTATAAGATAAATCTGTTCACTTTTACCAGCAGTAACAAACGATAAATCTATGTCATATCCCTCTCTGGGTAACGTTGTTGTTGATATGGATTAGGAAAGCAGGGTGTGGCAGTCTGCAAGCCACAGATCCTGATCCAACAAAGCCCATGTGCTTCAATCATGATATGCTGCTGCTGTAAACCATCATACTGATTTTTTTTTCTGTTGATTGCTTCTTGAAAATTCCACCCTTCCAGAAATAAAATCTAGAAAAACAATTAGTATTAAATTTTAGAAGTATATTTTATTTGCTTATTCTTGATGTCATTTTGCAGCTTTTCTCAAGGCCACACTGATTTATAAACAACAAAATATATCATCATAACACACACCTGCTGTTCTGTGATCTCATATTTTTGGATTCTTTCCCTCTTGCAGGTTAGCTCAGTCAGCATAGCATCTTCTGTGATGGATGGAGTTGGTCGAGCTGTGGTGGGGGTCTGGCGTGCCCATACGGTCCTGGATGAGTCTGATGAAGCAGAGGATTCCCCAGCAGCCCCTGACCGTTTCCGCAAACTTCGTTCCTCTTCTTCGCTTAACTCTCTGCGGATGTCTTTATGTAAACGCCTACCACTGCGTTCTGTCCAGACCAACTCCCTGCCCGAAAATCCGACCTGGGAAAACCTGCAGGCACAACCAAAAACCAGCACTGTCCGCAAACTGACCCGCAGTGCACGGAATTCCATCAGTGAAGTGTATCAGGTAGGTGGGTTGGTATGATTTTACTTTGGTCTTAACCATGGCTTTAGTTTTGTGATCACATATAAAATTTTGAGCTTTGGTGCCTAAGATGGAAATGTATCATTATTGACATTTTAGATACTAAACTATTACCAGTTTTATTTCTCTGTCATGAGCCTCCAAACCATCCCATGGAGGCTGGAAACTCTGCAGTCAAATGCTACACCTGCTGAACTTCCTGATCAGTTCCTGTTCTCCATTTCCTCCTGTTGGGTTCAGATGTGCTGATCACTGAATTAATCTGGTGGAGCGTTGGACTCATTATTGTCATCTTCACCTTTTCCCTCGTCTCCTCTTCCTCTGTGCATCTCTCAGAGGCTACAAAGGAACAGAGAAGTTTCACGTGAGGACTGTTTGGTGGCAACTCCAGCTCGGACAAGTGACAGAGAACACACAGCTGCATCAACATCTCGCACCCCGAGACGCACGCCTGGTCGACACGTAACACCCAGACGCACCCCCAGATCAGCAGCCACACCCAGACGCACGCCAGGCTCCAGGGNACACGTAACACCCAGACGCACCCCCAGATCAGCAGCCACACCCAGACGCACGCCAGGCTCCAGGGTGAGAGGGACTCCAGAGGCAGATGCCAGCGTACGGGGAGTAAAAACTGGAGGAGGCAGGAGGCAGCTGGTCCGCATGGCTGCATTACGGAGTCCCTTTGCTTCCCCCAACACACAGACCCAAAGGCTGTGAGTCTTTTGAGACTTTTTCAGAGTTCTGTTATATCAAATTTATTTCATTTGAATTTCTAAACTTTTAATTGTACCTCTGGCTTCTTGTTATAGTCTTTTTTCTTATCTCTTGTGAAGTTTTTAATCTAGATTTGCCCATGTAAAGCCCCTTGTAACTTTATTTTAAAAGGGCCTGTATAAATAAAGATTAATACTGTTATTTTTTTATAGCTATTACACAGCTGCATTCATCCATCACACAGGTTGACAGATCTGTTCCTTGTCCAGTTAATATTGTTTGTTACTTTTCTTTAATTGTTGTCTCTGCTCTGAGAGATGGTTCCTCTGCTTTTACAGGAAGTTTGACCAGGATCTGGAGTCGGTGTCCAGCGGACTCCGGAAGTTCAAGCATCTGTCCAAGGCCTTTGATGACCTCATCGGCAGAGACGACAAGTAAATTATCTTTCCTGAAGAAATGTTTTGGTAGCTTAGCATATAATGAATGGTGGTATCTAAATGGTGTGTGAATTTAGAGTGTGCAAGGCATTATTGCAGTTTTTCTGTTTTCTGTTATTCAAACATTGAACGTTATTCATACAGCGGGCTCTGCTCCCATCTCCTCTTCACCCGCCCACCCAAAAATATCAATCTGCACAGCAGTCTGTGTCCCCAGACTTCCTCCCCCTCCCCTCCACACATTCTTCCCGCCGCAATTTAAATCTGGGTCTGTCTCTCTGGTATTTCCCTGAGGAGGGAGTGAGGGGGAGGCGGCAGGAGGAGAACGTCTCAGAGGGAATTGGAGCCAGATGATAACATTTCTTCAATTGATTTTCAAAGTATTATATATTAGTGTCTGAATTTGAGTTCTTAGTTCTTTTTTTCCTTTTTTACTTACAGTTGTTTAAAGGTACTTTATTACTGGACTCTGCAATTAAATATATTTTTTAAATCAATACCCATCAAAAAAAAAAAAAAAAAAANAAAAAAAAAAAAAAAAAAAAGACATTCGATAAAGGATTTAGAAGGATTTTGATAAGCAAATTCAATACTGGATTTATTAAAATTATATAGAACTTAAAGCGTATGTACATAAACTACACCCATTGGAAATGTAACCACAAGTTTTTCCTCCTACAACAGGCAGTTCAACTATTCTCTAATTATGGAGTAGGGATGAAGGTAAAGTTACATGGAGTTGTTGAAAAGATTTTGTGACATTAAAGCGCATGTTTGAGCTGAGCTGACATCTGCATGACGATGCATGGATTTTATGACAAAGTCTCTGACAGCCTCTAACTCGCTGAACTGAAAAAATGTTCTTGAAGAATTCCTCATGATCAATGAAAAACTTTGACTATGTAACCAAAACAAAGGAAGCTCTCTAGTCAGTCTCACCTTCTTCTTTTGCTGCCTTCTCCCTTATGCATTGTTTTTTCTCTCTAACAATTTTAAAATGCTTTCTCACACTTTTCAGAGTGTCTTCAAGTCCCCAGAAAGTCTTATGATACCTCAAATGATCAAAATTTAAGCCCTGAAGTAGTCTCAAATAAAAATCAGAATCTTCTAATCAACAGTTGCAATCATTTTGCATCTTAAAATGATGAAATCGACCTTATTTTTCACTCTAATTGGCATTAGAAAGTGTTGCTGAACCTTGCAGACACTCAGCTTCCATGACATTTCTGAACTCTGCAGTAACAGGAATCATTGCTTCCTCTGTTGACAGAACAAGCGTAAAGGAGCGTTGTGGAGGAGCCATGATGAGGAAATTGGACCCCAACGGTAAACTCTGTCGCTCAAACCTCACACGCAGGGCCACGCGTGTCTCAAACACACTGGGAAATTGGGCCCACACGGCTGTTGGCAGTATCCACAAACCCCACTGAGCTACATCCAAAAGGACTTTTTTTCACCAGTGATTATATTCTTTTACATGTGTGTCTTATTGTCATATTAAGAAACTGTTACATAGCACCTTGTCTTTTTTTATAGCTGAGCTGCATATAGTTAGAACTATCCAAGTAAATCTTATGTGTGTACGTGTCTCAGGGTGGCTCGTTTATAGCTGCCAAAGTGATATACAATACTATGGTGTATGTCCCAATTATAGCTGCTATGACCAAATGTCTCTGTTACATTTCTATCACTAATATTCTAGTTTTTATTCTTGCTCTGTTTAGAAATTTTGCTAAGACAGTTTCGTAAACCTACTACAGAAAACTGAAACCTACATGAAACCAAAATTGTATCAATGGAAATAACACTAAATTTACAGAGGGAGGGAAGATTCATTTGCCTCTACTGTTATGTATGCAAAATGTTACTAACTTACTAACATTTATTATGTCTTTTAAATGTCCTGCATTTTCTAAGAAATGTGACTTTTTCTGTGTGTTATGTTGGAATGGAGATTCTTTTTTTTTTTCACTTTGTAATCGCCTGTGGATGATTCATGTGCCAATACTGTTACATAAATCATCTGATAATGGCTCATTCTCTGCCTCATTACCTTATGATGATGACCTTATAAAGCCATATCCAGCAAGTCATTATAGTAACTGTCAAGCAAATATCCTGCTTTTTATTTTTTATTTTCCTCAGATCTTGGTACCCCCTTTTTTTCTGTAGTTATAAGAAGGGAGACGTGTAACTGTGAAAAAAACATTTTAGCTACATGGCAATAAAGCTTTTAAGCTTAAACAAATTTCTCAGCTTTTTTTCTTATTCTAATTGAAATAAATTACAGTCAATACTAAATTTTTCCGTCATAAATGCGTATATGAATGTCTAATTTTTTTCTAGAAAGCAGATAAAACCATTTGTCCTGCAGATTTAGTCTGTAAGAAATTCTCATTGGCTCTGTTGGTTTAGCTAAAACTTATATGGTAAAATGTTATCAAAATAGAAAATGTTATAATTTAACACTTTTGTAATTTAAACACTGAAGAAACCCCCCCAAAAAATAATGCTAACGAAACAAGCTAACAGAAGCTATCAAGTGAAACACAAATAGCTCAGTTTGTCCCTTGTCAGTACCCGTCATGATTAGCTGTAACTCCTCCTCCGTGAAGCGCTCTGTCTCTCCGGCTTTGTGCGCAGAGTTGAACCCACGCTGCAGCTACCTTCTCCACGCTACTGGGGCTGCTAAACACCGCTGAATGGCCCTCCACGTACCCAAAGCTCCGGGCTTTGCCCAAATGTTGAAAGATGGCGCCAGGGTAAGCTCAAACTGTTTGCTGCCTAAGTCGTTCGTCATCTTTATGTGATTTGTATGCTAGCGTTGTAGCTAGCTAGCGTTAGCCTGTGATTTAGCATGTTCTTTCACTGTCGTGGGAGAGTTCTAGAAGGAGGCAGGCCGCTGGTTCTGCCTTTGGAACAGTCTGTGCTATGATGGACAAAAAGTCTGATTCTCTCTTCAGCTGTCTCTCCAAGAACACTTAAACATGTGAAATATGCATGTAGAGTTGTGGCTGTTTTGCAAATTGGCTATTAAATGACACACCCAGTTAGCAATTAGCAATTAGCTAGCGGTTTACAGGAGCTGTTTGCCACCTGAAAAATGTTCCTGTCAGTGACTTGGCTTGATGATCACACTTACATACATATTGGTTTCTGATTTTCTCTTTATATTTTCACTTTGAAACGTAAACTGTAAACTGCTTTTAGTTTATTAAGGTCAGAATAATTTCCCTTTGACTAGTCTAACAAAACTGGACTTAAGTGGTGTGGACAGAAATAAAACTGACTTCATCCTCTTCTCTGTTTTCAAAAGCTGAATTAAAGATTTCACAAATCTGTAGAAATAGACTTTAGGCTCCAAATATTAGTTTAGGTCTTGGCACTCTAAATCACAGTTACTTCTGTTTGTTTTCTGTTTTTTTTTTTTTTTTTTTNTTTTTTTTTTTTTTTTTTTTAATTTAATGCTTCATAGTAGGTTGTCAGTGTTATGTGCTGCAACAGTTGAGAATAAGAAATATTGTTCCCTGTGGTTCTTTTTAACTCTGAAGCTGAGAATCAAGCTCTGATGCTATAAGCTGTCAGTGTTTAGCCTTGTCATGGTTTAATGTCTACATATGTTGAGATTCACACACCACAGCACTTTCTCCTAGGATGTTACAGAAAATCTATTCAGTGGCTGCATATGATTTGCTGCGGGATTCTGGGTTAAATATAAATCCAATAAAACTCACTAACATAATGTACCTTTTTTGAGAAGGCGTAGTAGTTGACTTACTGTGTTTACCTTTGGTTCAGCACTATTCAGGGCTTGAAGAGGCAGTTTTCCGTAATATCAGAGCCTGTAAGGAGCTGTCTCAGACCACACGCACTGCCTACGGGCCAAACGGTAAGCTGTAACATTTATTCATTTTAACTTATCAGAGTTATTAGCTGTTAAAGTTTGATGTGGGAACTGAAAGCCACCTGTCATCCGTGTTGTTGTTTATCAGGCATGAATAAAATGGTCATTAACCACTTGGAGAAGCTGTTTGTCACAAATGATGCTGCAACAATTCTCAGAGAGCTTGAGGTGAGGAAATCTTAGCATTTCTGCAAAATACCGAATCTTTGCCGAATGACGAATCAATGAGAGAGCTAAGTGAGTGGGATTTGTTTTATAGGTGCAACATCCAGCAGCCAAAATGGTCGTGATGGCTTCCCACATGCAAGAGCAGGAGGTGGGAGACGGCACCAACTTCGTCCTGGTGTTTGCTGGAGCTCTGCTGGAACTAGCAGAAGAGCTGCTCAGGATGGGGCTTTCTGTGTCGGAGGTAAATGTAGTCCGTCAGTGAACGTTGTGAGTTACGTGTGGATTATGTGGGGATATAGAAACATTTTAATAACATATAAGGTTATTTGAGAAATTTACTTCAGTTTTAGACTTTATTTTGAATGAACTAAGAATGCAAAATATCAGCATAATGCAAAGCTTGCAGAAATGTTGGAATTTTATTGTTTTGTTTTTTTATTTTTCTCCTGTTGACATTTGAATAATATTCAGTGTCAGATAACTTGGAAAAAAACACGTAAATGCCAGGCAAATTTTGACAGCAAAATTAAATTTAGCAGATACCACTATTATGTTTTAAACGTAATATTGGCAGATATAGTGGTCTTCCAGTATGATATGATATTCTTTATTATCTTGGAAATTTGGTAATTTGTCTTGAACTCAAATGCTGCAGACTTATAATCGCCTCTTGTAGTAAATCACACCTGAGTTGCACATAATGCACAAACTGCACATATTGCACAAAATTACACATATTTCACCTAATTATACATATTACACATAACACATATTGCACATATACACAACCATATTGTATATGTAATATGTATAATTACTTATTACACATAACATAACATTAGTAATATAGATAAGAGCATCATGAAGCCATTGCACAACCCTGCAGCCTCAGTCAACATTGTTTAAAATTTTAATTGAATTAGGCACAAATGAATTTTTAAAACGGTTGAGTTTGCATAGAGATACTCTATATCGTTTGCTGAAGAGTAAGAGCTCATACTTGGCATGGAGAATATGAAATAGGTCAGACACTATTGTCTGTGAATGCCTGAGAACAGACTGATCATATACTGACTAGAGGGACTGGTGTTCATTCCGCCCCATGGTCTTCATGGTGGTCTGTACAGACAGATTGCCGTACCATGGTGTCTGATTTTACTCAGTATGTACATTTTTGCATCCCAAACAATGGTTGTATTTGCTCAGTGTCTTTTTTGCTCATTGCTGCAGGTGATTGAAGGCTACGAGAAGGCGTGTAAGAAAGCTCTGGAGATCCTGCCAGACTGCGTGTGTTCCTCAGCCAAGAACCTCCATGATGTTAACGAGGCCACCGCTCTGATCCGCACGGCAGTGATGAGCAAACAGTACGGCAACGAAGACTTCCTCGCCAACCTCATCGCTCAGGCCTGTGGTGAGTCAGGAAACCAGATTACCTGTCTGCAGAATTTTGTTCAAGGTAATCAAAAAAAGTTAATTAATCTTAGTATTTATCTGATGTTTTTGTGCTACAGTGTCCATCTTCCCAGAATCTGGCAACTTCAATGTTGATAATGTCAGAGTGTGCAAGATTTTGGTAAGTAGCATTACCGTGTAAGAAAACTGTGCGTGCGTGTGCATGTGTGTGTGTTCTGCTCTGATGTAAATGTCTCTGGTTTCTTCAGGGTTGTGGGATAACGGCATCCTCCATGCTGCATGGGATGGTTTTCAAGAAGGAGGCAGAGGGAGACATCGTGTCAGTAAAAGATGCCAAGATCGTCGTTTTCTCCTGTCCCTTCGACTGCATGGTGACGGAGACCAAGGTGACATGCTGCATTTTCTCTGCGATTCCTTTACAGCAGCCTGATAAACAAAATGTAAAACTAAACGGCCTCATTTGATGGCTTATTAGCTTCAGGAACTCTTCAGCAATCCACAAACCTTTTGAGGTTCTCAGGATCTTCGCCTGTATTTTGAATGAAGGAACTTATGTCTAATTTTACTTCCTGCCTCCCAGAAGTCTCTTCTTCTGATTTAGTTTCCATGATGAACGCTGCTGATTTGTTAAACGTTTCAACAGCTTATGTAGCATTTACTCACATTACAAACATACAGCAGCTGCTGGAAGGTAAGAACTAGGGATGAGAGTTTGATTAAACGGCGTATATCCACTTCATCAAGAAGAATTGGAGACTTCCAGGCCTTGGTTGGGTAAATACACCTGATTTAGCCAATCAGGTGAGGGTAGAGCAGGCGGAGATGGAAAACATGCAGTGCTGTGGTGGTCCGGGACCAGGATTGAGAACCGCTGGTCTGATTTGTATAATCATCACGAAGGAGGCTTTAGTTTCTGAGCCTGTTTGTGTGGTAACATAGTAACATACACTATACTTATTATGAAAATGCGATTAACATGGTGATTTCAAGGTTTAGGTCAGTCATCCTCAAAGTCTGGATTCCGGTCCGGATCTGGACCAAACCACAACTGTCTCCAGACTCTGAGCAACTTATACTTGTCATATATATTTCTGAGACACATTGCTGCGACACGACGAGTCAAAATTCTCCAAATGTCCGACTGCTCCGCTGTGCGTGTGAGAATGTCGACTCTGCCTTGGGTAGTTTCAGCAGCCCCGCCTCAGTCAGGATCCCAGTCCGACCCTGGCTTGACTGACCTTAATACTAACAGACCTTTGTCTTTTTGAAAATCGACTTTGTGGACCTTTAAGATTTGTATTTGAGTTTAGAAAAAGAGTGGAATATATTCAACATTTCTTAATCATAACTTATGCATATTTTAGAATGCAGGTTACTTTCATGTTTGAGTTTCTAAAAAACTACAGCCCTGTTTTTTATTCATGAAGAAATTACGTGTCTTATAACTGCTCTGGTAAGTGATATTGGTGTTGACCGGAGTGTGTACGTCGTGTGTGTGTGTGTGTGTGTGTTGTAGGGCACGGTGCTGATAAATAACGCTCAGGAGCTNACGTCGTGTGTGTGTGTGTGTGTGTGTTGTAGGGCACGGTGCTGATAAATAACGCTCAGGAGCTCATGAGCTTCAGTAAAGGAGAGGAGGACATGATGGAGGCTCAGGTGAAGGCCATCAAGGAGGCTGGAGCCAACGTGGTGGTGACGGGGGGGAAAGTGGCTGACATGGCGCTGCACTACGCCAACAAGTACAAGCTGATGGTGGTCAGGTAAGATCAGAGCTACGCAGCGTCATACATCATATCATGTAATTCTGTTATCAAGTGATTGGAGCTAAAAGGTTATAAAACTGAGCTTTTGATGAGATCTTAGTCCTAAAAAAATGTTCGTCCATCAGGCTGAACTCTAAGTGGGACCTGAGGAGGTTATGTAAGACCGTGGGAGCCGTCGCACTGCCCCGGCTGGTGAGAATCCAAATCTACAAATAACGCGACCTGTAACAACACACACCATCATCGTGTGTTTNTAAAAAAAAAAAAAAAAAATCTGCTCTTCTTTCCCAGACCGCTCCAACTCCTGAGGAGATTGGTCGCTGTGACAGCGTTTACCTGACAGAGGTGGGAGACACCCAGGTGGTGGTCTTCAAACACGGTAAAACACTAAACCTCGTCTTGCTTCCGTCAGGAGAGGAGGCTTGATTGATAAGTTCTAGGCCTGAGGCGAGCAATATTTTTCAGGTAGTAATATACCATAATTCTTTGTTGTTTTTGTATTTCGTCTTCACTAGTTTGAGCTCAGTGATTATAATTCAAAAAATTTCAGAGGCATTTAAGATTCTGTGAGCTGTATAAGATGGAGAAATTAGGCTAACATGCTGGGATTGTGTATTTCCTGGCTGCTATTCATGAATGTGTGGAAGAAGTGAAAGTACAAGCACCCACTTTACTCACGTCAGTAAAATGGGTGCTGATTTTGTTCAAACATGAAAAAGATATCAGATGATTTAATATCAAGGAGGATTTTCGACAGTCAAAAAAAAAGTACTTATACGAAAGTGGAATAACTAGGATAACATCCTTGGCAGAAATGTGTGTAGTTGGAAGGAGAATATGCTTTAAAAAAAAAACAACTGGAAAACCTCTTTCTGTGCTGGGTGCAGAACTTATCAATCAACACTCATAATTCTTTCAAAGCAGATCTTTTCTCCGCATGTGGTATAAAATCATGTTTGTTCTCATTTAAACAGAAAAAGAGGATGGCGCTATTTCAACCGTAGTGATCAGAGGCTCCACTGACAACTTGATGGACGACATCGAGCGGGCCGTGGACGACGGCGTGAACACCTTCAAGGTCCTGGTCAGGGTGAGTCAACGCTCAGACACTTTAGGGTTTTATCTGATACTGATTTGGACAACAGAGGATGTGTGTAAGAGATTATCTGACATTATTTTGTCTTTCTTGTATTCATGCATTGTCGTAGAGTTGGTGGTAATACTATGAAGTATTTTAATTCCAGTAAAGTAATATTAGCATGACAGTTTATAATGTCTCACTCTGCATCATAAAAAGTCTCTTTTTTACCCTTAATTCCTCTAAATGTTATTTGCTAACCTGTTTTTTTTATTTTTTCCTAGGATAAGCGTCTCGTACCCGGAGCAGGAGCCACTGAGATTGAATTGGCCAAACAGATCACGTCTTACGGAGAGGTACGCTGATTTCTGTGGCTTCACTCAGGCGGAAAAGGCTAAGACTTGTTGGGCCAGATTCATAAACCATAGCGCATGTTTTACTGCATCACTATGCGCAAATATCACAATGCAACCACGTTTGCTCATTCATCAGCGCCTGTTAACGACATATTTTACTGTTTGCCTTAAAGAGGCGTTACTGAGATATTTCCTTATTTGCGTGTCACAGTAGCTATTCATAAAATAAACCGACACTCAAAAATTAAGGCCTGCTTCAGTCTGGTGGTAAATTTCAGCGGTATGAAATCTGGGCAGTGTTTGAAACTTTATTTGCCTCACGTGTCAGTGATCAATAACTTTGATAGATAAAATCACTCAGCTGATCAGTCAGGTTTTAAATGGTGAATTTTGGTCTGATCTGAGACACGTTCAGGTGCGATCTGTTCATTCATGTAACCTGCTGTGCTGCATGTCTGAGTCCCTCACCCCCCCCCCCCCNCCCCCCCCCCCCAGTGCAGCACGATTGCACTAAAGGGTTAAAATACACGTTTAACTGTTATTTTAGTGTCAGTCCTTTAAAACGAGGATCTCTAAAGCAGAATGTGTGTTTCTTTTGCCGATTTGTGGCTTTAAAACCAGATAAATCAGGATAAATGGTGGCTGATAAATATGAAGCAGCTCATTAACATGCTGATTTTCATTGGCTTTTACCTGTCACACCTCACAGCAATGCTGCCTTCAGGTGACAACGATGCGATGATTATCGCAGGAGAAGTTTTATGAATGCGCCTCAATCATCGCGGCGCTACTCTCCGTATCGCAGTTTTTTATGAATCTGGGCCTTTCTGTCTTACGTCTGTTTTTTCTTTTTTACCATATCACCAACTGATGTCACATCCTCCTCTTCCTCCTCCTCCTCCTCCTCCTCCTCTCTCTGCAGTCCTGCCCTGGTCTGGAGCAGTACGCCATTAAAAAGTTTGCTGAAGCCTTCGAGTCGGTTCCGCGCGCTCTGGCTGAGAACTCCGGTGCGAAGGGAAGTGAGCTCATCTCCAAACTTTACGCCACGCATCACGAGGGAAACAAAAACATGGGCTTTGACATAGAGGTGTGTATGTGCTTTATGACTTACAAAATCGTTATTAAATTTTATTATCCAGAAGAGTCCAGTCCACATTTGATCGAATCATCGTCCCAAAATCAGAAAATTATTGAAATGAGGCAAAAGTGAGTAAAAAGGTTTTTCTTATTCTGATGCTCTAGTAATAACAGGGTGACTTTTAAGCTTTGTGCGTGCGTGCGTGTTATTTTGTTTTTAGGGAGACGGTCCTTCTGTGAAGGACATGTTTGAAGCTGGCATCCTGGATCCCTACCTGGTCAAATACTGGGGCATCAAACTGGCTACCAATGCTGCCATCACAGTGCTGAGAGTGGACCAGGTGTGTAAAACACACACACACAAATCAACTTGTTGATACTGTAAACGTTCTTGGGATAGGTAATCCATCATCACCAACAAGACGTGTATTCAGGTTTTTTTAGAAGTTATGTAATTTTAGTGTTTAAGCTCAATAAAAAGCGTGGAGTGAATGTATGCCTCCACCGGGGAATATAGTCCCAAAAGAAGACCTGCGTTTATGGAAAAATTTAAAGGACCATGACTTCATAAGGCTGTGTAACTATTAGCAGGAGAAACATGGATTTTTAAGGTGGGTGTATCGCTTAAATATTTGATTTTGAAAGATTAAGAGATTTAGCAAAATATCAGGAAAGCTGAAATACGGTTTTATCCTTTGGGAAATGATTGTGAGTAACGTAACATGTATGAAAATTGAATATATTAGGCTCAAACATGCAAAATGGGTGGTATGCTCCTTTAAGTATGGTTTTTTGTTTTGGAAATTGGTTGTCAGTAACATAATATATATATGTGGTTTGTGTATATTGGGCTCAAACAGACACAATCGCTGGCATGGTCCTTTAACATTGCTCACATTGCTGCCCTCTGCTGGATTTAAATGGAACTTGTTTCTGCTCCACATGAAGCTTACTTGCATATTTGGAGAATCTTTATCCCTAAATGCAAAAAAAAAAAATTTGAAATTCAACATATGCCATGATAATTAACACCAGTAGATATATTATTCATCTAATTGTAATACTAAATGTTAAGTAATTGGCAAACCTATCAAGGGTTTTTATCAGACGACTTATTTATTAGCCAGTCCCAGCAGGAATTTGCTGTTGGTTAGTTGGCTATTGGTTTTATCCTTAGGAAATGGTTGTCAGTAATGTAACATGTATGAAAATTGACTATATTAGGCTCAAACATGCAAAATGGTCAGTATGGTCCTTTAAACAGTCTGCAGATAGGTAATGTTAAGGTGTGTGTTCGTGTGCGATTCAGATCATCATGGCTAAGGCTGCAGGGGGACCCAAGGCTCCCAAGCAGAGAGGCCACTGGGACAAAGACAGTTGGGAAGAAGAACCTGATCATTTTGAAACTCACTATTAGAGGGCGCACACACTCCCTCAGGCAGCAGGTGCTGGAACGTGTGTGCGTGTGGAAAATGCACAGAAACTCACGAGACACTGAAGATGTGAAATGTTTTCACTACTAACACAGTGTGACAGAACGCAGCGCAGAGAATTTTGTTTTAATAGAAAATAAGTAAAACAGATGGTCTGATGATGATGGTGGTTTTTATTAATTTCTCAGGTGTTTAATTGTGTCACTAAACGACTTTAACTTTATACCTGCACAAACGGTTGTGGTGTGACGGCATGCTGCATGAACTCATTGACTGTTTGCAACACTGAGAAACGTACAAAACTGAAAAATAATGCATTGTAATATAATTATGGTTCATTATTTCTTGGTCATTTTCAAAAGAAATGTGTGAATTTGAAAGTTGTTTTAACTGTATTTTCATGAATTTAAGTTTTTTAACTGACAAAGCTGACAAAGCTGTACTTCTAAGATCTCTTTTTGAATTAATCATGATACAGAATACATCATGTCAACGTGCTTTTGCAGCACATTTTCACATGGAATACCCATAATACCACGTGTTTATTAATATTTGATCAGCATAAATGGCTTCCTCAGTTATCTGCAGTGGCTGTGACCTCTTTTACAGTCAACAATCATTCTTTACACATTGGCAACTAAAGCAATTTAGCTCTAGTTTTGTTATTTTTATGTGCATGTGGTGTGGCATGATTTTCAAATTAAAAGGCTAAAATGGAGGAAAGAAAACCTTAATGCTCAGGTATTTTTAACATGTGACCAGCTGTATAACAGGTACGTTTTCCTGTTGATAATCACCTCTCCTGCTGTTGTTTGGCTCTCGGTTTGATTTCCAAATAGAAAACCGGCTGACTCGCTGTGTTTCTTCCTCAGATCATCATGGCCAAAGCAGCAGGAGGACCTAAAGCTCCGCAGGGCAAGAAAGACTTTGATGAGGATGACTGAACGTGACGCCGCGCCGTGTCGCTCCTGTAACCTGAACGCTCCCACACAGAATCAAAAACCTTTTCTACTTGTTTATTTAAAGCTCAGCAGTTTGGTTTATTTTGTGGAAATGACCTCACGTTGGTTGACTAAGTAAAATGTGGATGGCACTGTTTGCTTTTTTTTTGTTTTTAGTCCCAAATAAAAGGCACTTGCGCTGTCATGTCTTGTTCAGATAATTTTTGTTTACAGTGCCACTCGCACTTTGTACTACGCATTTTAATTTCAGGTGTTCAAGTGGCAAAGGTGGAGAGCTGCAACTAAATACTGTTTTAGCAGTGTTGAAGGACTTTACTTTTGAAACATATTGACAAGTATCCCTCAAAACTGGTTATTAAGAGTTGACAAAGATGCACAGGATATTTTAAAATTCAACAGTACCGTAAAGATAAACATCAAAAAAGTTAAATTATTATGAATAATGACTTCAAATAAGTGTGACAAATATATTAAACTTTAATTTAGCAAATAATAGTCAAATATACAGTACATAAAATGCATTAAATTATTATTGATTTCTATTATGCATTTTTTTTTCCTGCTTATCTGCAAAAATCTGATCACAATATATCTGATAAAGCAACATTGCATATAAATATTGATTTAACTCTAAATGTAAAGTTCACATATGTACTGTTGGATGTACTGCAGGGGTGTTGACTTGGATTACACAAACATACATGTATATCATAAATATACACCCAGTTGCTGATTTAACTATAATAAGATAAGGCGTTTCTAATATTTATGTACAAAAAAAAAGAACAGAATTGTTTAAAAAAAAAAAAAAAAANAAAAAAAACACCCTTCTGATGTAATCCCATAAACACCACAAAGTACAGCCTTTAAAATTGCCAAAGAGCTGAATCAACCCTTCTCTCGTGGTGTCAACAAAATTTGAACATTATAAAATTCACAAAAATATGCAAAAAACAATTCAATTTCCTTCCTTTTGCATAGAATGTAAATACTGAATAATTCATAACGGGATGGACATAATTTAGCCATAAATTATGTCCATTATGTCTGCTGTTTTGCTTCTTAGAGCAGGAATCTCAAACATAAAATTTATACCATTTCCTGATTTTAATTTGAATTTATATAAGTAACCAACAAACAAGGCTTCCTGTTTGAATGTCAGTGACACATCAGACATGCTTGAATTCACCTCTGATGTGGCTCAGTGAGGCAGCAGAAATTAAGCATGCAATGATTTATTTTTAGAACAAGCGAGCTGAAGATTAATGCGGAGACGTAGATTTAGATGTTTATTTCAAATATCAAATATATTTATGGTGTTAGTGGTGGGTTTATCTTATTATTCATCAAAAACTAAGCATTCGTGCATCATATTTAGAATACATTTGTCGCTGTAATGTTCGCTTATGAGCAGCAGGGGGTGCTGGTTATCGCCTGGTTGAAATCTGATTGGCTGTCAGAGATGTGGGCGGAGCTGTGATGTTCATAGCGGGATTAACTTGTTTTAATGTCGCCATATCTGTCATATTTTACGTCGAACGGCTGGAAGAATTGAAGAGCTTGCTGGCAGAGGGAATTTGTTGGTGTTTAAATGGTTGTTAAAGGAGTGTGTGTTTCTGTGTGTGTGTAATTTATGGGCATGAAATGTCGCACCATGACGTTACTCTGCTGATTTCCTGTCACACAGATGGGAGCAGACGCCAGTAAAAACAGGAAGGTTAGTACATTTTTATTCTTTTTTTTATTTTTATTTTTATTTATTTTTGGAAGGTGATTTCAGTATCTTGTTGCAAAGACGTAAAGAACATTTCTGTGTCCGTTACAATTTGGTGCCACTAGTAAGAAAAGACCATGGCATTCCTCAGTATCAGAGCTGCAGTACTATATAAAACCTTTTTATCAATTATAGGTGAAATTCAGTTACAAATCTAAAAAATAATTGGAAATCAATCAGGTTTGCAGGATATTGCAAACTTGATTATTGATTATTATGAAGATATTATTCTTAAAACATTCTTTTTCGTTGGGTTTTCCGAATTCAGGTTTTTTTTTTTTTTTTTTACTTTGAAGGCAAAATCGTTAAGCTTCCGGTTTTGTTTTAAATTCGTCTGACATTTTTTTGTATGACATATTTTTTTGAATCAGTTCTTGTTTTGTGTACAGAATGTCAAAATGGGGTTTATCTTCTCTAAGTAAAAGTTAAAAAAAAAAACAAAACTTGAGCAAATCAATTTACAGTGATACATAAAAAAAAAAAAGAAAAACAAATCCTCACACTTGAGAAGTTGAAACTATCACACGTGGCATTTTACTGACAGGATTTTGGACTAATAAAACCAATTGTATGGCACAAATAACAATTACAATATACAGAAAGAAAAGATGGAGTAATATGAATAAAAGATATAAGAATAATAGGCATTATAGGAATAAAATTAAAATTGATTTTAAAGAGATATCACATCACAAGCTGGAAAAGTAAGTTTTGAGGTCTAACTTAGAAGGTAATACTGATTCTTCTCATCTTAAATCTTAAATATTCCTCAGCGTCTCATCACGTCCAGGCAGATGTCACGTGTGTTCCTGCTGTGTGAGGATGGACGTGTTCCTGTGTTTGACTCGTATGATAATAATAACTTGCATGGCTGATTACACATATTTTGCACCACAGCACATCAAATCTGCTGTACAGCCTGGTGTGTGTGTGTGTGTGTGGCCGACTGACTGATGACTTGATGTAGGACATGCTTTTTCCAGTTAGATATCCCTTTGAATCACTAGTCAGTGGATGTTGGAGAGTGTTTAAAAATAGCTCCCCTTCCTCCTACCCTCCCCCCCCACCCCCTTTTTTTTCAGGGAAATTGACTGAAAGAGTTCCACTTAATATTGAAGGTGACACAAAGCTGAAGTTCATATTTGCAGTTTCTCATTTACCCTTTTTTCTGGTCTCACAGACCTTTCAGAGTAACTCTAACCGCGGTTTGACTAGTCAAACCTGTATTTATATGGATTTACAGTATAAGGTTGTTGCTCTGGACATANCTCTAACCGCGGTTTGACTAGTCAAACCTGTATTTATATGGATTTACAGTATAAGGTTGTTGCTCTGGACATAAAAGAACAGTGAAATTGTCCTTTTTCATCCATTAACCTGTCTAACATTTCATGCCATCCTGTTTGACTGTCCCCTCCCCCCTGCAGAGGCCCACCAAGGGGCAGGAGGGTCAGCACTGCTCCTCTGGATGGCGTGGCTTCCTCTCCAGCGTGGGTTTGTCTATCCCAGCAAGCCTCTGTCGCTTGGCCCCGCCCACCCTGCATCTGGGGCACCGTCGAATGCTCCAAGGCAAAGCCCCAGACGTCCCCGAGCACGTCCTGAGGCTGGCAGGAGTCAAACCGGACAAGCTGAGAGCAGAATGGAGCCTGCCAGGGTTCATCAGCATGTTCCTGCCTGAATTCCCCCACAGAGCCGTGCCCGGATATGAACACTTTCAGGTAGAACTCACCTCCAGCAACAATCTGGAATGCTCATTATGCTTGGATGATGCACTTGTTAAAGGACCATACCACCCATTTTGCATGTTTGAGCCTAATATATTCAATTTTCATACATGTTACGTTACTGACAATAATTTCTCAAAGGATAAAACCGTATTTCAGCTTTTCTGATATTTTACAAAAAATCTCTTAATCTTTCAAAATCAAATATTCAGTGATACACCCACCTTAAAAATCCATGTTTCACCTGCTAATAGTTACACAAAATTATAAAGTCACAGTCGTTAAAAGTTTTCCATAAACACAGGTCTTCTTTTGGGACTATATTCCCCGGTGGAGGCATACATTCACTCCACACTTTTTTTTGAGCTTAAATGCTAAAATTACAAAACTTTGAAAAAACCTGAATACACGTCTTGTTTGCAATGATGGATTACCTATCTCAAGAACATTTACAGTATCAACAAGTTGATTTTAATATCGTACCAGAATGAACTAAAACAATGGCAGTCTGGAAGGCAGGAAAAGCAATTGTAATATTCACCTCTCCAGTAGCATGTTTTGGGAAATTGGTTGTCAGTAACATTACGTGTATGAAAATTGAATATATTAGGCAAACATGCAAAATGGATGGTATGGTCCTTTAAATTTACTTTAAAGGACCATACTGGTGGTTTTGCATGTTCAAGCCCAATATATACAACCTGAATACATGTTACATAAGTGATAGAATTTTTTTACAGATCAAGATCTAATAATAATTCTAATAATTCTAATGGCTATTTATGAAATACATTTAGGCTTTTAACTGCTAAATCACGAAGCATAATTATGACTGACTGTATTTCTACCTTTTCACCTGGTTTATCTCCAGCGTTGTGTTTTTCATCTCTCTCTCTCTCTGGCTGTCTCTTTCTGCCTCTCTCTTTCTTTTTGCTCCACCAGGTGCTGGGTTACATCGCCAAAGGTTCATTCGGACCCATTCTGAAAGTGAAGGACAAGGTCAAACAGAGAACATATGCTGTTAAAGTGAGTCTTCTCTGTTTCACTACTGTCACTATTATTTATGTGAGTGAACTCAGCCATAAATAAATGGCCAGTTTATTAATTTGTAAAAGCAGTTTTAAAGATTTGATATTTTGAAATGGACAAAAAAATAGATTTGCTATGTCCAAATGTACCCTGAAGTCCAGATTTACATAATTTAAAACTCAATAATTGGATTAATATACTAAATAAAAACATTATGTTTTTGTTCTCATGAAGCCTCAGATTTTCATGGATGCATCTTTTTTGTGTCTGCAGGTTATACCTAAGTCTGAAATTCTGAGACTTGGTGTGTTGGAGCAATCAAAGGAAGAAGTTATAGTCCAGGTAGGTACTGACAGCGCACACACACACACACACACACACACACACAGAAAATCCCTGCAAATGTTCAGCAGAATGTGAAAGCTCTTAGAAATTAACACATGATCTTCAAAGAACTTCATTTTATGATATTAAACACAGCAGCCGGACTGATTACAGAAGTATCCACCGTGGCCCTCCCTTTGATCAAAATTGAGATCTTTCAGGTTGACCTTTGACCTTTGCCCACAGCGTCAGGTTCATCATCCATTTGTCCATGACCTCCAGGACTGCTGGCAGACACAGCGCCACCTCTACATTAGTGAGTCACAGTGAGACCAGCGACCCGATCCGACCCAGACCCGCTTATCCAAAACCCTCACTCCACCCTTCAGCACCAGAATCCCCAATCCGTTACGTCACGCCTCTTTATTTAGCCGATCAAATAAGAAAAACACGGAAGACTATCAAGGGACTCTTTAAGATGCAGTTCACATTACTGACAGTGGTAACTATGGTAACCAATGCTATCTGTCTCTCTGGTTCTGTATAGAGTACTAAAGTGAGCTCAGATACCTCTGTTGGTCACATGACCCACATCTTTTGCGTAGTAGCAGTCCCTTGAGATTCTCCCATTGATAAAACTCAAAGCCTGGGATGCGCCAACAGGGATTAACTTACACAAATATTTTTTTTTCTCAATACTAAAGGTAAATCATGATTTGATCCGGGTGTAAAGTTAATTACAATTGGTGCAACACACTCAGAGCTGCCTGAATATCACAAACTTTTACCAAAACCCTTCGACCCCGCAACCCCCCAGTCNCCCCCCCACTCCTCCACAGCTTTACCCTCTTTTTTCCAAATCAGCCACTGACTCAGAAAACATGACCCCGTTTTGTTCCCACCGAGTCCGTTAGCCGTTAGCCGCTAACAGAAAGCTGCTGCAGCTCAGCGTGAATCCACGAGTCACATTTAAAGGAGATGACACCCCTGCTTGCTTAGAAAACACTGAATCGTGTTTCTTGAGTCAGAAATATGTGCATTATACGTTTCTCTGTATGTCGTATCAATCATGGTGTAAGCTTATTCTACAGTATTTCAATTAAGGAGCAAATCAAATCAAATTGAGAAAAAGCTGAAAATTGATGCTCATTAAGCGTGTTGAACATCTTGCCACCTATCAAAGAGGGGTGGTAAAGCAGATTAAAACCTTTGTAAATCTGGTGGCTTTTAAAGTCATTCATCTTTTCTTTTTTTTTTTTTACCAGAGTTGATTGATAAGTTCTGAGCCTGACACATAAACCTGAACAAGGGCTGTAACACTTTTTGTGGAAGTAATATAATCCCTTAGATTCCCCAGTTATTATAACTTACAAGTTCCAGAGGTATTCAAGCTTCTGTTGCTTGTACAAGACAAATAAACTAGGCCAGCATGCAGTGATTATGTACTTGCTGGCTGCAAGCTGTATTGTGTCTTTAAACTAGATCCACATCCACCCTAATCCCCTGATTTGGCCCCTTTACACTTTCTCTTATTACCAAACATGAAAACGTCTTTAGCCGGAGCCTGTTTGGCCTCAGATGATGATATCATTTCATCAGTAGAGGATGTTTTGTTCAGCCAAGAAATGAAACTGGGATAAAATCCCTCCAGTATCATTTGTGTGTCAAGTTTGGAGGAAATTATATTGAAACTTAGTTTCAATATAATTTACCTCTGAGTCAGAGCTTTATATGCTGGGCTCAGAATTTATCAGTCAAACCTAATCATTTAAAGGGATAGAATGTGTGCAACAATTGTGGAAGGGATGTGAGTTAGGAATTACTTCCACGAAAACTATTGCTTTCTTATGCATCAAGCTCAGGACTTTTCAGTTAATACTCATATCATCCATCTGTAGTTCAGATTAAATATGATAAAATGATAGTCAAAGCCAAAACATCATCATCTTATTGTATTGGGGGACAGACTCATAAGTTTTATAGTGCATCCCTTCTACAAAAATATTACAGCCGTTGCTCACTTCCTTATGCACCAGGCTCAGAACTTATCAGTTAACCCCTGTAAGTATGCTTCAATGCCATATCCACTCCCACAGTGTGTGACTACTGCAGCACAGGAGACCTGTACACCTACTGGATGCTGATTGGTCAGTTCACAGAGGACACGGTGCGAGTGTTTGCAGCAGAGCTCGGATGTGCTCTCGGTGAGAACACGCACACACACACACACACACACACACACACACACACACAGTGCTTCATTAGATCACAGTGTATCTACATCAAAGTTCCAATAATGTGTTTAATTTTAGGTAATTACAAAAAGAGGTCTAATTAAAATCATTTCTGAGACGGATCCCTCAGGGTTTCTCAGTCCCACAGTTTATCCATGTGGGAGTTTTGGATTTGTATTTTCTGCTCGTTTCTGCTGGTTTCTCACAGGATTCCTGCATGACTTTGGGGTCATACACAGAGATGTGAAGGTAAGGCAGATAATTACAGGTGTTGTTACCTTTTTATGGTTTCTGCTTGTGTGCCAATGTAAAAACAAACAAACAAAAAAACACACACAATTTAAAGGACCATACCATCCATTTTGCATGTTTGAGCCTAATATATTCAATTTTCATACATGTTACGTTACTGACAATCATTTCCCAAAGGATAAAATCGTATTCCAGCTTTCCTGATATTTTGCAAAATCTCTTAATCTTTTAAAACCAAATATTCAAGTGATACACCCACCTTAAAAATCCATGTTTCTCCTGCTAATAGTTACGCAGCCTTATGAAGTCACGGTCCTTTAAATTTTTCCATAAACACAGGTCTTCTTTTGGGACTATATTCCCCGGTGGAGGCATACATTCACTCCACGCTTTTTATTGCACTTAAATGCTAAAATTACGTAACTTCTAAAAAAAACCTGAATACATGTCTTGTTGATTTTAATAGCAGAATGAACTGAAACCAGTGGCGGTCTGGAAGGTAGGAAAAACATTTTTTANTGTTGATTTTAATAGCAGAATGAACTGAAACCAGTGGCGGTCTGGAAGGTAGGAAAAACATTTTTTATTCACCATTCCTGCTTTGGAAAATGATTGTCAGTAATGTTAGGTGTATGAAAATTGAATATGTTAGGTCAAACATGCAAAATGGCCGGAATGGTCCTTTAAATGACTGAACCTGATTATAAAATAGAAAATAAAATGGCTCTGCTTTGCAGTCGGACTGTGAACTATGACTGGTTTACTGTACTTAAAATGTGAAGTGAAAGTAGAAAAAACAACAAAATATCTTGTATTTTTTTTATTCATTCAACACTTTAACTGTTAATCCTGACAGTCAGACAAATATGAAAACTTGTTTTATGACATGCATCAGTTTTTAAGGGTCTTACCATTATAAACAGTTAAAAATGAGGTTGTATAAATCGGCAGAAAATGCAGTGATCCCTAAAAGGAAGACAACAGATGATATTAATTTTTTGTCTACTGGTATTTTGTATAATTTAATACTAAGAATAATAAATTTAGGGCTCAGGCTCATCTACTAAATAAATATTTTTTAATTTTAGTATGTTGGGGAGGTTTGGGTTAAATATAAGTGTGCTGTCTTTTTTAATTTTTTTTTTTTTTTTTTTTNTTTTTTTTTTTTTTTTTTTGGAATAGATGGAGAATATCCTGCTGACAGACACCGGTGAGCTCAAATGTTTCTCCAAAAGAGGGCAGCATCACTCTGGTTTCACAAGTACAGAATGTTCCTATGAGAACATGACTAGATTAACAGGCATGAGTGTAATTAGAATATCTGTTATTATTATTAAGAGTCAGTATCCTTTATATCAGTTACGTTTACAAAGAAGTTCAGATTATGATGTGAACTGTATTTATTTACTCCTCAGTTTTCCATCACATCACAATCACATGTATAAGTGTAGAGTTTCTCTTCAGTCAAATGTCAAACATGTAATGTGATTTTTTTTTTTTTAATTATTATTATTTTATGATTATTTATTTCCATGGCTAAAATATTTAATTGAAATTTTAAAAATAATTTCAGTGCAATTATTTTATGTAATACTCACTTTTTAGGCAGTTTATTTTCTCAATATGTTTTGATGTAGAATGTTTAGTATAAAGTTCCTATCTGTATATTAAAGGACCATACCGTCCATTTTGCATGTTTGAGCCTAATATATTCAATTTTCATACGTTACGTTACTGACAATCTTTTCCCAAAGGACAAAACTGTATTTCAGCTTTCCTGATATTTTGCAAAATCTCTTAATCTTTCAAAATCAAATATTCAAGTGATACACCCACCTTAAAAATCCATGTTTCTCCTGCTAATAGTTACACAGCCTTATGAAGTCACGGTCCTTTAAATTTTTCCATAAACGCAGGTCTTCTTTTGGGACTATATTCCCCGGTGGAGGCATACATTCACTCCACGCTTTTTATTGAGCTTAAACACTAAAATTACATAACTTCTAAAAAAACCTGAATACACGTCTTGTTGGTGATGATGGATTACCTATCCCAAGAACGTTTACAGTATCAACAAGTTGATTTTAATAGCAGAATGAACTGAAACCAGTGGAGGTCTGGAAGGTAGGAAAAACATTTTTAATTCACCGTTACAGTAGTATGCTTTGGGAAATGATTGTCAGTAACATTATGTGTAGGAAAATTGAATATATTAGGCTCAAACATGCAAAATGGGTGGTATGGTCCTTTAACCATACCACCCACTTACTTATACAGTAGGACATTGTTTGATCAAGCTAAGGTCGTTTTGAGTCTTTTAAATGAATAATATGTGACGGAGAAGAAATGGTTTCTTCTAGGACACCTCCGTCTAGCTGACTTTGGTTTGTCCCGTCGCCTGGAGGGAGGAGGACGAGCCTTCACCATCTGTGGAACAATCCAGTATATGGGTGAGAAACTCTGCAGACCTGCACAAACTGACATATTAACCAGTATCTTTTTAATCTCAGTCTAATACGTCTTTGTCCTTTAGACTAGAATGTAAAGATTAAGATATGTAAAGATATTCATGGTGCGGTGAACATGCTCTGTTTCCTCTGCAGCTCCAGAGGTTCTTAGTGGAGGACCCTACAACCATGCAGCTGATTGGTGGTCTCTGGGAATCCTGCTTTTCTCATTGGTTACTGGGAAGGTGATATCATGTACTGGATAATGTTGAATGTCTGCATTCGTCCATAATATATTATATTATAAACAAATACTGTTGACCTTTAATTTTACCATGACATAATCTGAATGTTGATAAGAGTTTTTAAAAATTGTGTAAAAATGCACAAAATGTGTTCCTGGTTACATGGTTTATTTATGTTTTTTATCTGTTGAACTACATTTTAAACTAAATTAAATAAGCATAATATACTCAAATATGCTTCTGATGTCAATGCAGTCAAGAAAAATTAAATACATTTTGTGACCCAGGTTTCTCAAAACTGATTCGGTGACGTTGTGTCAGACACACTTTTCAAATCTGGTTTCTGAACACCCTGAATTCATGCTCCCCGCTTCCCCTCAGTTCCCCGTACCTCCAGAACCGGACCACTGCAGCATGCTGAGGAAAGTGAGGACTTTTCCCTATGAAATGCCCCTCAGCTTCAGCCCCCCGCTGGCCTTGCTTATCACTGAGGTACTTCCACAAAAACACATCAGTGAAACAGTAATCCTGCAGTAAAATCTGGCTGCTGAACAAGCACCAGCATGTTAACTGTTGATATTCATTTACACACATCTCTCTGTCCAGTTACTGTGTAAGACTCCCTCTCGGCGACTGAGGACCCTCAATCATTTCAAACGCCAAACCTTCTTCCGCAGAACAACTTTTGACGTTGTCCTGCTGCAGCGCCACCCTGTGGAGGTCACCGATGGATGCCTGAGTCTATCTAATTGTTCTGTCACTAATTCTAATAACGTGAAAACACCTTCAAAATGTTTACTTACAGAACAGACCTGATAAGGCTGTAATGCTTTTTACGCATCAGAAAACAATATTGTTTTATAGATAAAACACAAAGAGATAATTTTGCTCTTACCACTAGTGGGGCAAAAAAACAGTTTCAGAGCAATATCACCTTATTGATTTTTTTTTTTTTTCCCCCCCTGCAGTTTGGACATGATGCCTATGTTCGCATATCATAATATTCAGTTATGAAGATACAAATTTGAATCAAATTTTTGGACATGATGAAGATACAACCAGATCAAAGTATTTTCTTATAAATAATTTTGTAGAAGCTTATACAGGAATTTCTCTTCTCAATCATACACATAATTCATGGCAATCCATCCCATAGTTGGTTTAAGATATCTCACTGTGGACCAAATTGTTGGGATTACACACCAACAGATCAACAGACTAACAGAATACACCTCTATGTGGCAAAAACATTGAAATGATGTAATTTTTCCTCTTTTCAACTCTCCAGGTGATCCTGCAGCTCAGAGAGAGACCGGACCGAGCCGCCAAAGCGCGGCGAGGACTCACTTTGTCTCTGCAGCCTCTCAAAGGCTTCGACTACGACTCGCTGCTCAGCCCTCCTGACACACCAGACACACACCTGGATGCCAGCACACAGACGCACACAGCCACGGTGCTGCCTGGTCCCGTGCTGTCACTGCAGTATGCTCAGGAAAAAACCCACAGAGAAGTGTTTGTGTGAGCGGTTATGGTGTAACTACACACACTGAGGTGAAGGTCGACATGTAGGTATGTCCGCACAGCTATTATGATTACACAAAGGTGTGGTGCACCTTGTGACAATGTCTTATTTAATAAAAGCAGAAATAACTATTCTTTACACTTTAATCCTTTAATCGGATGTGTCATTTATAAAGGAATGATTCGTTTGAGTTAAACACCCCCCCACTCTAACTAACTTGCCAGTTTGAGGCTTTTTTTCGATTCTGCTGAGCACTTTTTTTTTTTTTTTACTTGTTTGCCTTCCTTTTCACCTTTTCACACTTATTCAAGCATATTTACTCAACAGTTTTGCAAGAAAGATTACACTTTTATTTAACTTCTTCTATCAATGTCCCAGTTTCTAGTTACACTTTTTAGTTTTCCAGTGACTGAACAGACATGCTTACCCCATTAATACATTATGTGCAACACTATCAAATTTACCTCTCACAGGAAAGTCATCCCAGTTGAAGACAATGTACGGTGTTCCTTTTCCCTGTAAGTTATTTGTATATAAGCATAAATCCAAAATTGGTTTCCAAACTTCTGCCTTTGTCCACATATTGCATAATATTCAGTTATAAAAGAGTTTTGGCTTGGTGGAAGAAGCCCATTCCTCCAGTGCCCCAGTGATTACACTGAAAACTTTAAGTAAAACTTGTCACATATTCTATACCCTTATTCTTGCCAAAATTTCCCAAAAATGACCTTTACTGCCTAACTTTCTGCAACCACAGAAATTTATCTTCTTGTACTTTACAAAAACCAACACAAGATGTGTGAGCCTTTAACATCTATTTTTGTTCTGAATCCTTTATAACCTCTGACTCAGGGGAGTACTGACTGATTTTCACCCTGTAAGGGTTAATGAACACTAATGTTTACCTCCAATTAACATTTTGGTAGATATAGGGCTTTTTTTTTTTTTTTTTTTTTTTTTTAACTGTCCAAGTAACCCAAGTCAGCAATCACACCTTCATGCACTTGCCTGATCGTCAGAATATATTGTAAAATTAATTATGCCCTAATGTCTTCCCAGAATGCCTCACGTGAACCTGAGCTTGTCACAGAAATGCTTATTTATAAACTTCTCTTTGTAAGATTTATATGAATATTTTGGATGCAACTCAGTGTTATATGTTATTATGTATTTTTTTTAATAGCGTATAGCACAAAATGGAATATTAAACTAAACTTTAAATCTCTCTGCTGTTTCTGATGTTTTCTCTGGTTAAGATGGCTGTGAGAGAGGAAAGGAAATGTGTATTTATCACTTCAGTAAATGCAAATTTGTCATATCCATTGCCGTTTTCTGTATAACATAATGTTCAACCCTGAGAATTACAGCTGTGATATTTCAACCTTTTTGATTCAGTCGAGGTTTGTTAAAACGCTGAAAAAAAGCTGTTTTTTTGTACGTGATTTTGAGGCTTTTTAATTTGACAGCAGATGTTGTCAGTGAATCAAATCAATCTATTGATTATGCCTTTTCAGTCTGAGAAAATAACCCAGGCAGCACAAAATATTAAAAATATTTCAATACTATCACTAATTTTGTATGGTTTTATGGTAATAAAATATATTTACCCTAACAATATACACAACGGGATCTATACTTTTATTTAAAAAAAAAAAATCATCATCCAACATCCAAGTCNAACAATATACACAACGGGATCTATACTTTTATTTAAAAAAAAAAAATCATCATCCAACATCATCCAAGTCCAATTTATATTTAGCCAGATACTTTTTCCATTGTAATATTTATACATTACTTTGAAAACATTAATAAAATCAGCTATAAATAAAGACACATCATATAAAATCAAGATGAGTACACTAAGAGAGTTAAATACATATGTCTCAAGTCTTTATGTATTTTTAATTGGTGAGTTTTAGAGACTCATATTTTCCAAATTCAGTACTGAATGCATAAAAGGAAAGATTTGGAGGAATTATTTCATATGGAATTTAAGTTGACGGTCAATTCTATTATCGGATTCTTCATCAAAGTAATATTAACATTCTTTGCTCACTGCTATTATTTTATGTCTGATGAGCAACATAATGCAAATTTCTCCAAAAATTTAAATTGTGAGGACAAATTAAAGGCGTCATATTAGTCTTCTTCATCTTTGCAAAAGTCACACTTGTACAAAAAGAATTTAGAAACATACAAGCAAAACTGCAACATCATGATGCTGCAATCTCACAGAATTATGACGCTGCTCTGCGCATGCGTATTAACGACCCACTGTGTCGTGACGCATGGCGTTAGGCTCCGCCCCCTGCTTGAGTGTCTTAGAAAAGGGTCACGTTGCTCTGCAGCAGAGAAACGGAAGACTAACCGCATCCTCCGCACGGAAATCACCTGTAATCTGACCACCAGCTTCAGCAGGTAACTAAACCATTCTGTTAAAATAAAAAATTATAACACGACACATTCATAAACCATTTACGTCTTAACAGCCGCGGTGATGATGAGGAGATGATGCTAAACCACACAGCTAAACTAACTTTGTCTTCCTAGCTAGGTAGACATGAAGTAACGGCTAATACGCTTTTGTTTGTTTTAATAAGATAGAAATTAACGTTTTCGACGTTAAAACCTTATCTAAACGGTTGTGTATTTCACGCCATCATTGACATACGCAACAGGAAGAGGGAAAACTGTGACCTTGACGGATGTAAGTAGAGGAGAAGGAGCCTGTTGCGCCTTTATTAAATGGCGACATCGTCTTATATAAATTTTATCGGGTTTGAGCAGCTCCTTGTGTTTTATTTTATTATTTTTTTTTATTTAAACGTAGAGACCCCGGTAGCAACAGCAGTAGTAGTACCTGCTGGCTGATGGCGGTGGGTGGAGGTGACGTTCTGTCCTCTTTGTGTATCTGTGCTGAAGCACGTACACCTCTGATGTGATGGAGGAGGGGCGGGGACCAGCTGAAGTTAGTTTCCCATTGGTCTTTTCCATCTTTTCACATTTAAAATAAACGTTTTATACACACGAAACGGGGTTTAAAACAAGCCTTTTGCTCCTGGTCTTAATCTAATCCAGGTCTGACTAGTCAAGATTCAGCGTTTTTGATGTAGATCTGGTCTGCTGCTGTCTGGACCGAGAGAAAACCCTGTAAAATCCGTTTTTTTCTCGCTTTTGACGACCATTACATGAATATAGAGCAGTTTTTGATGCAGTTTTTGATCTTATCTGGTCTGAATAGAGAATAAAACGGTAAAAGCTGACTAACCTCAAGAGATTTTAATGCAAACCTGTAAAATTGCTATTTTTCCCATTTTTATTAATAGAATTAAAGTTTCAGAAATCTGAAATGGGGTTTAAAACAGTCTGTGATCTCTGAGTTAATCTCATCTGAATGCACCTCTTTTTGATTTAGATATAGTCTAATGTGGTCTGGACAGAGAAAAAAAAATTACAAATCAAAAACCAAGTTTAAAAACAGGATTTAGGCTCTCGTTGTAACTGTAGCCCAGGTTTGATTAGTGTAAGTGCAGCAGTTTTTGATGGAGATCTGCTCTCAGATGACAAAAAAAAAAACAGTGCCATTTACCATTTTTCCATTTTATCAAATAGATTAACAAATAGAATAAATCATAAATGGGATTTCAAATTGTCTTTTGGCCCTTAATTTGACATGCAGAACTTCTGACAGTTTTAAGTGATGTATGGAAAATTAGCTGTGAAATATTTTCCTCAACGTTTTCCCCTTGACTCACAAATTGAAAGCTGATTCATCCACATAGTGTGTGCATGCATGAGACAGATGATTAGGTGTATGTTTTAGAGTCAACCATTTTCTGACACATGCTCGTGCATCAGAGAGCTTCATCTGTGTTCCTCTTCATGCTGCTGGATCGAGGCCTGAAAGCAGAAAGAGCACAAACACTCTTCATCAGTGTGGAGGCCAGCAGCTCGTCTGCTAACGAAACGCAGACCAATGAGCAGCTCTTTGCTTTGTCTAGTGCCCACAGGAAACATTTACCTTCTGAAAGCTCCTGCAGCTTACAGTGCAGAAGGAAATATACTAAATACAACAAATAATAAAGTTGTCAGGAGAAAATTTAATGCCACGATCAGAAAGGTACTGAATGTTTCAGGCGTCGCATCTTACAAAAAAATATATTGATGTGGACATAACGCACATAATTTGCTAAACGAAGCACATGTTTAGCAATCTCTGCCCACAGATTGCTAAACCATGTGCTTTTTTTCATTATAAAGGTCAGACAGTCTTATTGTTGCTAGAATAAGCATTTCTATCTGTGCTCACCAGTTTCCACATTAGTATGTTGTTTTCTACCAGCATTGATTAATTATCAATGTGCTGGTGATACGTAGTCATGTCTTGTCATGTTTTTAGGTGGTTACATGGC
>VXCM01000592.1:88945-183025 GCA_014773175.1 Lucifuga dentata | reverse complement strand
TTTTTTTTTTTTTTTTTTTTTTTTTTTTTTTTTTTTTTTTTTTTTTTTTTTTTTTAATAACAAATCCCAAATAAGATGCCTAACACTCTGAACTGCTTTTCAGGCTCCAAATCAGAAATTTCTTCTTCACAAAATGTCAGTTTGACGTTTCTGATTTGGCAGCAGAGTGATTTTTCCTGATGAGGAGAATCATTCTTCATATTAGTGGGTTTAAACTGGTGATGTAATTATGTGTGACAGTAGCATTTACTCTGCTGAAGCACACTTCACCACAGAGAAATATGAATTCCTTCCTCAGAGGCATCTGTTGATCTGACTGGAAACACACCGGCACCAGCAGTTTGTCTGTCAGAATCAAATTCTCTGAATGAACAATGAATAAACACAACATGTCCAGATTACACGCAGCCTTTAATAAACACGTCAACACCTGAAGTCCCGTCTCCTTCATCGGATATGGATCTCGGAAACAAACAAATCTTTACACATTTGGCAGAGTTTTGCCGTCAGACGTTTTCCAGCAGGCTGATCCTGTAAGCGCGGACGGGTCACGTGCACACCGTGGCCACGTTGTCCTTCAGCGTCCTCATTGTAATGCCTGCAGGCTGTGTGAAATATCAGCGTCTGAGCTCAAACATTGTCCAGGCCTCGGCGTGTTTTCCCGTCATGCTCAATCAGCTCCACGTTCATTGACTGGAGGACATTTTTGTTTAAACGAGTGATCAGAAAAGAAGCTCAGACAGTTGATTTTATCACCTTTACAGAGTTTTAGTTGAACAAACATTTCATAATGTATAAGGTGTAAATTGAGTCGTGTGATTTTGCAGTGTGTGCCTCCACATTGTCATTGAAGGTGTATTGTTGAAGCACGTAGTTGCTTCACAAAAGGTATTTGCTGAGCATGAGTTTTGTCCGGCTAACAATCAACTACACACACGCGCACACACACAGTCAGAAATATTAGTCACATCATGTGCGTGTCCTTGGTTTGGTCTTTATCAACTGTAAATATGCTGATATTCACGCAGAGGTCTGTGTTTTGCTGCTGGTGTAGGTGACGCTGGATTCTGTGGCTCTTCTTCTCCTGCAGCGAGTCTTCTTGACATTTTTTTTTTTTCTGCTCGCTGCACTTTGTGTGCAGCTGAAGGCCTGTGTGTTCCTTGTTATCTCACGGCTTTAAGCTGAGGATTAGCACACACAGGGCCTGACAGGCGTGTGCTGAGCTCAGGCCTCTGCAGCCACATCAGTTTATGTGTGTGTGTGTCACAGAATGTTCTCGTTGCAAATACTTTCACCTTCATACTGTTTACCTTCTTATCATCTAATTAAGGTTTTTCTTTGTAATGTGACACTGCAGATTAATGTTGAGTCTCATCTATATTTGAGGGTGAAAATCATCTATTAGCAGCACTTTGGATGTTTTTTTTTTTTTNTTTTTTTTTTTTTTGTTTTACATTAATACACATCTGCTCTGTGTCTGTTAGAGCAGACATGAACTCTTTAAACATGTTTGACTCCTAAACTGATCAGCTGTGATGATGAGCACGTTGGAACTCAACCACAAAGACAAGTCCCAGCTGGCACACACTCTGCATTAGTGCAAGTGAGAGGTTTAAGGAGTGTGTATTAGCGTGGGAATTTAGAAACTTCATGTCTTCCACCTTAGTGCACCCAACAATAGGCGTGAAGGTGTTTTCATGTATACTTTAATTGTCATCACTTTTAGGTACAATAATCAAACCATTTATTGGTTTCATAATTACGATTTGTAGTGGTAAATTCCATAATCGTGAAGACAAAACCCTTAAGTTTTACTCTTTTCTTTCCTATTATTCTTTTTTTGTTTTAGTACATTTTTCACTGATTTTTGAGAACATTGTAATTGCTTTTCTGCTCTTATTTTCTTCCTTTGAAAGTGGTGCTTTACTATTAAAATCCTAATCAAACCATTGCATTCATGCAATGAGTTAGATTATAGTTACGCAATAAGTCGATGTGATAAAATGATAGATGAGAAATATTTGACAACTATTTAAATGACTGGGTAATCCTCTTAGTCATTTATCAAGTAAAATGACAAACATTTGCTGCTTTGAGCTTCTGAAATATGAGGATTTGCTGCTTTTCTCTTGAATCCCTTTGGAGTTAACTGTTATTCAGACAAAATTATATATATTTGTTCCATGGGACATTTGTCACTATTTTCACATTTAAACTATTAATCAATAGATGAATTGATAATGAAAACGATCAGCAGCAGCAGCCTTAGAGGATATAGAAAGGTGAAATGACAGCAAAGAACCATCAGGAATTTGAAGTAAAAGGCAGAATGTTGCTGAGGGGAGAATCAGCATCAGTCCTGCAGCGAGACGAGCGGCGGCAGAGTCTGAGGGCTGTTGCGTAATCGCTGCCTCTCTGTCTCTCATGCCGCGGCGTGGGGGGAGGGGTAACTTGTGTAACCGCTTATTTACGGCAGAGCAAAGAAGCAAATCGGGTACAATTTAATCTGGTTTGAAGCTTGTGTGTGCATGTCGGCACGTCAGCGCTGCAGCCTGGCGCACTTCCTGTAAAACTGAGACTCTGTTTGAGAAAATGATATTGTTCAGCCTTAGACGGTGGTTTAGATTTATAGCCAGACTAGTAGAGCTGAACAGGGTTGATAAATGTTGATGTGGACTCGGAGAACGCTCCAACAAAGCCGTGAGAAAAGCTTTTGTGTCCCAAAGCTTGGCTGTCATCCATGTGGACATGCCATGAAACAACGTGACCTCTCCATGGCGCCCTCGTTTTCTCTCTTTCAGCCACCATGACTCACCAGTACCCCGCGCTGACACCTGAGCAGAAGAAGGAGCTGCAGGACATCGCTGAGAGGATAGTAGCTCCGGGAAAGGGCATCCTCGCTGCTGATGAATCCACCGGTATGTGTGTGTGTGTGTTGATGCACAATCATAAATGCTGCGGCTCCAGACCAGACGTTACACACGTGTTCTTGCACTTCCTTACATGCAAGAGCACCATCATTTTACACAATGAGGTTACACAAAGCGGCTGTTGTTCCTTCCCTCCTAATGTAATTATTGCACAATGCCCATAAAAGTTTACGAGCTCAGCAGGAAGCAGCCAGAAAGAAGCTCATGCTCAACACTGAATCCTTTGGAACAAGATTATTAATGTGCTTTCTAGTTTTAGCAGAATATTGTATGTTACAGAACTAGTAAATCCCCTTTTCAAAAATGGCTCTCCTGTGAAAGTTGAAAGAAAAGTAGAGTACTTTAACAGCAAATGATGGAAGAAAGAGTGGTTCCTTATGAGCAGAACGGATATTCTGTAAAACAAAAAATATCTGGAAACAAACTTTTATCCTTTTATTGGTTTATGAAGGATTTAACACACTTTTCTTTCACACCGAGTCAGTTTATTCAAACCAAGGTGTATACATGAAGCATTTTACTCTCATTGATCTCTCTTTCTGATTATTAGAGGAATTGAAAGGCTCATAATCAGTTCAGCACAGTGATCCTCTCCATGGATCTTATGTCATACGACCCCAAGTCTCAAGATGATGCCACATGTAATGCAAATTCAGCTAACCCATAACATGTTTTGCTTCTTCTGCTGTGGAAATCTTCGTATTTATGGCGTTAGGGCAGGTTCTCATTGTTTTGAGAAACGAGGTTGGCTTTGCAGGGCGTAACTTGAAGCCACATGTCCAGTAAGAAATGCTGCTGCAAATTCAGTCAGTTTTGGCTGCAGCATAAGAAAAGAGAGATACTGGTGGGATTGAATAAACATAGTAGGCACGAAGAGCAAATCACAGGAAATATCCAATATGATAGATTTAAATTGGACTTGAGGGCAAAGTGGAAAGTTCAGTGTGTGTGTGTGTGTGTGTCTACAGGCAGCATGGCGAAGCGTTTGAACCCCATTGGGGTTGAGAACATGGAGGAGAACCGGCGTCGCTACCGCCAGCTCCTCTTCACAGCCGACCAGCGCATCGACAGCTGCATCGGAGGAGTCATCTTCTTCCACGAAACCCTCTATCAGAACACAGACGACGGCACCCCGTTCGCCAAACTCATCAAAGACCGTGGCATTGTTGTTGGCATCAAGGTACAGCGAGAAGCTTTAAGAACGACAAACAAAATCAACTAAAATAGTGGACAGAGGCTGAGGCTGTAGCTGTTTGGTTCGGCTCAGTCAGAGCTAAACTCTCCACAGTCTGACGCTGTTTATATGAGCACATAGTTGGCAGGAAAAACTAGAAAAGCAGCTACACGTGATGTGAAAACACATATGGTCAGCATGTTTAAACACACGCAGACCCCCCCTACACACACACAGTAGACGTCAACAGCAGATCAGGTTGTCTTTATTGTTTATGGGTTAGCTCCCGCCTTAGCGGTCGCTAATCTTCCTGGAGACCACAGTTTTAAAATATAAAACTTGATAAGCAAAAATAGAATTAAAACATTCAAAAGAAGCAATCTGACAATAGCACAATAATAATATGAATAAGAATAGAAATGAATATTCATAAAATCATCACTGGATGGAAGATCTCCTGTTACACCAATCGATCAAACAATATAAAAACATATGAGCTAACCGTGACCTACAAACAGCAGCATAGCATCGATCAGTCATATTTGCATTTTAACTGCCTTCTTACTTGTTTCCTAAAACTATAAATACTTGTGTTTAAGGTACTCTGGTCGTCCATTCCATGCCACGCAGAACCTATAAATCAATGTGTTCTAAAAATTAGTTTTAGACCAAGGAAGCAATAAATTGTTTTTACCACAATGACGAGTCTGAAGGGATGGACCTGATCTGAGAATTCTAAGTCATCGTGTAAAAATTTAGGAGTTTTCCACAGGAAAACTAACAAACACTAAATTGTAATCTAGGTTTAACCAAAAGCCAGAATAATCTGTTATTCATATTAATAATGCTAGTACAATATGAGCATGTTAGGACCAGTCTAGCCACTTTATTTTGCAGTATTTGTAATTTACTGAGATCCCTTTGATTTGCGGCGGACCAAATAATTGGACAATACTCGAGATGAGATGTGAATAACAGACGTTACGGTAAATAAGTAAACTTTGAGGGAGTTTAAGTTTAATGTCGTGATTTTAAAATCCTGTTTGTGTCCCTCGCCACAGGTGGACAAAGGTGTCGTTCCCCTCGCTGGAACAAATGGAGAGACCACCACTCAGGGTAGGACGCGTTACGACGACACTCCAAACGCCTCGCAAACATTACGCGAGACCTGACAGATTACTTGTGTGTGTGTGTGTTGGCCTGTAGGTCTAGACGGGCTGTCTGAGCGTTGTGCTCAGTACAAGAAGGACGGTGCAGATTTCGCCAAGTGGCGCTGCGTCCTGAAGATCTCCGACACCACGCCGTCTGAGCTGGCCATCTTTGAGAATGCTAACGTGCTCGCCCGATATGCTAGCATCTGTCAGCAGGTCGGTGTGGGATTAATGTGCAACACCTCTTTAACATGTTCAAACTATAAACCCTGAATTTCCCGTTGAATTAGATTGTTAGTGCTCCGTCTTTCATGAGATTTTGTCTTAAACTTCCACTTTGATATGTTGCAGAATGGTATTGTTCCTATCGTGGAGCCTGAGATTCTTCCTGATGGAGATCATGACCTGAAGCGTTGCCAGTACGTCACTGAGAAGGTGAATTTACTTACAATTTACTTAATTTTTCAAAATTAAGATTAATATTTTACTTTAATATTTTACTGGTTGTCAGACATAAATGTCCTCTTCCTGTCCTGCAGGTCCTAGCTGCAGTGTACAAGTCTCTGTCAGACCACCATGTGTACCTGGAGGGGACACTGCTGAAACCCAACATGGTCACACCTGGACACGCTTGCCCGACCAAGTACAGCAGCGAGGAAATCGCCATGGCAACTGTCACCGCTCTGCGTCGCACCGTGCCCCCTGCTGTCACAGGTCAGATAGACTTTACAGATTAAAACAGATTACACAGGCTCGAGATCACTAGTATGAGCATAAAGTCATGGTGTGTGTGTGTTTCCACAGGAGTGACGTTCCTGTCAGGTGGCCAGTCCGAAGAAGAGGCCAGCGTGAACCTTAACGCCATTAACAACTGTCCCCTGGCGAAGCCCTGGGCCCTGACTTTCTCCTATGGCCGAGCCCTGCAGGCCTCCGCCCTCAACGCCTGGAGAGGAGAGCTCAACAACGAGAAGGCCGCCACCGAGGAGTTCATCAAACGCGCTCAGGTCAGACAAAACCCACAGACGTATCCTCATTGTGGCCAGGTATTGATAAAAACCTACTCTGGTTCCTTAATAGTTTTTTTTTTTAATACCCAGCCATAACACCGTAAAATAAACTGACATTAAGTAAGTTTACTCAAGTGCTAAAGCTTACTGCTAACCCTCCAAAGGGCTGCAAGGTGGTTAACAGGAGAAGAAGAAGGGAGGAAGTAGAAGGAAAAAAAACAAAATCTTTCACACGAATTATTTATTTATTTATTTNAGAAGAAGGGAGGAAGTAGAAGGAAAAAAAACAAAATCTTTCACACGAATTATTTATTTATTTATTTATTTATTTTTTGGCCAAACTTTCTCTGCGCTGCTTTTTTTGTTTTTAAATACTAGATAATTTTTCTTCTTCTGTTGAATTATTCAAATAAAACTGATAAGTGTAGACACACCCTCAAAATACTGCTGACAATAATAATTTTCCCACGGTGAATTCTACTTAAAGAAACTGCAACGCCACGCAGCTTTGTTAAACAGCCTCTTTCCTGTTTCTCCTTCAGGCGAACAGCCTGGCTGCCCTCGGCAAGTACGAGTCTTCTGGAAGCGGCGGCGCTGCAGCACAGTCCCTCTACGTGGCAAATCACGCCTATTAAACATCCACATTACCACCACATTCTGTGTGGCCTGCTAGTCTTATATCTGCTCTGTTNCCCACCCCCCCATCTGTCACAGGCCTGTGCTGTCTACTGTACTTTAGGATTGTCATTAAAATTACATTGTTAGATATAAGTATTTAAAAAACAGTGATACTACTTAAATTACAACAGTAAAGGGAAAAGGCTTGTCTTTAATTTTTCTGTCCGATCGATCAAATAAAAACACAATATTGTGACAATTTATGACTGAAGTTTTAAATGCCAGTTTTTTTTTTTCTGTGTATCTCTGTCTATAACAGCTGCTGGGCTCAGACGTAGTATTATTATTATTAACAGGATCCAGTCCTTTCCCCCAAATAATTGTTAATCACTCCAAACAAGCCAGATTAGCATGTGTGTGTCAGTGTTTTGCTTCTGTCAGAGTTCAGTGTTGGCTGATCTGTAAAACGCTAACCTAACATCCTTCCTCACAGTGGGACCAACCGACTTTTAGTGGTATGATTACATCCATTAAGGGATCGGTGAAAAGATCGTATGCGAACATAACCACAGTGTGAAGGCATTGAATATGCAGATAGAGTTTAATTTTTGATTGTCTAAGGAAGAGTGTGGAGTATGCATTGTGCATTTGAGCAGCAGACAGACAGGAAACCACTATACACCAGGATTCATTCTAATGATTCATCCTAATGTTTCTGTTCTCACGCTTCTAATCAGACAAACATCTTGTGTGTCTATTCTCAGTATAACATTAGCTTTAAATTACACACTTAATGTATTCAGTTGTGTGCAGATCTCGATATTATGTGATGCTTGCATGTCATCTCCATAATTCCACCAGTCGACCCCACGAGGAAGCGAGGAAGATGGTTTCCTGACCATATGGACCAACGTGTGGGGTTTGCAGTGGGGAAAGGGTCACTGCTGCTGGAATAATGTGAGACATTTGTGATGTTAATATTGTTATTGAAGCACTTGGTGTGTCATATAGTGGAGAAAAATAAATATTAAAACTATCAGAAATGCCTTTGTGTGATGTTATTCCTTGTATAGCATCCATCACCAACTTTTCATGAAAGCTTATGAATATTTAACAATAGTTTAAAAGCTTCATTATGATTAAGGAACAATACTGAATTTAAATCCCTGGAGGCACAAAACACCTGTACAATAAATGGACTACTTGCTTAATTTTGTGGATAAAATGAGATTACAAACAGAACAATACCATTATTTATAGCCTCAAAAATTATTATAGAGTTAAATCAGCGGTGTGAACATTATAGGCTTCACAAAATTAGAATTTATCAGTTGCATAAGATGGTATTATTTAATAAACTCAGTGAACTTGCCTATATGGGCCTTTAAAATTACCACAGGGGGGCGCTAGTTGTTAAATTTCTCCACATTGTGCTGTGAGCGTTTGTAATATAACAGAGCCAACCGACGGCAATGGTTTAATACAGCGTTTTAAATCTACTGACTGCCTTTATGGATGTAAGCGGACAGACAAAATGTATATTTAAAATCTTTTCTCTTTTATACATTAATATGTCCGCGTCGCGCTTCGTTATTTTTATTTTTTTGTCTTGTTTTGGTTATTTGCACCGCCCGCTTCCACGTGACGTATGATCGCATGGTTTTCTTAACAAGCGCACCCATTCATTCAGTTCATTGGCAGAAATGGCTACCACGGAAGTGGGTGAGTACATTTATACTTAATAATTCTATATAAATGATTTCCACCTTTTATAAAGAAGCATTTACACTGTTGAAATTCATTAGCTAATATTTAACAAGAGCATTAGCTGCATAGCGACCACAGCACGAATTTTCACCTGTTTTCCCCTCTGAAGCTAACAGCTAGCTAGCCACAGCGCTAGCAGCATTAGCAGTAATAACCTCCCTATCTTTGCTGGTCTTATACCACCTCAAGTGTTTTCCTCCACGATTTATCTTTAAATCCTTTATTACATTGGTCCAAAATTAATTGTAAAATTAAACATTCTCAGGTGCTTATAAACAGTGGCTTTGGGCAGATGAGGATGCAGCAAACACATTTAGAGTAAAATGTGTGATTTAAATCAAAAGTAGAAGAAGGATGTAGAGACAAATTTATTATACCAGCAAAAGAATAGAAGGAGGACAATATGACACTGAAAAGACTTTAAATTACTCCAAATCGAGCAAAATAGTTAATTTCATGTTATACTCGCTGGTTTTTAAATGTATACCAGATGTTCCAATCATCATCCTTTATATTGTACAGTTCAACTGATGCTGGATTTGCTGGGAAACAAATCCAGTAGGAAAATGTTATATTAATATGTTGAGTGATAGTTTCTTCCATAAATATATAACACATACCAGAAGAATACAAATATTCCTCAATGTTGGTTAAATTAAGGAGTACAGTCATATTTTTTAATTAATGAAGTTTATTATCAAAGATGACAGTAGTAATAGTCGTTAAAAAAAAGATAAAAATTTATTTGAAATCAAATTATGACATAACAACTGTACATAAAATCTTAATTCAAATTTAAATTAGCAGCTGCATTTATGTATTATAATGTATTTTTGCATATCTGTTAACTTACAGAATACAAACCTTAGCAATGATATAGATTCTGTGATGATTCTCTCTCTCTCTCTCTCTCTCAGAGCGAAGGCGTGGTCAGCTTGCTGCTCTGTCCATAGCAGCCGTGGTGGTCATCGTTGGAGTCCCTCTGTGGTGGCGGACGACTGAGACGTACCGAGCCTGGCTGCCTGTCAGTCAGATCCAAGAACTCGCTAAGCTGCAGGTGAGTTTCCATCACTTTAATGAAATTCAATAATAACTGACGTGAAATACACAAGCATCGAAAGTCAGCAGTAATTTTATTATTAGAAAATTATTTGACCTTTTTAGTAATTGATTAAATGTAACGGTCATTTATCAAAAAGTTGTTCCCAGCCTCACAAATATTTAAGGATTACATATAAGGATTTTCTGATTCATTTTAAATTGAATACTTTTTGTTTGTTTTTTAGAAGATATTTCTGGAGTCTTGGAATATATGATGGGCATTTGTTACCTTTTTTTTTTTTTTTTNTCTTTTTTTTTTTTTTTTGATGATTAAAGGACCATACTGGTAATTTTGCATGTTTGAGCCTAATATATTCATTTTTCATACACGTTAGGTTACTAACAATTATTTCCCAAAGGATAAAACCGTATTTCAGCTTTCCTGATATTTTGCAAAATTCATCTTTCCAAATCAACTTTTTAACCAATATCACCCACCTTAAAAATCCATATTTCTCCTGCTAATAGTTACGCAGTCTTATGAAGTCATGATCCTTTAAATTTTTCCATAAACGCAGGTCTTCTTTTGGGACTATATTCCCCGGTGGAGGCATACATTCACTCCACGCTTTTTATTGAGCTTAAACACTAAAATTACATAACTTCTAAAAAAACCTGAATACACGTCTTGTTGGTGATGATGGATTACCTATCCCAAGAACGTTTACAGTATCAACAAGTTGATTTTAATAGCAGAATGAACTGAAACCAATGGAGGTCTGGAAGGTAGGAAAAACATTTTTAATTCACCGTTCCAGTAGTATGCTTTGGGAAATAATTGTCAGTAACGTTACATATATGAAAACTGGATATATTAGGCTCAAACATGCAAAATGGCCGGTATTGTCCTTGAATCACTTAATTAAAAAATGTATAAACACTGAAAAAAATTGCGCTGGTGAAATTATTCCCCGTTTCTGTTTTGCAGCTGCAGCTGAGTGCTGATGTGGAGGTGGTGTTTGCACGTGGGACTGTTACACCAGAACAGCAGAAGAAAAGCCCGCTGACACAGGCACACGACGAGGAACACACGGTGGACGGTGATTCATTTTATCATCTTAATTATTTCTGTTGCCTCATGATTATAAATAGTACCGCTGAATAATTCTCTGAAATTCTCCTGCTGCTCTGGTTTCCAGGAGACACGTCTCTGAGGTACAGGTACGAGACAAAGTACCGCACAGCTACAATCATGGAGGAAGACGCCTTAAACCAGCCCAGTGCTGCAGGTCAGATTCTGTCAAATCCTGATTTTTTTCATTCGTCTCTCAGCAAAAAAAAACATGAAGAAGCCATTTTATTTGTTTGACATTTTGTTTTCTTGTTAAGATGACGTGCATTAAAGGACCATACCGACCATTTTGTGTGTTTGAGTCTAATATATTCCATTTTCATACATGTAACATTACTGACAATCATTTCCCAAAGCATACTACTGGAACGGTGAATTAAAAATGTTTTTCCTACCTTCCAGACCTCCATTGGTTTCAGTTCATTCTGCTATTAAAATCAACTTGTTGATACTGTAAACGTTCTTGGGATAGGTAATCCATCATCACCAACAAGACGTGTATTCAGGTTTTTTTAGAAGTTATGTAATTTTAGTGTTTAAGCTCAATAAAAAGCGTGGAGTGAATGTATGCCTCCACCGGGGAATATAGTCCCAAAAGAAGACCTGCGTTTATGGAAAAATTTAAAGGACCGTGACTTCATAAGGCTGTGTAACTATTAGCAGGAGAAACATGGATTTTTAAGGTGGGAGTATCACTTCAATATTTGATTTTGAAAGCTGAAGAGATTTAGCAAAATATCAGGAAAGCTGAAATACGGTTTTATCCTTTGGGAAATGATTGTCAGTAACATAAAATACTGTATATGAAAACTGAATATATTAAGCTCAAACACGCAACCGGTATGGTCCTTTAACATCTGTTTCTCTCTCTCCCCTGCTCTCATTTTCTAGAAGCAGATGTTTCTCTGCACACGCTCAGTGAGAGTCCATGTGGTTCTTTGGTTGTGTATGTGATCCCAGAGTCATCTTCACTGCTGCCTCAGGTTAATAAGTTTGTCTTTCTGTGCATTTGTCTCTTGTTTTAGTGTCTTATTAGATTATCCTTCACTTATAAAGTGCTTTAAACTGCAGTGCAACCTCCATGAAAGGTGTTATATACAGTTTGATTGGTTGATCAGGAGTAGATCATTGATTAATTTGTAAGTTTGTCCTCCCTTAGATAACGTACTGAGCTTCCTGTCCCTATATCTCAGGATGTGGACGTGTACGTTGGTCAGCGACGGACGGCGCTGCTGCGTATGGGTGCCCAGATGAAAGTGGGCAGGACCATGGAGCAGGTGTTGGCTCACCTGGAGCCTCGCATCAAGCAGGTGCTGCAGGTGATGTCCTTCAGCCACGCCGACGTCACGGCCGCCCTCAGCGACAGAGTCCGTCTGAGCCCCGGCAGCAAAGAGAGCATCGCTGACAGCATGAGGACTTTCAAATCCAGCCCAGGTTAGTCTTTGCTTCCACACAGCAGCGTCACGGAGCAGTGAAGGAAGAGGTATTTCAGGTCCTGAAGTAACGCTGCATTCAACAGAACTCGGAACTCAGATTTTTCTGACTTCTGACTTGGAAAAATGCGTTGGAACGGCACTTGAAGTCGGAGCTCCGGCTGGGAAACTCAGACAAAATGATCTACNGAAAAATGCGTTGGAACGGCACTTGAAGTCGGAGCTCCGGCTGGGAAACTCAGACAAAATGATCTACGCCGACTTACTGAGTATGACGTCACTCAACATGGCAGCGCCGTGGAAGTGAGCTTTATGAATGGAAATGATCAGCTAAAAGGCGAATAAAGTATTTTTTTTTGCGTGAAATTGAAAGAAAAAGGTCAGAATATATCACCATGGTAACTATCTACAGTGTATAATAACTGTTGTCATTGATACGCAAGTGTAAATAATTTCATAATGTTATTTCTCTGCACAAAGTTTAATACTCACTGTGATTAATATCATAGTAAAACAACACAACCAAACAGTCCTGTAGTCTAACTTTACTTTAGTTTTTTGTTATGAAGTTTAATTAATTTTACAGTATTTATTGGTGTTCAGCTATGCTTTCTGATTACGTTTGGCTGGAACGGTTTGAGGTTGGAAGTTGGAACTTCCAACAGGGAAAAATTCAACTTCCGAGGTCTGTGAACGCAGCATAAAAGGCCTATTTTAACAAAATGTGCTGAAAAAATGTGGTTTATTGATTTTTAAAAAAAAAAAAAAAAAAAAAAGTCTGCTACTACTGCAATAAGAAACTGTTCCACAAATTCTACTTCCACATTCTGTTGCACATCAAGCTAACGGCTAAAGCTGGAGAAGAACTTTAATTTGCCTGGTGTTTGTCCACAGTAATGGCTGCAGGATTGAGTATTCTTCCTCACACCCTCCCATTATTCCTTTCTTCTCTTTAGGTTACGAGATAACCTTCAGTCTGCTGAACCCCGACCCAAAGTCGCACCGGCTGCACTGGGACATAGAGGGCGCTGTGCTGAGCTACATCCAACCTTTGCTAACAAAACTGGCTCCTGTGGCCAACTTCAGCATCGACTCTCAGGTACTGTGTGTGTGTCTGTCTGTGTGTGTGTTTCAATGAGCAGCACCCACATCATAATGAAAACATGCTCAGCTATGTCCGTTAATGCTGGAACAAGTAATTGATTAACCAGTCGTCGGGAAATTAATCAGCGACAGCTTTAATAATAATTTTAGTCACTAAACAGGTAAAACACCAAATATCTGCTGGTTTCAGCTTCTGTAATGTGAGGCTTTTGCAGCTTAGTTCCAACTCTAATATCTGCGTTCACCTTCTCATCGTAGATTTTGTATTACGCCATGCTCGGCGTCAATCCTCGCTTCGACAGCAGCCGCAGGGCCTACACGCTCAACGCTGACAGCCTCGCACATGTCATCAACCCTGTGGAAGCTCGACTTGGTAAAAAAAAAAACACCAAATGTGTGTTAGATGTTCTCTAAAGGGACATCTGTCCTGGTGTATTTACTGTATGTGTAATAGCTGATTCGTTCTGTGTTTTCAGGCTCGAATGCAGCATCTTCCAACCCGTTGTTGAACTTCCTGCTGTATGTTTCAGACGCTCAACACTCGCCTCTTTACATCCATGACCGCAAGAAACAAAAAGTGCCTTCCAATGCGTTTCACTCTCCACGGTGGGGGGGTATCATGGTGAGAACTTCTAAGGTCAATAAAGTGACCTTATGCTAAAACTGTAAATGGTTGCTGATGATTTAAATGATAAAACATGTCTTTAACCTTTTTTTTTTTTTTTCAGGTCTATAATGTTAATGATCTGTACGGACCAGAGGCTGATTTCCCTGTTGACATCAACATTAACATGGCCGACGTCATGGGCGTCTTCCTCGCACAGCTTCGGTAAGCAGTAACATAATAAAGTGGCTTTTTTGTCTTGTGGACACTGTGTAAACCAGGGATCCCCAACTGGCAGCCCGCGGGCCAAATGCGGCCCGCGGGTCCTATCTATCAGGCCCTCAGATGACTTCTCTAAAAGAAAAAAAAAAAATCTTGTAATTTAGACACACTTATCTCAGGATTGCGTGTTCATAAAATGTCATGCTTGGGCTCATTTTGTTCGGGAGAATCTAAGCTTTCTGTAGATATTCATATATCTCCATTTTACTAAGAAATGGTGATTATAAAACAATGCAAAACACCGCTTGGCATGCTTGACATAATTTGGCCCTTGGGGAAAAGTATTTGGGGAACCCTGGTGTAAGTAAACCTTCCTCCTGTTTGATTAGCCTGCTGCTGGGTGTGCAGTCCTCTAAGCCTCCTCCTGGCTTCCTGGTGGCACCATGTGGCAGCGCGGGATTGGCTGACTGGGAGCTGGACCGCCTCATGTGGAGCAGGACCGTGGAAAATGTTGCGACAGCCACAACCACCATCACCTCACTGGCACAGCTGCTGGACCAGATAGGAAACATCGTTATCAATGACAACATCGCCGAGCAAGTAAGATGCAACTTCCTGCCTGCTTCTGTGTGTCTGTGTGTGTGTAAAATTCATCCTTACTAAATTCATATGCTGCATTTCCTGTAGGACTTAGGGAAAACACTGGTGTGTGTTGTTCGTTGTGTTATGATCAGGTTGAAACACCACATCTGCAATCCTTTGTCTCATACTGTGTTCTAGTGTTGGAACAATCTGGACTTTTTACTGTCTGTGTGGTGAAAAGTACACACTTCATTTTCAGAAGACATTAAATCAGTCACTGACTCAAAGATTTCACATGTAAGATTTAAGCATGTAAAAGACAAATGCAACCATGATCGGAGGATGAAACATGATTAATAAGAGTGGCCAGACGGACTAGATGGGTTTCCTACATTTCTGGTTCATGAACTCTTTTGTGCCTTCTACGTTCAGATATACTGGTATGAGTTAGCAAACTAAACATTGAATTTTAAAGTGAGAATATCACTGGAACATTTCATTTCAAAAGATTAGTGAATCTGGCAAAATAACAGGAAAACTAAAATACAGTTTTATATTTTAGAAAATAGTTGACAGTAACATAACGTGTATGCAGGTAGTAAGTATTTATTGGGCTTGAAGGACCATACCATCCATGTTGCATGCTTGAGCCTAATATATTCAATTTTCATACACGTTATGTTAATGACAATCATTTCCCAAAGCATACTACTGGAACGGTGAATTAAAAATGTTTTTCCTACCTTCCAGACCTCCATTGGTTTCAGTTCATTCTGCTATTAAAATCAACTTGTTGATACTTGAAACGTTCTTGGGATAGGTAATCCATCATCACCAACAAGACGTGTATTCAGGTTTTTTTTTTTTAGAAGTTAAGTAATTTTAGAGTTTAGGAGCAATAAAAAGTGTGGAGTGAATGTATGCCTCCACCAGGGAATATAGTCCCAAAAGAAGACCTGCGTTTATGGAAAAATTTAAAGGACCGTGACTTCATAAGGCTGTGTAACTATTAGCAGGAGAAACATGGATTTTTAAGGTGGGTGTATCGCTTGAATATTTGATTTTGAAAGATTAAGAGATTTTGCAAAATATCAGGAAAGCTGAAATACGGTTTTATTTTATCCTTTGAGATTTGTCAGTAACGTAACATGTATGAAAATGCACCCAAATGTGCGCGAAAATTTAATATATTAGGCTCAAACATGCAAAATGGTGGTATGGTCCTTTAAACATGCAAATTCACTGGTATGGTCCTTTAAAATTAGTCTACTTGTAACTGTATTTCTGAGCTGTGAGCAGTTCAACCAGTGATTTTTTATTTTTTTTCTTCTGGGAACATTTAACTTTAATGATTGTAGAGCCTTCAAGTCATCAAATGATCCATCAATTACCAACAAAAAAGATTTAACTGAAAAAAAAATCCCTCCTGTTAGCCTTTTATTGTGATATGAAGTGTTTCCAACTTAGGTTATTATGTGCAGGTTGACATAACGTAAATCGTTGTATCTAACTCATGATCGTTGTTCCTGTCACCCAGGTGTCGAGCGCCGTCACGTCGCTGCAGTTGGCGGTGGCGGAGCTGGAGGCGGGGAACCTCGGCTTTGCTCTGCAGTACAGTAAAGAGGCCATCCTGGCATCAGAAAGAGCGTTTTTTGACCCTTCGCTCCTCCACCTCCTCTACTTTCCTGATGACCAGAAGTTTGCTATCTACATCCCGCTCTTCCTGCCCATGTGCGTGCCTATTCTGCTGTCGCTGCTCAAAATGGCTTCTGAGGCTCGACGGAGACGCAGGGAGAAACAAGCCAAGAAAGACTGAAACACAGAGCAGAAACTGAAGATGTGATGTCAGAAACATAAAACACATTATGGACAAACTGCTGTGTCAGTGGCTTCACATTTAGGTACAAAGGCACAAAGAAACACTGTGGATGCAACCATGTCATGTTTTATGTTTTTTTTTATTGTTTCTCGTTTTAAGGGAATTTCTGTTTACTGTAACATTTTAATCAATGGCTGCTGTGGCTGTCTGACACTGAATAGGTGAAAATCTTCAACTGTTGTTAATGCGGTGAAGTTTTATATTTGAAAATCAATTTCTGCTGTAAGTTATTAACAATAAAGTATTAAAATTCCTGTTTCAGCTGTTTGTTTTTTTTTTNTTTTTTTTTTTGTTTTTTTTTTTGTAATTCAGCTTTGAGTAGCAAGAAAATAGGAATTAATTGAAATTTCCATTAGCTGTTTTCTACTTCAGGACTGCAATACTCATCCAGTGACCTCAGAATGCAGCTGTTATTTATCTGTTAACTGACAAATATGTGTCAGTGCTTTTAATATAAAAAATACAAATCAAGGTCTGTAATTCTTTATTTTTAAATTTATTGAACAAAAACTGTTAATTGTGTGGGTTTTATTTGGACAACTCGAGGATCTCATCCAAACGCAGTTAAACTGGATATAGTACTGTATATTATGTATTGAATGCATTTCTACAACAGATTGCAGATCAGCCACAAATAATTTAAAGGACCTTAACGGTGGTTTTGCATGTTTGAGTCAAATATATACAACCTGCATACATGTTACATTACTGACAAGCATTTACCAAAACATACTCCTGGGATGGTAAATATTAGAATTGTTTTTCCTACCTTCCAGAATGTCATTGGTTTCAGTTTATTCCAGTATGCTATAAAAATCAACTTGAGACCATGCAACGTCCTTGAGATAAGTAACCCATCACAGCAAACATGTTCTATTACATTGTTGGTCGAAGTAACTTTATTTTACCTGTCACAGAGCTGCATGAAAGAAAATGTATGTCTCTGCCAGACAATATCAGGAGAAGACAGGTTTATTTGGTTGTATGTGTTAGGATAAATTGAATTTTAAGGTGGTTTATCAGCTGAACATTTGATTTTCAAAGATTAGGGGATTTGGCAAAATAACAGGAAAATGAAAATAGTGTTATGTTTTGGAAATTGGTTGGCAGTAATGTAACACGTATGCGGGTAGTATTTATTGAATTTAAACATACAAAAAATCACCGATATTGTCGTTTGAATACAGAGCTGATCACCTTACATTCCCGTACGGTAGATGGCAGTGTGCGAGTCTTCAAAGCTGCTCGAATTTCCAGAAACCCACGAAGAAGATCAACACGTTGCTTTTTGTTTGTCGTTGTGGGCTTTGTAACTCTCCCGCTCGGCCACCAAGTGTTACCTGAACAGCTGTGTAAAGTGAAAAATTTGTGGTTTTGAAATTATTTTAACATCCACTGAGACGTATTTGGTGGACGTTAAGGTCAAGTTGTCCTTTGTTTAACGTTTTCTTAGCCTGGTTGCTAACTTCACAAACGCTACGCACGTTAGCCGGGTTAGCTTAACTTTTTGGTGCTAACATGTCTGGCCAGGGCCCAGGTGTAGTCCGAGGACCAGCAGGTAGCAACGACTGTCGGATATACGTGGGAAATCTCCCTCCCGATATTCGTACTAAAGATGTTGAGGATTTGTTTTACAAATATGGAGTGATTAGAGATATCGATCTGAAGAACCGAAGAGGAGGGCCGCCGTTTGCCTTTGTGCAGTTTGAGGACCCGAGGTGAGCTAAAACGCTAATGCTACATTGCGGTTCCCACCAAATTGTTGTTGCTGTGGTGAAATAAAACCTGTCACATACATTCGGTGAAAAGAAAACTTATAACAAAAGATTTGAAATTATAACACTAACTTTAGAAGAAAGCGTTAATCAGAAAAGTGAAGAAAAAGTTTCCTTGCTAAATAAAAATAAACCATGGCTTTGAGGGTAGTTTGTGAAACAGCGCAGTCCTTAAATCGTTTAAAGAACAGCAAAAGATTAAATTAATTTCATTTTCATCCTAAATATTGACCTCCTTCCTCCTCTGGTATAGCATGAAACCTACAAGTTTCAGTATCGAATGTACGGAAACGAAACCGCGCGTATTAACAGCTTTGCGTTTTAGTTTTGGAAAAGTTTTATTCAGCATTTTTTGTATTTTTCTTTTTTTATTACAATGTTGAGGCATTTACAGTTTTTTTATATTTAGTCGTTACACTACATTTACATGTCTGCTCTAATTTTTCAAGGACCGTGTACAAATGGTATTAATCTTAAGTAATGCCTTAAACTGCTTGTACGAGATTTGACTAAGTTTCACCTGGGCAGATAGATAATTAATGCAAAAATAAGTAAACATACTAAAGTCCACCAGTTAACCAGTATGGCTAACCATTCTCAATATAATTGTCCCTCATTCTTCAGTCATGCACCCTCCCCTCACTCTGGGGGGAGGGGACCTGAGAATAAACAACATTGCATCATTGAAAGCTGCATCTTTCTTACAGGATTTGCAGGTTACAGATTTAGCCAGTAATTACTAGATAACATGTTACTATCAAATAAACATATATGTAGATGTAAACTATTCCACATTACGCAACAATTCACTGAGTTTGCCTTTACCGTTCACTCGTCAGCTCAGCAGGTGTATCAGTCCTTTACCATTAAAGTTTTGTATGTTCTTTTACATGATTTATGTTTGATCTGTAACTCCTGGATTTCACAGGGATGCCGAGGATGCTGTTTACGGGCGTGATGGATATGACTATGATGGCTACCGCCTGCGTGTTGAGTTTCCTCGCAGTGGACGTGGAGGAGGTGGTGGAGGAGGAGGAGGTGGTGGTGGTGGTTCAGGGATGGGAGCCCCAAGGGGAAGGTATGGTCCGCCTTCACGACGCTCCGAGTACAGGGTTGTTGTCTCAGGTAGGCGATTTTATTATTTTAACCTCTCAATCAAGTTTTTGCTCGTCTCTTCACCTCAGTGTTGGTTTGAATGCATCTTAAAACACGTCTCTTCCTTTCAGGTCTTCCCCCCAGTGGAAGCTGGCAGGACTTGAAGGATCACATGCGAGAGGCAGGTGATGTATGTTATGCTGATGTGTTCCGTGACGGCACCGGTGTTGTGGAGTTTGTACGCAAAGAAGACATGACCTACGCCGTCCGCAAGCTGGATAATACTAAGTTTCGCTCTCATGAGGTAGGTTAGGTTTGCAGCCACAGAGTAAGGCAACAAGGAAAAGTTCTGGGCTTAAATTTTGGAACTGAAAATTTATCTCAAATGAAGAAAGCTGGAGTGAAGGTGACAACAAGTGGACAGTAAGAAAGCCACTCTTAAAGGAAAATTCTTATATTTTAGAACTTGGGTCTAGTTCTGTCGTACCTGTCAGTAGTAATATCATATTCACCAACTTAAATGTTGACATTTTGGGTTATGATAATGTTGCTAAAAAGGAGTCTAGCAGGGCAACGATAACAAGTGGTCAGGTGATCACACAGCCAATCAACATGATGGCTGAAAGTATGGATAATACCCAGGTTGAAAAATACAACAAGATTTTCCTTTAAGTATGGAAGGTCATTACACTGTGCCTATTTTAATGTAGTGTTGTATGCATTATTAGTCTGTCTTCACCTTCCGCTTGTGCGTGTTGTGCAGAATAATCATCACTGATTGGTCAATCCTTTGCCAAACACATATTGATATGTTTCAGCCAAATTTTAATCTTTGTTATTTGAGTCTGTGAGACATCAAGCACACAGAGAATTAAATTAGCTTTTTTTTTTCTTTTTTTTTTAACATGCAATTGTTTTTTTTCACAGTACTCCAAAGAGATCTCATTACTATCTCTACTCATGTAATAGTGTTAGAGGTGGTTTTTAAAATTATGAGATTTCTAAGCTATATGGGATGTCTGGTTGATTAAATAGTGGCTGTTCAAAACCTCAAAGTAAAGGAAGTACAAAAATAAGCAAAAGTAGCCCAATATACAGTTTAAATCATAATATGGATGTTAGGTAAGTTTAATGTCAAATGTACTGATAGATGTGGCTGATGAAGATGTTACTTCTGCAATGTGTCACCATCTATGAGCATTAAGACATTGTCTTCCTCTGTCCTCTCACATGTATATGTGTTTCGTTGTGTTTATGTTCTACGTGTGTTTAGGGAGAGACGGCCTATATTCGCGTGAAGACAGACGGTCCACGCAGCCCCAGCTACGGTCGTTCTCGCTCTCGTAGCCGCAGTCGAAGCCGGAGCAAGAGCGGTTCACGGAGCTGCTCTCCTCGTAACGGCAGAGGGTCTCCTCGTTATTCTCCCAGGCGATCACGCTCCCGGTCCCGCACCTAGACACACCAGACCGCCAACCTCGCTCCACATAACAACGCAGCTCAGTGGGAGAGAAAAACTTCACGTCACCGATCAAATCTTCTGTAGTCGCCACGGACCATCTGCTTCATTAACTGTTAAGGCTATCTTGTTTTGCATTCCTGTTTCTCACTTTTTGTTGCAGTTTTCATTTTAGTTTCCATTTTTGGACACCAGATAAGGCTGAATTCATCTGGTCTGCGTATTTGGCTCTGTCTCACCGTTAATTTTCTTTCTTTTTCCCTTTCCAATCAACACCTTTCTGCAAACCACCATCCCCTCTGTATTCTCCATCATTACATTGTGGTGTAGTTGTGGAAAATTTTTTAATTTTTTTTTTTTTTACATTTACTCTTGTACTTGACCTTCTCATGTGTCTCTCTGTAGAGTTCAGAGGAGCAGGATAGGATGGGGACAGAGGAAAAGGAAGCACAGTTCATATTAGGATAAACAGGAGGAGGAGGAGGAGGAGTCAAATATGGCATCAATGGTATGATGGCTGTAGCCTCTCTACTGTGAAATGTGCACACAATAAGGCTTTAGTCAACTGTTACTCTCAACACGCTTGACAATAACAGAGTGCTATTGTCACCACGTGTTGAGTTTACCGTTTTTGTTTGGAGAACCAAAGTTTATGTTTTTGCTCATCTTTTAGTATCTAAAGTTATTGCTTCTCTTTTGGAAATGATCTCAGATGGTTTCCCTTGTTTTCTCAAAGTAAACTCCCCCCTAGATACATTTCATGGCAAATTTGAAAAAAAAAAAAAAAAAAAANTTCTGCTGGTATTCTGAAGGTTTGGACTGGGCTCATTGTCTCCCCATTCCGGAGCCGGATCAGGATTGAGGATCAGATTAGGATTAGGCTTCAGGATGGATACATGGAGCAGGAGCATGGGAGCATTTTACCAGGCGAGGATCCTGACCTCTGGCCCAGTCCGCATAACTCCATCAAACTGGAAACATTTTTAGCAAAAAAATATATTAAAAACTAAATTGGCTTTCAAATTGTCAAGTTTTTTTGTTTTTGATTTTTTTTTTTCCCCCGTGTTGGACCTCAGAGGCGCAATAACTGATCTGACGGCTTCCTGATGATTTTATTTTGTTCGCTAAAAGAAAAAAGCTCGGATCAAAACCAGGATGGGAGGTGCAGGATGGATCCACGCGCGTAAGGAGAGCGGTAAATAGTGGGCCATAAATGAGGGAGGGGGAGGACTGGGAGGTAACAAGAGAAAACTATGTCGTTTGTCTTTTTTTTTAGGTCAGTCTTTACTTGAGAGGTCAGTCTTTTGCTGAGAGAAATATATTTTAATTTTGCTAAGTGTAAGTATGATTCCAAGGATCTTGAAGCTTTTGTCTTTTTCAATAAAACTTTGAGTAACAAGTTTGGTTTTGTATTTTTGTTTTTTAGTTTATAAGATGGCTATGAATCGGTGTGCACAGAAATAGGGAGTATCTTCACATTGGTGTCATTTTTATGATTACATCAGAAAAACATTACAGTCTCGACTTTTTACATTATATTTACTTGAATTTAGCAAATATGTAATTTATAAATATCTTTATAATTACATATTTGAATTGACAAAGATGTTAAATGATTACATAAGTTATGAGCAACGAGGAATCAAACATTTCAGTGATAGCGACTTTTTTTTTTTTTTTACTTTAGGGATAACGCGTAAACAATAGCATAAATGTTGACAAGTTTAGATTAACATCAAACACTTAAGAAAAATGAATAAAAAATAATCTGAATATTATATCTAACTTGTAAAACTTACGAATTTTACAAGTAGCTATTTTTTGTAGTAGATTTTTATTTGCTTATATGGTGTCTAATGCAGCATTCGACATACCTCGGAACTCGGATTTTTCCGACTTCCTACTTGGAAAAATGCGTTGGAACGGCACTTAAAGTCGGAAGTCCGACTGGGAAACTCGAGCCAAAATTATTACTAAGTTTATTTAATATTACAGTGTTTATTGGTGCTCCCATGCTTTTTTTGTTTTGTTTTGTTTTGTTTACATTCGGCTGGAAAGGTTTGAGGTCGGAAATTGGAAATTCCGATTGTGAAAATTCCGACTTTCGAAGTCTGTCGAACGCATCATAATTAGAAGAAACGTATACAACGTGATGACGTTGTTGGCTAACTCACAGGGGGAAACGGATCCCTAAGCGGTGCTAGCAAATATTAGCTGAAGCGAAGTCGATTTTGTCCATTTGGAAATATTTAATTTCCGTAAATATCTTTCTGTAACACGTTATTGTTAGTACAGCTGTTTAGGTACGTACAAACGGCTGGATTTGTATATTCTGCTGTTTAATGTCAAATTATTTTTGTGTTTCCGTTTGTTAGCAGCTTAGCACTGAAGTCGTTAGCTAGCTAGCTTTTTTTGCTATCATGTCTGGCGCAGGAGTTATTCGAGGACCGGCAGGTAGTAACGACTGTCGGATATACGTGGGCAATCTCCCACCTGATATTCGTACTAAAGACGTGGAAGATGTGTTTTATAAGTACGGAAGCATTCGAGATATCGATCTGAAGAACCGAAGAGGAGGACCTCCGTTTGCCTTTGTGGAATTCGAGGATTCGAGGTGAGCTGCAGTCTTCAACCATAATAACGTTACCGCCATAATTTCATGCTAACACCCACGTAATTTTATTTTTACTGCACAAAACCTGTCTGGGCTATCTGTATCTAATAATCTTGCCATTATTTAACCCGTCATTATTTGTCTATCATATATTGAAGAATTTACAGTGTGAAACTAACATACGAAGACTAAGCACAACAAATAAGTTCAACGAATGGCACTCAGTTTTCTATTTTACTTTTTACTTATTTATACACTTGCATAAGAATGTGAATATACGCTGCAGTAAAGTGTGGATAGTTTGTCTTCAAATTCTCTACACTGCTGCTGATGTGATGACATTAAATACAAAATTCAGTCCAAGGTTACAAAAATAAAACATTTATGGAAAACTTTGCTGTTGCTGATGTTAAATGACTGGTAACTTTTGGGTTTCACAGGGACGCTGAAGATGCTGTTCATGGACGTGATGGTTATGACTATGATGGCTACCGTCTGCGCGTTGAATTTCCTCGAAGTGGACGTGGAGGTGGTAGAGGAGGTGGTGGGGGAGCANACCGTCTGCGCGTTGAATTTCCTCGAAGTGGACGTGGAGGTGGTAGAGGAGGTGGTGGGGGAGCATCAGGAACCCCAAGGGGAAGGTATGGTCCCCCGTCACGACGCTCCGAGTATAGGGTCATCGTCTCAGGTAGGTGATGTTTTCTCCTGATTATCTTGTTACTTTGGTGGTTGTGTTTATCCTCAGTCTCCTCTCACCTTCTTCCTTTCAGGTCTTCCCCCCAGTGGAAGCTGGCAGGACCTGAAGGATCACATGCGAGAGGCAGGTGATGTATGTTATGCTGATGTGTTCCGTGATGGCACTGGGGTGGTGGAGTTTGTACGGAAAGAAGACATGACCTACGCTGTCCGAAAGCTGGATAACACTAAGTTTCGCTCTCATGAGGTAGGTTAGCGTTACTGCTGCAGGCTAACCCAACATGGATTAGCTTTGGGACTAGATTTTGGAATTTAAACTGTTTGAAGGTAAGTCCTGAAGAGTCCTGGAGCATGTCAGACGGAGAACGTGGGATTGAAGGATGTTGTCGCTTTATCATTTTTCTACTTACTGAATGTAAATTCTGAGTATCTTGAATTCAACTAAAGTGCCCTCATGCATAAGTTGCTTGCAAGCTGTTATTTTGGAATTGGTGACACTTGCGACTGAGGGCCACATCAAGCCAGTTTTAATTAGATGTCACACAGTTTCATTTGAAATAAAGGGTAACATTCGTTGCATGTAAGTGCTTCTGAATGGTTTGCATAAAGATAGGCTAAATGCTAATTTGTTAATAGATGTCCTAATAGCACAAATTATGGCTTGATAACCATAGAGTTAAAGGACCATGCCATCTATTTTGCATGTTTGAACCTAATATATTCAATTTTCATACATGTAATGTTACTGACAATCATTTCCCAAAGCATACTACTGGAACGGTGAATTAAAAAATTTTCCTACCTTCCAGACCTCCATTGGTTTCAGTTAATTTTGATACGCTATTAAAATCAACTTGTTGCTACTTGAAATGTTCTTGGGATAGGTAATCCATCATCGTGAACAAGACGTGTAGTCAGGTTTCTTCAAAGTTTTGTAATTTTAGCATTTAAGTGCAATAAAAAGCACGGAGGACTATATTCCCATCAGGGAATATAGTCCCAAAAGAAGACCTGCGTTAATGGAAAAATTTAAAGAACCGTGACTTCATAAGGCTGTGTAACTATTAGCAGGAGAAACATGGATTTTTAAGGTGGGTGTATCACTTGAATATTTGATTTTGAAAGATTAAGAGATTTAGCAAAATATCAGGAAAGCTGAAATACGGTTTTATCCTTTGGGAAATGATTGTCAGTAACATAACATGTATGAAAATTTAATATATTAGGCTCAAACATGCAAAATGGATGGTATGGTCCATTAATGAGCTTTAAAATGAATGTGGCAAATTGTGAGGTACTCCACAAATATTTGCACATAAACAAATATTTTCAATTGCACGAGATGATCTACATGTTCAAGATCATTCATCCCTGGACCTGAGTCTCATGAAGCAGCTCCTTTCTTGTGTGTTTAGGGAGAAACAGCCTACATCCGTGTGAAGATGGACGGTCCTCGCAGCCCCAGCTACGGCCGTTCTCGTTCCCGTAGCCGCAGTCGAAGCCGGAGCAACAGCGGCTCACGCAGCTACTCCCCACGTCGCAGCAGAGGGTCTCCTTGTTATTCTCCCCGGCGTTCCCGCTCCCGCACCTAGATACACCAGATCCTAACTAAACCATCAACCAGCTCAGCCTAACCAGGCACCTCAGAGCGGAAGGGAAAACTTCACGGAACAAGTTCTCTATATTCACCAAGGACCATTTGCTGTGTTGATTACTGTTTCTCTTGTTGTGTGTTTCCACATCTTTTTTTTTTTTTTTTTTNTTTTTTTTTTTTTTTTTTGTTGGTGTGATATTTTATTTTTCTTAAAACTCTTGTTTCACCCGATGAGATTGGCTGACATACTCTGGTCTGCGTCCGTTTCCCTTTCTCACTCCTTTCCTTTCGCCCTTTTCCTGTCACCCCAAAGTGATCAACACCTCTTCTCTTCTAACCATCTCTCTCCTTTTCTATATTTTTCTTTCCACCAGTGCCACAGTATGTGAAAAGAAATGGCTCCTTTTGGGAAATTCAACATTGTATAGTTTGTATTGTAGTTGGTATGTTTGAAGTTGGTAAGGTCATAATTTTTTTTTTTTTTTTTTTTTTNGACCTTCTCATGTGTCTCTCTGTAGAGTTCAGAGGAGCAGGATAGGATGGGGACAGAGGAAAAGGAAACACAGTTCATATTAGGATAAACAGGAGGAGGAGGAGGAGGAGTCAAATATGACACCAATGGTATGATGGCCGTAGTCTCTCAACTCTGAAATCTGCACACAATAAGGCGTTCATCAGTTTTTACACTGAACAAATGCTGACAATAGCCGAATACAGTTCCTGAATGTTTTAATCTAACATAAGTTTTAATTTGCTATGCTATAGTATCTCTGCGTGCTCCTGTAATATTTCACTGTTCCAGCAAGGTTAAGTAGTCCTTCAAAACCAATTCTTCTGCACGCTGGTCCTACACTGTTTTTCTAAAAAAAAAAAAAATTTAAAAAAAAGACATACAGAAATGCATGGTTGTGTCATGACGTATCGTTTATCTGTATATGTTCTAGGTGCTACTTTCTGTTCATAGATCCAATGTATTAGATATTCAACGATATTACTCAATATTGTTGCTTTTGCGCATCTTTTAGCATCTAAAGTAATTGTTAAAGTTTTTGGAAATGATCTCAGATGGTGTCCCTTGTTTTTCTCAAATCAAGCTCCCTCCGAGATGTATTTCATGGCAGATTTATTTGAAGATGATTTGTGAAGGTGTGATTCTAACTTGCCTCCTTCTCTTTGGTTCTGCTGGTATTCTGAAGGTTTGGACTGGGCTCATTGTCTCCCCATTCCGGAGCCGGATCAGGATTNTTCTGCTGGTATTCTGAAGGTTTGGACTGGGCTCATTGTCTCCCCATTCCGGAGCCGGATCAGGATTCAGGATCAGATCAGGATTAGGATTAGGCTTCAGGATGGATACATGGAGCAAGAGCATGGGAGCATTTTACTGGGAGAGGATCCCGATCCCTGGCCCAGTCCGCATAACCCCATCAAACTGGAAACCTTGTAGTAAAAATACTCAAAGTAAATTGGCTTTCGAATAGTCAAAAGAAAAAAAAATCATCTTTTGTGGGACCTCAGGAGCGCAATCACTGATGGCATCCCGATGAGTGGCTGATTTTCAGATTTATTTTTTTAATTAAAAGAGGATCAAAACTCGGATCAAAACCAGGAGACGGGATGGGAGGTGCAGGATGGATCCGCGCACATAAGGAGAGTGGTAAATAGTGGGTAAACAGTGGAGGAGGGAGGGCAGGGGGAAGACTGGGATGTCACAAGGGAATGTGATGTTAATGTGGTTTTTGGTTTTTTCTAGGTCAGTCTTTTCTGAGGAAGATTAGTTTTTATTTTGCTAACTATAACCCCCATTATACTGAAGTTTTTCTCTCTTTCAATAAAAGTTCCGTTAATAATTCAGTGTTTCTGTTTTTATTTTGATTGTTTGGTTTCTGAAAACTACCGGTAGTCAGAAATCACAGATTATCTAAAGGAATCCAGTGAACTCTGTATATTTTCAGTATAATACAGTTCTGTACATTACCACCAAAACTTCCAAAATGACCACAGAGTTCATCAACACCTCTAACACAGAGTCAATAAAAACGGAGCTTTCTAAGCTTAAAGTAGTATTTATTACAGGAATATTTATTATTGGAATATATAAGTACCTCAAATGTTGATCTGTGATAATTTTAGGATCAAAATAGACCACGTTGTAGGATTTTTTTTTTTTTTTNGTTTTTTTTTTTTTTTGGACCAAAGTCTCCAAATAAGTTATTTGGCAGTTGTGTCTTTAATTTCTTAGAGTTTGAGCTGGCAGTTTAGAATATTCCACTGAAGCCATTAATATCCATCAATAGACAAGCTCTTAACTCATAAAGCCATGTGCATTATAACGTTAAATAGTGCTTCAATCCCAGAACATTATATAACAATATTCTAAAAAACTGAAAAAGACTGAATAAGGGATAAAGTAATACAGTGTAAGTAAAATAACCATACTTCAACAATATTCCCTTTTAAAAACTTATAATAGCAAATTACTGCGACACGAAGAGGAAAACATTAAAGATAAATTTGTAGAGAATTTTAAGAAATAGGTATTGATTTTATTTTTGTTTCAGTATTTTAGAAAAGCGAATATGATTGAGAAATATTAGCGTTAAATGAATAGATTTTAATTCAGATCCAAACCTTACCAGTAGGTGGCAGCAGTGCGTCATGTCGTTGTTTACCAACCTCATTAAATGATCCAGAAGAAGAACATTTTGAAGAATACCGGAAGAGAAAAGGAAGTCCTTCCGTATCCTTTCCATGGCGGCTCAGTCAGGTTTTCCAGCACCGGGTCTGGCCCCACATGATGCCCCAGCCTTTCCTCCAGTTGCTCTCTCACCGGACGCTCCTCCGTTCGTTCCGCAAGGCTCGGACGGTTGGCGGGTCGGTCCACCGTCGGACGCCGAGTTGCAGTTCTCTCGCTGCGCCGCCAAGCTTCGATCTCTGCGGGCTGGATCCGGCCAGCTGAGGGAAGACCTGAACCTGCTGTTCGACCAGCTGCTGTCCGAAAATTACAACAAAACCTTCAACCCCAACATCAGTATCAGAGCAGAGGTAACAATAAAACTTTTAGCCCCAACATTAGCATCAGATCAATTTCTGACTGACCAGATTTTACAGATTTTAATACTGACAAATGCCAGTAACGTGTCTTCTTATTGCTTGTGATATCTGAACAACAGGTAAAAACCCCAACATATTCTTTAGAAATAATTGATAATTAAATTAGTTGCAGCTCCAGTAAAAGCCAGAAGTGTGACTTTTGAAGCTGTGACTGACTTTCTTGATGGCGCTGAATCTCTTTCTGTTGATTTCAGGATGTGTCTTCTCTGCTGAAACACGCCACCTGTCTTGTGCTGCTGAGTCAAGAACATTTAGTCATCAAACTCTGCCAACTCATACATCATCTACTTAACCAGCTACAGGTAGAAACTAGCCTTTATTTTACCGTGTACTCACCATCACCCCTATTCTCTCAGCGTCAGTAGAAATGCATTGTTCTGTCTAGCTGATCATTTAATGCTTTGATATTATGTACTCATGGCTTTTTTTTTTTTTTTTTNTTTTTTTTTTTTTTTTTTAGGTGGTATTGAACGAGCAGACATTGGATATATTGGTAAAGTATACTGTCGGTGCACTCAAAGTGTGTAATACATGGACTCACTCAGACATCCTGCTGGCTCTCTCCACTGTAGTCTACGGAAACGGACAGCAATGCCACCAGGTACATATTTGTATGAACTCTACGAAAATGTTGTGCCTTATATGATAACAGAGTGTTCTCCAACAGATGAATCACAGAGGTTCTTCTTGTTTGTAGCACTTGAGTAAGTTACTTGGCAAAGACGGTCTCCTGCTGCTGTACAGTTCGCCATCTCAGCCAAATCTGGAGTTGCAGCGCGTTGCTCTTTACTGTTTGGCCAACATCTGTCTCAGGTGGGCTTTAGTATTCTAATACTTTTACTACTTTTACCATTTCACCACTGTCTTGTTCAGTTAGTGGTTCTCAATCCTGGTACCACAGAAGCGTGTCATCAGCTTGTCTCAACTTGTCCATTTGAGCTGGTTTATAGGTTGTAGAAGCAGTCAGATTGTGAGGTTGTAGTCTTAAATTTCTGACACGGTCAGAAATTTGTTGCACGCTGCCTTTGGTTTCAGCAGCGCTAATTTGGGAGTCAGTGGCCGTGTTTCATATTTCCATTGTTAACTTTTATCTGCAACAGCTCAAACTTCACAGTGCGTAGAAGCCATTTGATGTTTGGAGTAATAATTTGGATAACCTGAGAGCCTCAAAACATACTCCTCTTTTTATTGATATCTTCTTAATTAATTGGTTTTATAAGTTCTCTACCAGACACACAAAGGAAGAACTTAAATTCAGTGTGAGTCGAAAGACTTATGGGGAAAATCTATTGAATTAAATTTGTGTTTCAAAAAAGAAATGTGGGGTAATAATTTTTACAGACAGCCTCTAGTGGCCAATAGCGGAACTGCATCATGTGTCCAGTTTGCCTCCAGAGTCTTTTATTTGCATTTTTAGACCACAGACTCAGAGATTTCTTTGCAAAATATTTTGGTTCTTTAATTAATTGTTGTAATTGTGTTTGTCGACTTGTTTTCTTCAGGCTCCCTGGTCAGCCACCATTGGACGATCAGTACAGGAGTGTATGTTTCAGAGTCTTCCTGAAGACGCTGCAGTCACCCAAACCTCCCAACACGGATGAAATCTTCTACTGCATGGTATGGATTATCTGCAGAATGTTCTTCTTATATTATATTATTGTGTTTTTCCCAGTTGTTGTTGTGTTATTTCATAAGTGCCCTTGCGTCCTCTGTACAGGTGATCCAGGCAGCACTGAAGGGACTCCAGTGTTGTCTGTCAGCTGGGAAGTGGAGATTTGGTGAAGGGGAAGAGCTTGGTTCTGTACTGGCTGTCCTAAAGGTTCAAACTAAAAACAATAAAAATAAAAACAGATTAATAAGCCGTAATCATTACCTTTCATATGGGTCTGCTTCTCTGTATGGTAGTGATGATGTGGATTCATTCGGTGTGTATTTTTCAGAGGCTTATGTTCCAGGGAGCTCCAGGTGTGAGCGCTGAGTGGCCGTCGGTTCTTTACCCAGCGCGTCTTCCACAGTACGAAGGTCCGTCTGCACCGAAACCTGCAGAACCACCAAAGGAAGCTGCTGCGCCGGGCAAAGCCTCAGGGGTAAAACAGAAAGATTTTTTATAGAGTCCACCTCAAAATCAGTGATGAAACAACAACCTGATTCTCAGAGAAGCTGAATCAGTGCAAAAAGCTCATCAAAACTTATTTTCTCTGGCTTTTTTATGCCCAGAATCAGCTTTATTGCTTTTGTGTGATTTTTCTTTTTTTTTTTGATTATTTGTTTTATTTTACTTTTTATACATATTTTTTTTATTCTTGTTCTCTGATGGCCCTTTTTTTTTTAAGCACTTTGTAACTTGCGTTTGTGAAAAGTGCTGAATAAATAAAGTTTCTTATTGTAATGTCTGTTCATGTGTCTCCTCAGAATAAAAAGAGGAAATCCAGAGGGAAGGGGAAGAAGGCAGGTGCAGAGGAGAGCAGAGGGGATGATGGAGAGGAAGATGAGAGGGAGGAAGCGACTACGCCTCAGAAAGGAGGAGGAAGAGGAGGAGGAGGTGAAGGAGATTCCTGGTCTAAGACTTCTGTGCCGTCTTTCTACCCGTCCTGGAAGAAGAACAGTTCTGACTCAGAGTTTTCTGATCAGGAAGGCAGCGCACAGAGCAAACTGAGGTACAGAAACTCTCTGCATGTCATATTACATTTTTATTAGCAGTATACGCAGGATGAACAATTCCATTAAATCCACACATACTTTTCTAATGGATGCCTTAAAGTGTTTGGATTTAGTTAAAGCGAAAATCTTTGAGAGAAATCGGTGGAACCCTTCATACTTTGTCTTTTTTTACATGCTGAGTTTCCCTCACCAGTTTTGAGGAACAAATAGAAGGATATGTCAACTTTTCTCTTAATGCTAACAGCAAAGACAGAATCATGAAAGTTTATTTTCTGTCATTTATGTCTTCTTCCTGTTTCAGGGTTTATCACAGTCGCGTGTGTCAGGGAGCCCTCCACTGTCTGCTGGCGGTGGTGAAAGCTGTCGAGAAGCGGACTCTGTACGGCTACTGGTCCTCCTTCATCCCTGAATCTCCTGTTGGAGGACCGCCGCCTCTCACGCTCCTCACGATTATACTGAAGGACCCCTCACCCAAGGTACAGTATACTTCATGTGAAATACAACTTTCAGGGCAAAAAAGACGCCTTAAGGCCGCAAGACGCAGCGATTCAGGCTCTTTCTGGTAAAACTTTGTCTTTCTGACTTCTGGAACTTCCTCCTGGCTGTAATTGGTCCAAATATTACATAGCTGGTTTCATAAGGGCTCTGAATTTATTTTGTTTTATTCGCTAATTCCTCTGCTGTTGGAGAAACACATCTAAACAAACAAACCATGTCCTCTGTCTTTGTCTTCATTTTAACTGCAATGTGACCATTCTATGTTGGCATGGAATGGCATAAAAAGAATCAATCAATCAATCAATCAATCAATCAATCAAACTTTATGCAACTCAAAATGCTTTACAGGCAATTGACAAATTTCAGAAGTATTAGAATGTGAGACTAATGTACATCAAAATAATAATAAATAAAAACAGTGATAACACATAACATAATAAAATATAAGCAGTAAGAAAAAAAAAGTGATTAATTAGAACAATAAAATACTATAAAATTCTAAAACATTACATGAAAGCCAGGCTGAACAGATGGGTTTAAGTCTGTGTTTAATATTTTCAGCTCGTAATGACTGAAGGCTGCATCGCTGAAAATTTTAGTTCTCCACAGAACTCCATTTCTTAAAGGACCATAATGGTGATTTTTGCATGTTTGAGCTCAAGAAACTCCACAGCATACACGTTACTACCATTCAGTTTACAAAACATAAAACTGTATTTTAGTTTTGTGTTATTTTGCCAAATTCCTTAACCTTTCAAAATCAAATGTCCACGTGATACACACACCTTAAATTTCAATGTTTTGCTTGCTAACGCATATCTTCAAATGTAGAAAGGACGGTCGAGTTTAATTTCTTCTCCTCGGACTATATTTCCTGGCGGAGACATACGTGTAAGAGCCGTGTTGGACTGCTTACATTTAGTAAGTTCGACAAAAACTCTAATAGCCGTTTGGTTTGCTGTGATGGATTACATATCTCAAGCATGTTTTTATGGTGTACTGGAATGAACTAAACCAATGACAGTCTGGAAGGTAGGAAAAACAATTGTAAAATTTATTGCTCCGGTAGCATGTTTTGGAAAATGGTTGATTGTAATGCAATACTGTTTATATTTGGCTCAAACATGAAAAATCACTGGTATGTTCCTTTAAGGGCTATACTTTGCGTGGCGTTCAAGGACATTTTTCTGCCCTGTTCTTTTGTCTTTTGAAGTATACTGGGCCTTTAAGAATATAAATCTGGTTACACGTTTATGACTATCATCAGCTCCTCCTCTCTTACAGGTGCGTGCGTGTGCGCTTCAGGTGTTGACGGCCATATTGAGTGGCTCCCGGCAGTTCCTGGCTGTGGCTGAAGACATGGCGTCTCCTCGGACGTCTTACACCCCTTTCTCCTTCTCGCTGGCGACGTCCATCAGAGAGCTGCACCGTGCNCCTCGGACGTCTTACACCCCTTTCTCCTTCTCGCTGGCGACGTCCATCAGAGAGCTGCACCGTGCGCTCAGCCTGGCTCTGCTGGCCGAATCCTCCGCTCAGACGCTCACGCAGGTCATAAAGGTAACTATTACCAGCTAACGTCCGCCGTGAAGGTGATTAAGACGCACGCCAGTTTGTTCTTACGGTAAATCTCCGCTTTTTAGTGTCTGGCGTACCTTGTGGCCAACGCGCCGTACCACCGGCTGAAACCTGGCCTGCTCAGCCCGCTCTTGAAGCAGATACGTCACTATGTGCGGCACAGAGGTTTGGATTTGACCAGTCATTAAAGGACCATACCGGTGATCATGCATGTTTTAGCCCCATATATACAATTCATATGCACGTTACGTTACTGACAAACATTTCCCAAAATATATGACTTCAGCAATAAATTTCTGAATGTTTTTCCTACCTTCCAGACTCAATTCATACCACTTCACTATTAAAATCAACTTGCAGAGAGTTGAAACATTCTTGAAATAAATAATCCATGAAAGTGAACAAGATGTTTATAAGATTTTTTTTGCTGAAGTAACTTTATTTAACCGATCCAACACGGAGCTGCACGGAAGATGATGTATTTCTCCGCCAGGAAATATAGTCCCATTAGAACACGGCTTTTACCGAGAAATTAAAATGACCATGCCTTCTAAAATTGTGCACAAGTGTTAGAAGGCAATATATTGAATTTTAAGGTGGACCACCTGAATATTTGATTTTTGAAAGATTAGGGGGTTTGAAAAATTAACAGGAAAACTTAAAGGACCATACCGTCCATTTTGCATGTTTGAGCCTAATATATTCAATTTTCATACATGTAACGTTACTGACAATCATTTCCCAAAGCATACTACTGGAACGGTGAATTAAAAATGTTTTTCCTACCTTCCAGACCTCCATTGGTTTCAGTTCATTCTGCTATTAAAATCAACTTGTTGATACTGTAAACGTTCTTGGGATAGGTAATCCATCATCACCAACAAGATGTGTATTCAGGTTTTTTTAGAAGTTACGTAATTTTAGCATTTAAGCTCAATAAAAAGCATGGAGTGAATGTATGCCTCCACCAGGGAATATAGTCCCAAAAGAAGACCTGAGTTTATGGAAAAACTTAAAGGACCGTGACTTCATAAGGCTGTGTAACTATTAGCAGGAGAAACATTGATTTTTAAGGTGGGTGTATCACTTGAATATTTGATTTTGAAAGATTAAGAGATTTTGCAAAATATCAGGAAAGCTGAAGTAGGGTTTTATGCTTTGGGAAATGATTGTCAGTAACGTAACATGTATGAAAATTGAATATATTAGGTTCAAACATGTAAAATGGGTGGTATGGTCCTTTAAATATGGTTTTATGTTTTGGAAATTGGTTGTCAGTAACATTATATATGCGGTTTGTATATATTGGGCTCAAACAGACACGATCGCCGGCATGGTCCTTTAAAACACATTGCTGCCCTCTGCTGGATTTAAATGGAACTGGTTTCTGCTCCACATGAAGCTTACTTACATATTTGAGGAATCTTTACCCCTAAATGCATAAAAAAAATTTGAAATTCAGCAATATGCCATAATTAACACCAGTAGATATATTATTCATTTAATTGTAATACTAAATGTTAATTAATTCTCAAACCTATCAAATGTTATTATCAGATGACTTATTTATTAGCCAGTCCCACCAGGAACTTGCTATTAGCTAAATTTATGTCTTATTTCACATTAATTTGTGTTTAAAACAAAGCAATAAAAAAAAAAAAAAAAAAANAAAAAAAAAAAAAAAAAAAAAATCTACATGAAGAAATTCAGAATACAGGAAATAAAATTCTGCATCTTTTAACAGTGTTTTCTTCTTAGATGCGAATGTGCGTGTGATGGTGCTGACGCTGTACGGCGCTCTGGTGTCGACTCACGCTCCTCTGCCTGAGGTGCAGCTCCTCCTCCAACAGCCAGAGGGCAGCGGTAGCGGCAGTGGGTCTTTCACGCCGCAGGACTCTGTTCTCAGTTGGAGACAAAGAAACGGCATGTCCTCACCCGGCCGCGCACCGGTCGCACACGCTAAGAGCTCGTACGCAAACTCGCCTCATGCTCCTCACACGCCCGGCGAAGACGACGACACCCGCCCGTGGCTGCTGCAGCTGTGCATGTCGCTGGTGACTCAGCCCAGAGAAGAGCATTCAGACAGCGAGGGGGCGGGAACAGGTGGAGGTGTTTCATTAGAACCGCCCCCTGTCCGGCTTGAAGCTCTGCAGGTGAGAGATGATGGATGAAACAGAAAACGATAAAGAATCGGGAGTCGTGTTTCCTTTGCTGTTCAGTTTTACTTACCTGCACGTCAGGTATGGAAGATTATAAGGGACACAATTAAAATATAAAACAGAGTGGAATATAATATACATTTGTATTATATTATATAATGCACTTTCAGAACAAACCATGCCTTAGGCTCCGCCCACACACTGTGATTGGACTGTGCTTTGTTTTTCATTCTGGCACGAATAACACAGCAGCTTCAGAAAAAGAAATGAGAGGGCTTTGCATTTAGTATTGGCACGTCTGTGCTGCCCCCTACTGGACAACATGAAATGAAAACCCCCTGATCTTTTCTGTGATTTGATTTTAATGTGGCATAAAAAAATTCATTCACAGTGAAAAACAATTAATTCAACCATTCAAACAAAAAAAGCAGTTTGCACTATACCATATATTTTTCATTAATTATGATACAGTAAATACGTTTATGGAAATGAAATATAAATGAAAAACTTATATTTCACAATTTTGTTTTATTTTGTATTATTTTCACTCTATTTTTTTTAAATTTTCATTGTGTGCCTTATAATCTAACATAGTCAGGTGCACCAGCTCTCAGATTTATTCCTTTTGGATCCAAATGTGGTTTCTATTCTTGCTTTTTTTTTTTTTTTTTTTTTAATCTTTTATGGGTTTGTGTAGCTTTGGCAGAGTTTAATATGTGTGTGTGTGTGTGTGTTAGGTTCTGTCCCAGCTGGTTCATGGTTACTTCTCGGTCATACAGTCGTACCTGTGTGAGATCGGACAGGTGAGCGCTCGCTGCCTTGGGGAGACGGATCCCTCCATTCAGCTGCATGGCGTGAAGGTAACGCCTCCTTTTCTGAGACTTTTTGTTGCTGGAACTGAAATATTTTAGAACCTATTCAGTTTATTTTACAGGTCGGATAAACCGCAGCACGTAATTAACCCTTTAGTCATTTTGGACTGTTGCTCTTTTCTCTCATTTCGTTGCTGATGACTATCTGCATTTGTTTTGGTTTTTCTTCCTCATGTCAGGCTTTTTGTAACGAATAAAGTTGTGTCATTCAAAGCTCTGTGCACTGCCGTGTCTCATTATTTGTCTTTTAGTTACTGGAGGAGTTGGGGACCGGAACAATCCAGCAGTACAGGAGCAATGTTCCTGAGAGTTCCAGAGTGCCCATGAGCCAAGTAAGCGTCAGGGTTCACCTGTGGGAATTTCCTTTAAAATGAAGATATATTAGCAAAATTTAAATGTTTCTGTTGCTCACCATGAAACAGGTTTGAAGAATTTTAGTTTTTTTTTATAATTATAAATGTTTCAGATAAATTATGTTATGAAATGTGCTCATACACAGCTATTCTACATTATCAAAACATGTTTTAATGCAATTTTCATGCTGAGATTGTATTTATAATACATTTCTGTAAAATGTTTTCTGCCAACATTTCATTTCAGCTTACTGCAACTAAACCCTGATTAAGATTAAAGGAGTAAACCAGTGATTTTGCATGTTTGAGTCCAATATATATATATAATCTGCATACATGTTACATTAATGTCAACCATTTTTCTAAAACATAAAAAAAATTTTAGATTTCCTGTTATTTTTCCAAATCCCCTAATGTTTCAAAATCAGATGTTCAGTGATTCATGCACCTTAAAATTCTGTATTTCTCCTGCTAACACTTGTGCATGATTATAGAAGGCACGGTTGTTTTAATTTTTTTGTAAAAGCCGTCTTCTCCTGGGACTATATTCTCTGGCGGAGACATAAATTTTTTCCCATGTAGCTCCACCTTGGATTGGTTAAATTAAGTAACTTCACCATAAAAACTTAATAGATTTTTTTTGTTTGCTGTGATGGATTACGTATTTCAAGCACATTTCATGTCTCTACAAGTTGATTTTAATTTCGATCTTGAATGAACTGAAACCCTGTTAGGTCTGGAAGGTAGAAAAAACAATTCTAATATTTACTGCTCCAGTAATACGTTTTGAAAATGGTTGTCAGTAACATAACATCTATGCAGGTTGTATTTATTGGACTCAAACATGCAAAATCACCGGTATGGTCCTTTTAACTTCAGTTCTGAGCTTCTTAAGAAATCTCACCCAACTTGTTGCACATAAAACCACGCGTATTGATAAATGAAAGAAAAAGATTGTGGTCATGGTGGAATTAAACGTTAATAAAAAATGTTGTAATGTGTCTGATCTAGGTTGTGCAGTTTTGGTCCGACGTTTTGAGCAGTCCCCTGAACGAAGCGCTGCAGAACGAGCAGCATCCCAGGCTGCAGATGAGCGCCTGCGACACTCTGTCCTCCATCTTGCCGCAGGCCTTCGCTCAGCTTCCTGTGAGTTCACCGCCGACTGCACGTACTCTCCACATAGACAATACAGAACTCCACAGAGCATCATGACGTGTGTGTGTGTGTGTGTGTGTGTGTGTGTGTGTGTTTTAGGAGAAAACTCAGCTGATGTGCATCACTGTGCTGCTGGGGTTGACCTACAGTGAAAACTACCTGGTGAAGGAAGCGGCGGTGCGAGCCCTGGGCGTCTACATCCTGTTCCCCTGTCTGAGAGAGGTCAGGACCCCGTTACCCATAAACCACCTTTAAAGGAGCATACCGGTGATTTTGCATGTTTGAGACCAACAAATACTATGTCTATATAGGTATAGACGTTACATTACTGACAATCATTTTCCAAAAGATAAAACTGTATTTTATTTTGCCAAATCCTCTAATCTTTAAAATCTAATGTTCAGGTGATACACTTAGCTTAACATTTAATGTTTTGCCTGCTAATACGTCCGAATGTAGAAGGGACAGGTGTTTTTAATTTCTCTGTAAAAGCCGTTTTCTCCTGGGACTATATTCCCTGGCGTATACATACGTTTTCTTCTGTGTAGCTCTGTGTTGGATCGGTTAAATTAAGTAATTTTGACAAAAAATTAATAGACGTTTGTTTGCTGTGATAAATTATTTAACTCAAGCACATTTCAAGTCTCTCAAGTGGATTTTCCTGAAACAATGGCAGTCTGGAAGATAGGAAAAACAATTCTAAAATTTACTGCTCCAGCAGTGTATTTTTTGAAAAATGGTTTTATTGTATTATTGTATTTGTTGGGCTCAAACATGCAAAACCACCGGTATGCTCCTTTAAGGGTTCACAGCCTGATGAAATGCCTGATTAAAAAAAAAAAAAGAACATCAGGTACATTTCCAGCTCTTAGTCGATCTGTGACACAAAACTGATTAATCATTTCAGTAATTTGAGTAAAAATAATAAATTGTGAGAATTTGTTTTGTTTTTGCACAAATTGAATATATAATTTTTTTTTAATGTTGCTAAAACCAAATAAGGAATATAAAGACATCACTTCAGGTTCTGGTAACTTTCAGGTATTTTTCATTATTTTGAACATTTTAAGTAGTAAACAATTGATGATCACTTCATAAAAAAATGATTAATTGAACTTGATTATTTAATATTGAGTGTAATGTTAAAGTACAATTTTTTTTTTTTTTTTTTTTTGGATCAAATTTCCAGTGACCAGCAGCTTTTAACTCTAACCAACATTTCCAAACTAATGAGTTCCCATCAGACGTAAAATCTTTATGAATTACAGAATCTTGTGTATTTTATTTCTTAGGATGTGATGTTTGTGGCGGATACGGCAAACACGATCCTCGCCGTCCTCGATGATCGCTCTCCGAGCGTCCNATGTTTGTGGCGGATACGGCAAACACGATCCTCGCCGTCCTCGATGATCGCTCTCCGAGCGTCCGTACCAAAGCCTCCTGGGCCCTCGGCAATCTGACCGACACACTTATTGTCAATATGTAAGAAACCACCTGAAATACATGTGACTACTGAGTATTTGATATTATTTGTCATCTGATCTTTAATAAATTGTGTGTGGAATGTCTGATTTTCTTTATGCCGTTTTTTTTAAAGGCGTGATTACAATCAAATTCTCAAAACAAGCAAAAGATTTATTTAATATTTCTTCACCAGGGAGAATTTAGGGGCGGACTTCCAGGAGGAATTATCAGACATGCTGCTGCTGAAGATGCTACAAGCTGCAACGCGAGCCTCCGCCGATAAGGACAGAGTGAGTCAAGCTGATTTATCTGTTATCTCAAATAAAGTCTAAAATGGCAATATATCAGCAAGCCGATACTATCAGACTTTTTTTGCTCATTTATAAGGGTACATTAAGAAGAAATGGTGAATCAGTAAATATAGAAGTACTGTATATACTTGAGTATAAGCCGAATTTTTTTTTCACCAAATTTCACAAAGTAAATGGGGGGTCGGCTTATACACGAGTAATTCAAATCAGATCCCAGAGAACGAAATTTCCAGGGATAGAAATACTACCCATGGAAAATAGTTTAAATCATACCTTAGAATGATGTATTTCCTGACTAAACATCTTATTCAGCACATTTTGCGGCGGCCAGTAAGCCGTGATCCATCAGTTACGGTAATCAGCTGCTGATATAAATATCATGTTTACTGGTACATGGATTATTTTCAGAAAATCACAGGAATACTATGACAATACCCAGAAAAACAGGTAATTTACTAAACAAATAAATTGATGGAACAACATCAGGGGGTCAGCTGAGGGAATTCCAAAATTCTGTATGGAGGAATGTCCAGCACATAGACAGACCCGCATCGGCTCAGGTACAGGATAATTACTGAAAACACGTAATGGGTGAGATTCTTAACAAAAAAAAAAANTCGGCTCAGGTACAGGATAATTACTGAAAACACGTAATGGGTGAGATTCTTAACAAAAAAAAAAACCCTCAGCATAATTACATACACAGCAAAATAACAGCCATGATAATTATGATTTGTAAAGCTTTCCTTATCTTCATCAATGTAATTCAGCTGAGGAAGAGGAGCCCAGAAAACTTAATGTTAGCTAATGTCACTTATGGTAATCAGCTGTTGACCGATACCGGTACGTGGATTATTTTCAGAAAATCACAGGTATACTATGACTACTCTCAGAAAAAAACAGGTAATTTGCTAAACAAATAAATTGATGGAACAACATCAGGGGGTTGGCTTATATGCAGTTTTCTTTAAAAATCTAAATTTGCTGTTTTTAGGTGGGTTGGGGCGTTTGTTGAAGCCCCTAGGATATTTATTTAACAGCAAAAATGGGAAAGACTTGTACAGTATATTTATTTCTGCACTTTATGTATTNAAAAAAAAAAAAAAAAAAAAATTTCTAAATTTGCAGGTCAGAATCGGAGGGTCGGCTAATAGTCGAGTATATACGGTAATTTCTGAGCGTTATTTCCTGTCTCTCCTCCAGGTGAAGGCCAACGCGGTGCGAGCGCTCGGGAATCTGCTTCATTTCCTGCGTCACAGTCAGCTGACCCGCTCTGCGTTTCAGCGTCCGCTAGAAGACGCAGTCCGCGCGCTGGTAAAAACCATCCAATCAGAAGCCTTGATGAAGGTGCTGTGGAACGCCTGTTACGCCTTGGGAAATGCGTTCAGAAACCCCGCCCTGCCGCTGGGTGAGCGTCATTCTAACGGCCAGGTTTTCAAAGCAGGAAGTGCTTTTTCCTTTAAACATGTTATACTCAGGTTTGATTGTGAAAGAGGAATAAAATGTGTGAACATTTAGAGGCTGATCTGAATTTAAATGTCTAAGGGAGCCCCTTAGGGGTCGTGTGTGGGGGAAAAAAAATAAAGTGGGTAAAAAAAAACAAAAAACCCGACGCCCCTAAGGGGACATGGAAGAAAAAAAAATGAGTGGGAGGTAAAATAAAAAATAATAATAATAATAAATAATAATAATAATAATATATCAGTTGGAGGTTAAAAAAACAACTTTTTTTCTCTTTTTGTTTCGTTTTTTTTTTTTTTNTTTTCTCGGGTTTTTTTTTCGCTTTTGTGGAAACGTTCTAAAAACAGGTCAAAGCTACAGCGCAGCAACGGAGCTGTTTGCTACTGTTCGACTTAAGTCAACTCTCGTAAAAGAATTAGCCATTATAAATGCATAAAAATACACTGCTGGAACTGCCAAACACTAGAACATTGTCAAAGTAGTAGTGAATTAGTGACTTTATTCACTGACTTGTTTTTTCATCGGAACTTGTAGTGGCTACAGTCACAGACACGTTAGCTGCTAGCTAGCATTAGCATTTAGCTAACCGGAAATCGTTCCTCAAACAGCAGCAAAACAGCTCCGTTGCTACACTGTAGCTTTGACCTATTTTTAGTACATTTCAGATGAGGAAAAAAAAAAAACGAGAAAAAACTAGGAACAAAAAACAAAGAGAAAAAAAAATTATATATTTTCTAACCTCCAACTGCTTTTTTAAAATTCATTTATATATTTTTTCTCCTCCAACTCATTGTTTTTCTTCCATGTCCCCTTAGGGGCGTCGTTTTTTGTTTTTGTTTTTACCCTTTTTTTTTTTTTTTTTTTTTTACCCACTTTATTTTTTTTCCTACACATGACCCCTAAGGGGCTCCGTAAATGTCTGTATTAGTGTTTGTGTTCTTTTCTGTAAAATACTGTGAAGTGACTCTCATATCACGTCGCATCATTTTCTCTCTCTCTCCTCAGACTCGGCCCCATGGTCAGCCGATGCTTTCTCCGCCCTCTGCCATGTGGTCATTTCCTGTAAAAACTTCAAGGTCCGGATCAAGTCCGCCGCTGCTCTGGCAGTCCCCGCCCAACGCCGCTGCTACGGCGACACGCAGCGTTTCGGCTGCGTGTGGAATTCACTTGCCAAAGCTCTCGAAAACAGCGAAGAGACAAACAACTTCTTAGAATATAAATATTCCTCCAGCCTGCGACACACGCTTGCACAAGCGCTGTTACACCTGCTGAGCCTCAGCCAATCAGAGGACATGGCTGCACTCGCGGCATCGCTGGCTGGAGAGGAGGGGCGGGGCATCAAAGAGCATCTGATCAAATATCTCCAAGCGGAAAGGGGAGGAGAGGAAGCGGAGGGAGAGGAAGATGGCGGAGGGGACAGTTTCAGCCCTCAGCAGAGAATGGAAGATCTGCAGCAAAACCTGGACAGACTGAAGAGTTTGAACGCTGAAGGCGAAGAGAGCGGAAAGACGGCAGTGGTCAGTTTCCTGGAGGATTTGCTGAAGAGCTGCGAAGAGCCGCGAGGAGCCGAAAATCATAATTACAACTTCAGCGTTCAACCTCAGGAAATATAATCCATTCAGATCACAGTCAGACAAAAGCCAGACACTAAACATGTCAGCTGATGGCTGAGCAGAACGATCATAAACATGTTGCTCTATCGTAATGTGACTTTAAATAACGACAAGACCGTCCAGAAAAACTCAAGGCCATTTCCTAGAACCCGACGTTACATCAACAGGCTGATATTAGCAGCTAATATTGGCTTTTCATCGATACCTGCAACTGTAAAATATTTGAGAAACATATATTTCTGTGTTACGTGATTCTGTACAAAGATGAATATTAGCCAATGTGTTAGGAGATTTTTTTTTTGTACTTTTAATTATCAGTATTGATATTGGCAAATCCAGTATGAATCAAGCTCTACCATCCAGCAGTGTTTTTTCTCTACATACAGCTAAAGAAATTTTGGCATCCACAGTAGCTTAAAGATGTATTTTAATATCCTCTTTATTTTTTATTCTATTGCATTTACTATAATTTCACTTGTATCAGATGCAGAAAGACACAAACCTGACTGAACGTCTGACGTGTGCACGCTCACGTGCACGCTGAAGGATCAAATAATGTGACAGAGTTCTGGCGGTATGCATGGTTGATGATGGATCCTGTGTAGTATCGTAACATTTTAATTTACACTTAACGTAATGATGAAAACAGCAATACTAAGATTTCCCACTGTCTGAACCTGTACTTAAACACATCACTGGTGTCAGAGAAATCTTACCCTGATGCTGACCTCGGCCTTAAACACTGCTGTATATTTATTTCACAATACTTAATACAAAAGTGTGTCACGATCACATCTGAAAAACTGCCTTATTTCATGAAATATTCACACAAAACATTCTTATCTGAAGTCTCATTAATATCTTGGAGTCAGGATTGCAGAATAAAATGTGTGGAGAAGTAAAGTCTGGATGAAACCAATAATTTTCTTAATCTATTTTTCGATTGAACATTTAGTCAGATTGTCAAAGAATGTCATAAATGTTCTTCACTATCTTCACAAAAAAGCACCAGCTTATCTGGCTGCATGTGATTATTCTTTAGTTTCTGGATCTCTGGCTCTGATGGAATGAAAAAAAAAATCTCACTTTTTTGTAATTAAAGCTCTGGCAGGACCCAGATTACATTTAAGGATTACACGGTATCACCCAATGGCTAAGGCTCTTTCCTTTGTTTTTTTTATTTGAGTTTTTTATATTTATTTCAAACATTTTAGAAATAAGCAATAACGGGATCTTAAAATTGAAAGTTGAATAATGAAAAACAATTATCTGTTATTTTTAGAGCTTAATTGATTCATCAACAACATGCGAAATTGACGGTATGGTCCTTTAAGCTCCTTGTCACCTTACTTGTAATCCAATAAGTAGCCAGCAGAGGGCGGCAATGTGCCAACAGGAAGCACAATGAATGATTCGGAGTTTGATTAGTGCTGCCTGGCGCCAGACAGACCACGCTGTAGAAATGGACGCATTCGACTTGTTTCGGAAACTCGGAGCAGGAGCCAAATTTGACCTGAAGAGGTTCGGACAGGATGCGGCGCGGTTTAAGGTAAAAACCACGTTAATATGCCAAGATCCCGTATAATAACAGCAGCTTCGTGTCTAATTATGATTTATTTAGCCTGATTAATGTCAGCATGAGAGCGAGCTGCCATGTTTGTTTTTGTAGGAAGTGTTTGAGGACATTTTAAACAGGTTAGCTGCTTTAATCTGGTAGAAACAAAGACAGTAAATACACAGATAATAATTACTTGTCTTCATAATGTAACTTTAGGCAGCAAAACCTCAGACAGGAGAAGCGTCCCTGGATCCTCTCTCTGCCATTGATTATTTTGGCTCAGGACCAACCAATGGAGCCCAGAGCTGGACAGAAGAGGATGAGGAGGAGGGTGAAGATGGAGGAGAGGAGGATGAGATGGAGGGTGAGGAAGCTGATGCAAAAGATAAAAGGAAACGAGAAGTTGAAGAGAGCGAGAAGAGGACAAAAAAGAAAAAGAAAAAGCTGAAAAGCAGGCAGCAGGAGATGGAAGGTGAGAATCACTTTTTACTTCACATCTAAATAAGATGTTAAATGTTTTGTCTGAATGTTACAAAGGTCTTTCATTTGTCTTCTTTGTAAGTGGAAGCTGGTGCTGCAACGCTGAAACAGATGGAAGGAAACGGGATCATGTGGACTTCATCACTGGACAATAAGATTCAGAACCTGCCAAGCGATGGGAAGGAGAAAAACTCGCTGAAGAGGCTGAAGCATCTTCATCAAGAAAAGGTCGTCACGGATACACGACTCGCAGCGCAAAGCTATTTAATAAGAGGATTTTAGTGTCAAATAAACCAACGGTGTTTATATTCTGACTTGATCCTGAAAGTTTCTTGTCTCTTTAACTGATTCTCAGGTGAACCGCATTCGTGCTCAGCACCGTATAAACGTGCACGGCTGCGACGTGCCGGATCCTGTGTGCACGTTTGAGGAGCTGCAGACAGATTATCGCCTTAACCCGCGAATCCTTCAGAACCTCAAAGATGCAGGACTGAACTCCCCAACACCCATACAGATGCAGGCAATACCGCTCATGTTGCATGTGAGTACACACACACACACGCCTACACACAGCACTGGTTTAGTCACGAGTGTGCGTTTCTTTCTCTGTCAGAGTCGGGAGCTGCTGGCGTGCGCTCCGACAGGATCTGGGAAAACATTGGCGTTTTGCCTGCCGCTGCTCGCCCACCTGAAGCAGCCGTTAAACCAGGGATTCAGAGCTGTGATCATCTCTCCGACCAGAGAGCTCGCCAGCCAGGTACACCACCCTGACCCTGACCCTCCACCCAAAAATATGCCTTTTAGTATCAAACACTTTAGCTTTAAAGGACCATACCACTCATTTTGCATATTTGAGCGTAATATATTATTTATAGACCAAAATAAAGGAATAAATAAAAATGAAAAAATTCTGGCTGACCAGCGTGTCTAAAACAGTCAGTTTTCCAAAATTTGAGCATGTAAGCTTTTATTTAGTTGTATTCTTGGAAAAGAGAGTTATTTGGAAGCAGCATTACAGACAGTAGAAGCAGCAGTTTTTCTGCTTCAGTCCAGTTTGATGATCAATCATGTTGATTATTGCTGAAGTCAGAGGAATTTAAATTCAGGTTGTTAAATTAAAATCAGTGCAACAAATGAATTTTTATTCCCCTGGCACACACTCCTATGTCTCCAGCTTTCTTTCTTTTTAAATTTTTTATTTTTTAACTTGTGCCGTGTTCAGACCTACAGAGAGCTGCTCCGCCTGTCAGAGGGCGTAGGATTCAGGGTTCACATCATCGATAAAGCTTCACTGGCAGCTAAGAAATACGGACCACAGTCAAACAAAAAATATGGTAAGAGATGGTAGAAGAAGATGAAGAATGAGGAACGTGTCGTTCTTCCTCTCTGATTCTCCCCGTTCTTTGTTTCTGCAGATATGCTTGTCAGCACGCCAAACAGGCTGATCTTCCTCCTGCAGCAGGATCCTCCAGCGCTCGACCTCAGCAGGTAACCAGAGATCTGCTCTGATGGTCCAAAACTTTGATCCAGACTGAAGTATCTTGTCTGAAATTCAGATATTCAGACTTGATTTCTCATTTAGTGCCTTAACAACTTTACAACTAACTTTAATTCAAGACGAGATACCTCAAAACCTAGCAGCTATATTCCTAGCAGGCTGAGCTGTATTTCAAGCTTCAGCTTACGTAGCTTCTGAGCATTCTATTGCTGTGTTCAAACTACCTCGGAACTCGGATTGTTCCGAATTCCTACTTGAAAAAATGCATTGGAACGGCACTTAAAGTCGGAGCTCTGACTGGGAAACTCGGACCAAAACGATCTACCCCGACTTACCGAGTATGACGTCACTCAACATGGCGGCGCCGTGGAAGCGAGCTTTGTGAATGGAAATAATCAGCTAACAGCATTAAAGTATTTTTTCTTGCACGACATTGAAATAAAAAGGTCAAAATATATCGCCAAGTTAAGTATCTGTAGTGTATAATAACTGTTTGCATTGGTAAGTGTAAATGATTTCAGATTATTACTTCTCTACATGTTTAATGCTGTGATTAATATCATTATAAAACAACACAACCAAACAGTCCTGTAGTCTAACTTTACTTTAGTTAGCATTTATTACTAAGTTTATTTAATGTTACAGTATTTATTTATTTATTGTATTTGTTGTTTACATTTGACTGGAACGGTTTGAAGTCGGAATTTCCGACTGGGAAAAATCAGACTTCCGAGGTAACTTGAACGCAGCATAATGTTAGCGTACTAAACTAGAGCATATTAGCATGCTAACTCTATATATATTTACATTGTAAACATGAACTTGTTAACATGCTAACTCTAAGCATGTTAAATATTAGCATGTTTACATTCTATACCATGTTAATATGTATTACGTATAACATATATTACTTGGGCATGCTAATGTGCTAAATGTTATGCTACATTTAGTCTGATGTTAACACTCATATTAGCATGTTAGCATCCTAATGTTTGCATATTAGCAACATTAATTATTATTATTAAATATTGTATTAAATCGTTGTAGTTATTATTTAACATGTTAGAATATTATTATTTTAACACATTGTGTTAACATATTAATATTTTATATCAATATATTAACATATTTAACATCATTTATTTAGTACAGAGTGAAAGTTAAGCGGGGTGACAGCATGTAACTGTTACATGTAACATGTACAGTTACATGTAACAGCATGTAACTGAACCTAACAAGACTATAGCGCCACCTTCAGGTCTAACTTTATGTATTTTGCCCCACTAGTGGTACTGATCTAAGAGCAGCAAATTTAATCCATCCTACATTTTTATTTTCCAATTAATTAAACAGAACATTTGGTATTAATTTTGTCTTTAATGGGGATAAGTTGTGTGTTTCTGATCAGTGTATATTGATGGATTTATTGATGTTTAGTGTGGAGTGGCTGGTGGTCGATGAGTCTGATAAGCTGTTTGAAGACGGTAAGTCTGGCTTCAGGGATCAGCTGGCCACGGTCTTCCTCGCCTGCTCTGGTCCCAAAGTACGCAGAGCTTTCTTTAGCGCCACCTGTACGCCGGATGTGGAACAGTGGTGCCGTCTGAACCTCGACAACCTGGTGTCTGTCAACATCGGACACAGGTGATAACACGCTTTCCACCACGTCCTGTTTATGAAGACCTCAATCAGTGATTTTCTACTATTTTAAGGTTTTAAAATACTGATTTTACAGAAATACAGCAGTGGAAACGGTGGAACAGGAGCTGCTGTTTGTTGGAACGGAGAACGGAAAACTCCTGGCTGTGAGGGACATCGTCAAAAAGGTAAGGACACGTCAGAGACGCGAGTGTTCAAGCTTGTAAGGAAGAATCACAGCTAATACTATTTAGAGTTCTTGTTGCTTAGATAAGATCATTTCTTTCTTTTTTTTGACAACCTAAGATGAAACAATATGAATTATTATTTTTGTTTGTCTTGTATCTCAGGGTTTCCTGCCTCCCATGCTGGTGTTTGTTCAGTCTATAGAGCGAGCGCGAGAGCTTTTCCATGAGTTGGTGTATGAAGGCATCAATGTGGATGTCATCCATGCAGACCGCACACAGCAGCAGGTACACACACACACACACACACACACACGTTATTACTCCATTCCATATGGTGCTTATCATCTTCTCTCCATACCAGAGAGACAACGTGGTGAACAGTTTCCGCTCTGGTAAGATTTGGGTTCTGATCTGCACGGCTCTGCTCGCCAGAGGAATCGACTTCAAAGGAGTCAACCTCGTGTTGAACTACGACTTCCCGACCAGCGCTGTGGAGTACATCCACCGGATTGGTTAGTTCTTCTTGGATATAATCAGTTACATTTCTAATGATATAAACATCCTGTGTTGCCTTTTCTGTTTGCTCAACCCGTTTCTTTTTCCCGTTTGTCAGGTCGTACCGGCAGAGCTGGACATCAGGGCAAAGCCATCACCTTCTTTACAGAGAATGATAAGCCGCTGCTGCGCAGGTTTGTGGATATCTAATTCATAAACCTCATAAGAGGCAAAAAGAATTGAAGCTTTTGTGTGACTAGAATCTGTTTGTTTATCCCACAGTCCATCAAACCAGATATCACTTCATAATCTGCTTCATTCTTTAATTTTTTTGCCACAACATGCAGCGTAGATCTGTGCCGATAAGGTTGTTATTTATGATTTGTCTCTCTGAATTTATTTCTCTTTCTGTTTCTCTGACAGCATTGCTAATGTAATAAAACAAGCTGGCTGTCCTGTGCCAGACTACATGATCGGCTTCAAGAAGATACACAGGTAATCAAACAACGAACAACAGAAATAATAAAGTTGGACTACAGCTAGAAATTCATTTTTTATTTTTTAATACAATTTTATTTTTACATGTTTGCTTTTTTTTTTTACTTTTCCATCTGTTCCATTCTGTTTTTTCTCTTCAGCAAAGTGAAGCGGAAGCTGGAGAAGAAACCTCCCAAGAGAAGCACCATTTGCACGACTCCTCACTTCTTAATGAGGAAAAAAGGCAAATTAACCAAGAAAGTCAGGAAAGGGCAGAAGAAGACAGAGCAGAAAGAAGAAACTGGGTCTGGAACAGCGGCACAGCAGAAGAAAGAGGAAAATAAAACAGAAAGACAGACACTGAAGAAAAGAAATAACGAGCAGAAGAAAAGAGGAACAGAAAAACATAAGAAAGCCACACTGAAGACGGGAACAAACTCCTCTGGATCCAAGCTGAAAAAGTAAGAGAGGGTTGGAGGTCAGCAACTGATCATGAAAATCTATAAACACATGTACATAAAATTTCCAAAACATTATCATGTAATAAAAGGAGGCTGAAGATATGTATAGTTATTCCATATTCATGTATATTATGCACCATTTGGTGATAAACAAGTTTATCAGACTTGTAAAACATCAGTCTGCAGAGGATTTCGACTTAGTTTCGTTTCTCCGGTAGGAATTCCTTTTTAATTAGGCTTGTTTTATGCCATATGAGCTGTGTTTTCCACTGATAGCTAAATGATTTATTGTAGAAAAAATCCCTACTTTAGGTTTTAGATTAAAAATTTGTAACAGGAGGCATTCAGTTTTACATACACACACACACACACTCATACACACATGAAGCCACTTTTGTAACCCCATTACTTGTACTATTGAAAGTGATTAAAGTTGATCCTCTAACATGTAACTACAACTCAGGCTGTAGAAATTCTACCTACATAGTGTACTAACAGCTTTAAAAAAGAAAAATTATCTTTATTAAATGCTGATGAATGAATTTCAGGAGGCAGACACTTTTCAAAATTTGTAAAATGAATAAAACTCCTTAACACAACCGCTGAGTCTAGTAAAGGACTATGGTACAAGTCATAGACGTGTCTGTTCAAACTCATTTGGGTTTTCTTTTTGTCTTCTCATTAGGAAAAAGGGGAAGAAAAATAAGGAGGGATGAAAGAGTGCTGATAAGAAGATGGACATGCGGACAAATTTTTACATTTTGTTATCTTGATAAATTGCTAATTTCCATGTTTATGTTATGAATTCTACATCATAAAAAATAAACGTTTATGCATATTTGTGTTATTTTATCTGTTTATGGGACTGATGAGAACAGAGGATATCTGTAAGCATCCAGAGGCTTTGCAGATGATGCTGAAGGTTGCAGTCAAAGTAGAGAAGATCATAAAATGACAAACTAAATAAATTTGTGGATACATTTAAAATCAAGAACAGAATTTTATGTTTAATATATGAGAATGCAGCAGCCCTGTAATAAAAACTGTCAAGCTTCAATCAAACTTTGTACAAAATTAAAAGGACACTTATGCCTCCCCCAAGGCCAAAGAAGTCTAGAAAACATTTGTTTTGTTCTTTTAATACGTTGGCCTAAAGAAAAAGAATCAACTATAATAATAAAAATAATCAGACTTAAATGATTTATTTGTCAAAAGAAAATGTAGTTTTTAAGAAGCAAGTGAAAATCTTGGCAGAGGTTATTATTTATACATAGCTCTTATCAAAACAGTTACAATGCTTCATACACAAAAAAATTCAAACGGCAAACAAAATAGGACAAGCAAACAGTAACTGAAAGAAAACTTATTACGTCAATAAAATCATTTACATATTTTTTATAATGAGGTTATCTGTGTAAAAATAGAGATGTAGCCTGTGTAAATTAACGTGGCCTTAAGGCACTGAATTATCGCGATAACTTCATTGAGATCTCGCCCATGCATTATACTTCGGGAAACCCCGTCCAGTCTTCCTTTCTCAACATGGCACCGAAGGTGAAGAAGGAAGGTCTGTGTGTCTTTTTTAATTTTGTATCTTTAAATCACGTGTATCAGAAAATATCCCCATAAAGTTTACGCACCTGTAGTCGAGATGAGAAGATAACTGATTATTTTTAAAAGTAATACGGTATCACTGTCAGCAGATTTAAATACGTGGATGAAATAGTCTCCGGCTCCGGCTTGTGTGCAGTAACGTGATGCTAAGCTAATGTTAGCATGCTCACGTTGTGTTTGCTGGTGGAAAGCTGTCAGTGTAATATTACAGCTAAATATGAATTACGGATTATGTTCATTACTTTTACTAGTTAAATATCTCACTGGTGTTTCTGATATGAGTGAGCAGGAATGACTGGTTTGTGATGCCAGCAGCTAAATATTGCTCCAGCATTGGTTAGCGTTAGCGTTGTAATGCACGTGAAAGCTAATAGATGATATAGGTGCTTAGTGTTCATGCTGAGGCCGAAATGCTTACAAAATGAAATTGTTGGATGTTTAATGTAGGTTTGTTCAACTTGAGTGCTTTGGATTAGAAGACCCAATAGTGGAGTAATTCGCAATGGCACACTTAAAGTTTAGGAGTAACTTTTCATGTAACCAGTCTTGTGTTTGGACTTGCTAAATGAGCTTTAGGGATTTGTTTAACGCAAAAGTTGGTCTTAAATTGCATTATTTGATCTGCGTTATGGGTTATACTGTATGTATATCATGTATGTGTTGTAGTTTGAAATTAAAACTGCTTCAAGTGGATCAGATTTAGGCCAGAATTATAAAGTTTAGCTTAACAACTAAGAATGAAATACTTGAGTCTCTACATGCAGAATTTACTGATCTTGTGATGTAAAGTTTCAGAGTTTGTTAGCTGGATGTTGCCTTCATATCACATAAATCCAGTAGGAAACGGGAAATTTCCACGACACCAGAGTTTATAATGTGAACTGTCATGTTCAGCTTCAGCACAGGATGGACAACTGCTAACAACGTACAAAGTTAAAATAAATCAACATAACGCTTCCTGTAATGCTTGCAATTCACAAGACATCAACAACATTATGTATATCATACATGTGTTCAAATTTGTTTATTATTGGGATAAGCCCCTTGAGATGCAGCATCTCATTTTCAAGGCATACATGGCTTATATTAACATACATGGCTTTCAATTAGCCATTCTACTTCTGTGATATATTTATCACTAAATTGACCATTTGGATGAAATCTGGAGAACATGATGTGGTTGTGCGATAATTCCTGATTTTTCAGGTTGATAAGGATTCCCTGAAGGCTTCTTAAACATCAGGCAGGTGCTCAAAGGATTATGGGATACTAAAATTTCCAAATTTGGCCACAGCAAGCAGCATTTATCAATTTTGGGATTGGGACAGATCATGTCAGGATGTTATGACGTATTATGTTGAGACCAAATTAAACTCAAAGTATGATATAAGCACCTCAAACGCTGGTCTGATTTCTAACGTCATTTTTCTCTTTCTGTAGCGGTCCCTGCCAAGACTGAGGCCAAGTCGAAGGCTCTGAAGGCCAAGAAGGCCGTGCTCAAAGGCGTCCACAGCCAGAGGAAGAAGAAGGTCAGGACTTCTCCCACCTTCCGTCGCCCTAAAACCCTTCGTCTCCGCAGGCAGCCCAAGTATCCTCGCAAGAGCGCCCCTCGCAGGAACAAGTGAGTTATAGTGCAGTGTGTTAAAAAACATAAAGAAAGGGATTGAACCTGGTGCAAATGATGGTAAAAAAGCGATCAAAGTATGAAAAAATATGATTCCAGCTTTATAAACTACTGATGCACCAAACTGTCAGTATAAATATGTTTTGTTTTTTGTTTTTTTTGATTGATGGAGGATAATATAACTTTAAAAAGCAGATGCATGTATGGATTTTTTTTTTTTTTTTTTTTTTAAACACAAGACAATTATGAATAAACGAGTTTTTATCCATAAATGGAGCCAATTTTGTAACTTGATTTTAGGATGTAATTAATGGATTGTTTTTTGTTTTTTGTTTTTTTTTCTTTAGGTTGGATCACTATGCCATCATCAAGTTCCCCTTGACGACAGAGTCGGCCATGAAGAAGATTGAAGACAACAACACGCTGGTCTTCATCGTGGACATCAAGGCCAACAAGCACCAGATCAAACACGCGGTCAAAAAGCTGTACGACATCGATGTCGCCAAAGTCAACACGCTCATCAGGTACGAATCTGAATCCACGCTGACGACATGATGCACTAGAATTATCTTATAATTAGTAAGCGCTTCCTGTACTTATTACTTTTAGCCATTTTACCTTTTATTAGATGGTTCATAAATGTAGTTGCAATTCTGATTATGTTTGATGTATTTACACCACAAGTTTGCCTTTAATAATAAAAAATTGAGACATAATGTGCTGTAACAGCAAAAAGATGAAATTATAAAATAAATATTAAGATGGCAAATGAATGTGATAGCTGCATTAAAACCTTAAAGAGGCACAAGAAGGGAAAAGAAGAGAGTTATAATAAAAGGTATGCTGTCTCAGTGTAATAATCCTGTGTTAGAAGCTTGTTTTACTTATTTGTTGTGGACATTGATTAATATCAGGATGTTTATGTTTGTTCCTTTAGCTCTATAATTGTAAATGATTTGAAGAGGAAACAATAAGTGATTTGTGTTTAGGCTTTTTATTCAAAATGTCTTTAAGCTAGAAGATTGACAGAAGCTTCTCAAACATGTTGGATTTTCATTCTGAGTATAACTGATGGGTTTCTCTTTGTTTGCCCTTTTTTTAAAATTTTTTTTCTTCACTCGGACTTTGTCTTCAGGCCTGATGGTGAGAAGAAGGCGTACGTTCGTCTCGCTCCAGATTATGATGCATTGGATGTTGCAAATAAAGTGAGTCATTGCTCCTCAGGGTGTAAAGCTGCTTTTTTCGTTTTTCAGACTTTTAGCTTTTAATTTGTCGATTCTGTGCAGGTGATGTAAACTTTTACTTGGACTGAATGTTTGTGATGCGTTCAAAGGAACCACTGATGCCAGAAAAGACGCGTATGGACCGATTCATTACGTTCATGAGCATCTTGTAATTTGTGTCCTTTTCTTCTTTTCAGATTGGCATCATCTAAGCTGGCTGAACAGACTGGTGAAAGAATAAATATTTGTATAAACTGAAAGTGATTCTGCGTCATTTTTCTTCACATATGATTACAGGTTTTGGTTTAAAGAAAATGGTGGAATTTTACTATCACTGCTTGAATTCTTATTTGTATATTTCCATTGTATTCTACTAAAAAATGTATTCTAATGAAAAACTGTCAACCATTTTCCAAAGCAAAATGCAGGAGTTAAACACTGGAATCAGTTTTCCTTCCAGAATGAATTGGGTCACTATAAAAATCAACAGATTTTGGTGTATAACGGTCTATAACTTTTAAACCGTAAGTCCTAGAATCAGAATTCTTTTTTCCTGGGATTCATTGGATGTACATGTGTCTATCCACATAGGCCACGCCCATTCCAGCCTGACTAGATTTTCTGCCATTTTGAATTGTTTCCGAAACCTTTTTTTTTTTTTTTTTTNTTTTTTTTTTTTTTTTTTGTATCTCTTCCTACAGTTAATCATCACCAAAATTTGCATGTGGCATGTCTGGACCAAGCCAAGAAAAAGTACAGTTTTAGATTTTTTATATTCTTTGTCGTTTTGCTGTAATTGGCTGCCAAAGTTGTAGGCGTGGCTAATTTTACAACATCTGCTATAAAATCTGGTATACGTCCTGAAAGAATTCGTCTACTGTAGCAAAACTTGGTGGACATGTTCAGCGGCGGTTCGTTAATGCGGGGCGCTGGGGCGCCGCCCCCCTCCAAATATCTAGAAAAAGTCTACTTAAACATGTTAAACATACATTAATTACATAATGCAAAATAATTATAAAATAAATAATTGTGTACTCCCACATCACGCCTGGTAGTTTGTAAGTGCCTCTCAGGAGTCATTAAAAATGTACTTATTTAATTTCTATATAAATACATGTACTTCCTGGGTGTGGGGCGCCGGCCAAATGAGTGTATGTAGGTCCTTCAACTTTGACAAGCACGTGACCTGAGGCTGCTCTTTCATTGGCTTCTGCAGATTTTTCCACGTGGCGCAGNGACAAGCACGTGACCTGAGGCTGCTCTTTCATTGGCTTCTGCAGATTTTTCCACGTGGCGCAGAGACCCTCCCACTTTTACAGCGAATTAGTATCGTTTTTAGTTTTTTTATTTTGGATATGATGTGAGATTATTGTAGAGGCTGTCTTTCCGGTTTACACCCGCGTGCAACTCCGTATGCACGGCCGTCCGTCCTTTTTCCCCTTCGGTAGCTAGCTAGCAAGTTTGCGTTTTCGAGAGATGGCAACTTCAAGTGGAACCGCGGAAAAAGTAAATTTGGTATTTTCTTCACAAAAACAGCCTTTTTCAAGGCTTTCACTGGAATAAAAGAAGAGGATTAAGGAGCTTGGACCGGACCGACGTGATTTAAAAATTCAGCAGCAGACAAGTGATGAGGACGAGCTAACACCGGGGCTTCTCTGCTGCTGTTATGACAAACGGAGCTGGCTAACGGGATGCGGTGTGAGTTATGCCCTTTTTTATTTCCCTGTTTGCTGTTTCAGAGTGTCGCACAGAAGCGTTGCGGACAACGACGTGTGTACAAGACCTAAAACACCTGTCTGAGAAATGCAAAGTAGCCGCAGCCATCTAGAAAATTGCATGAAGCTACAGTTTTTTGGCAGGCTAAGCATCGCTAACAGCTAGATGAAGGCTGCAGGATTGGCATTAGAAGGCACAACGAAGAGGTCACAGAAAATCGACACATCCTGTCCACAATAATAGATTGTGTGAAATTTTGTGGAGCCTTTGATTTGGCTTTGCGTGGCCACGATGACAGCGAGAGCACCGACAAGCCCAGGATCTTCCGTGGGTTGGTGGATTTTGCTGCCTCCCTTGATGACGCGTTGAAAGAGCAGCAGCCTGTGATTATTCTAGAGGTCACAGCAGCTCATTTTATACAGGGACGTCAGGTTTCAAAAAACAAAGAAATGGCTACTATGGAGACTAAATCATCACACATGAATACAGTTGGGCTCATTGAATCCACAAGAGTCTCAGCTTTCCAGTCAGACCCACTTTATACGTTTGTGGACCTTAGTGTGCAGAAATATTCAAATACAATAGGTGAAAATAACATATTTGTACTGCAAGAGAAAAACTGTCTGGGATAAACATAAAGTGTCTGTAAAGAGGAGACTCGTGGGTACCCAAAGAACCCAGTTTCATTCAGATATCTTGAGGTCAGAGGTCAAGGGACCCCTGTGAAATAATAATGATGGAGAAAATGTGAGTAAAGGTCCATTTAGGACCCAAATGTTGGTTAAAATAAATTGTGAGTAGTATTTTCCANAAATGTGAGTAAAGGTCCATTTAGGACCCAAATGTTGGTTAAAATAAATTGTGAGTAGTATTTTCCATATTTTCCAGCAGCAGTGAGCAGGATTTAATTCATTCAGCTGAATTACTCTGTATTTCTGTGCATGCATGTAAACATAGTCAGTATATAACTGAAGATATCTATTTTTTTCTCTATAATTTTAGCTGAAACCGTTATGTTCATTTTGCTCTTAAGTTCTTAATTAAATGAGAAAATACTCAGTACTTTTAATTTGTCAAGTATTTAATTTGGTTATTTCATACAGACTATTTATTGACTAAATTACCAGGAAGCATGCTATATCGTGGTATATTGGGATATGAAATGACCTATAGCGGGATAGAATATTTGGTCCATATATCCCCCCCCCAAAAAAAAAAAAAAATTTACATCAACAGCCGCCACTGGACACGTTCACTAAAGAGATCTGAAAAAAAAAATAAAGTCATCAACCGACCTGATAGGGGCGCTACATCACCCACAGTAAACTTTCATCAATAACTTGTGAACCGTAGATTATAGAATCAAAATTCTTTTTTCTCTGTATTTCTTGGGCTAAGACGCATCTATAAATTTAAGCCACGCCCATTTTCAATTTGTAGCTTTTCTGCGATTTCGAATTTTGTTTTTAATACATTCTGATTTAAGAATTTTTTTCTAAAATACCGTAAAAGCTACAGCAACAAAATGTAACAGATTGTTCAACATCTCACCCACTACATAGTAAGTGTACAGTAAGACTATAGTAAGTGTAGGGTACAACTATAGTAAAGCTATAGTAAGTGTATAGTAAGACTATAGTAAGTGTATACGGTAAAACTATAGTAAGGCTGTAGTAAGTGCATAGTAAGACTATAGAAAGTGTATAGTAAGACGATACTAAGTGTATAGTAAGACTATAGTAAGTGTATATTAAGGCTATAGTAAGTGTACATTAAGACTAAGTGTATAATAATACTATAGTAAATGTGTAATAAGTGTATAGTAAGTTATAGCAAGAACATAGTAAGTGTATAGTAAGACTGTAGTAAATGTGTAATAAGACCATACTAAATGTATAGTAAGACTACAGTAAGTATATAGAAAGGCAATAGTAAATGTGTTAATAAGACTATAGAAAGGCTATAGTAAGTGTATAGTAAGACTATAGTAAATGTGTAAAAAGACTAGAGTAAGTGTATAGTAAAACAATAGAAAGTGTATAGTAAGGCTATAGTAAGTGTATAGTAAGACTGTAGTAAATGTGTAAAATGACTGTAGTAACTGTATAGTAAGACTACAGTAAGTGTAAAGCAACACTATAGTAAATGTCTAATAAGAGTATAGTAAGTGTATACTAAGACTATACTAAGTGTATAGTAAGACTCTAGTAAGTGTATACTAAGGCTATAGTAAGTGGAAACTAAGGCTACAGTAAGTGTATAGTAAGACTATAGTAAGTGTATAGTAAGGTTATAGTAAGTCTATAGTAAGGCAATAGTAAGTGTATAAAAAGACTATATTAAGTGTATAGTAAGGCTATAGTAAGTGTATAGTAAGACTATAGTAAGTGTATAGTAAGACTATAGTAAGTGTACAGTAAGTCTATAGTAAGTCTACAGTAAGGCAAAAGTAAGTGTATAAAAAGACTATAGTAAGTGTATAGTAAAACTATAGTAATTGTATACTAAGGCTACAGTAAGTGTATAGTAAGGCTACAGTAAATGTATAGTAAGACTATATTAAGTGTATAGTAAGACTACAGTAAGTGTATAGTAAAGCTATAGTACGTGTATAGTAAAACTATAGTAAGTGTATCGTAAGACTATAGTAAGTCTATAGTAAGACTATAGTAAATGTATAGTAAAACTATAGTAAATATATATTAAGACCATAGTAAGTGTATAGTAAGGCTATAGTAAGTGTATAGTAAGACTATAGTAAGTGTATAGTAAGGCTATAGTAAGTGTATAGTATGGCTATAGTAAGTGTATAGCGAGACTATACTAAGTGTATAATAAGGCTATAGTAAGTGTATAGTAAGACTATACTGAGTGTATAGTAAGACTATAGCAAGTGTATAGTAAGGCTACAGTAAGTGTATAGTAAGACTACAGTAAGGCTATAGTAAGTGTATAGCAAGACTATAGTAAGTGCATAGTAAGACTATACTAAGTGTATAGTAAGACTATACTAAGTGTATAGTAAGGCTATAGTAAGCGTACAGTACGGCTACAGTAAGTGTATAAAAAGACTATACTAGGTATATAGTAAGACTATAGCAAGTGTATAGACAGGCTACACTAAGCGTATAGTAAGGCTATAGTAAGTGTATAGTAAGGCTATAGTATGGTCCTGCACTTTAAAGCAAAGCTCTAATCTCGTTGTACTAGTACAATGACAATAAAGTCTGATTCTGATTCTGATTCTAGTAAGTATATAAAAAAACTAAAGTAAGTGTATACTAAGTGTATACTAACTAAGTGTAAGTGTTTACTAAGTGTATAGTAAGACTATAGTAAATGTGTAAAAAGACTAGAGTAAGTGTATAGTAAGGCTATGGTAAGTGTATAGTAAGGCTATACTAAGTATATAGTAAGACTATAGTAAATGTGTAAAATGACTGTATTAACTGTATAGTAAGACTACAGTAAGTGTATAGCAGCACTATAATAAGTCTCTAATAAGAGTATAGTAAGTGTATAGTAAGACTATAGTAAATGTATAGTAAGCTAATGTAAGTGTATAGTAAGACTATAGTAACTGTATAGTAAAACTATAGTAAGTGTATAGTAAGACTATAGTAAGTGTATATTAAGACTATAGTAACTGTATATTAAGTCTATTGTAAGTGTATAGTAAGTGTACAGTAAGACTATAGCAAGTGTATAGTAAGGCTGTAGTAAGTGTATAGTAAGACAATAGTAAGTGCATAGTAAGGCTATAGTAAGTGCATAGTAAGGCTATAGTAAGTGTATAGTAAGACTATAGTAAGTGTATAGTAAGTGTATAGTAAGACTATAGTAAGTGTATAAAGCCACTATAGTAAGTGTATATTAAGTCTAGAGTAACTGTATAGTAAGGCTATTGTAAGTGTATAGTAAGTGTATAGCAAGACTATAGAAAGTGTATCGTAAGGCTATAGTAAGTGTATTGTAAGGCTATAGTAAGTGTATAGTAAGGCTATACTAAGTGTATATTAAGACTATAGTAAATGTGTAAAATGACTGTAGTAACTGTATAGTAAGACTACAGTAAGTGTATAGCAGCACTATAGTAAATCTCTAATAAGAGTATAGTAAGCGTATAGTAAGACTATACTAAGTTTATAGTAAGGCTATAGTAAGTGTATAGTAAGGCTATACTAAGTGTATAGTAAGGCTATAGTAAGGCTATAGTAACTGTATAGCAAGACTATAGTAAGTGTATAGTAAGACTATACTAAGAGTATAGTAAAACTATAAGTGTACAGTAAGACTATAATAAGTCTATAGTAAGACTATAGAAAGTGTATGGTAAGGTTATAGTAAGTGTATAGTAAGGCTATAGTAAGTTTATATTAAGGCTATAGTAAGTACATAGTAAGGCTATACTAAGGCTATAGTAAGGCTATACTAAGTGTATAGTAAGGCTACAGTAAGTGTATAGTAAGGCTATAGTAAGTGTATAGTAAAGCTATAGTAAGTGTATAAAAAGACTGAAGTAAGTGTATAGTAAAACTATAGTAAGTGTAGACGAAGACTATAGTAAGTGTATAGAAGACTATTAGTGTATAGTAAGGCTATAGGACGTGTATAATAAGGCTATAGTAAATGTATATTAAGGCTATAGTAAGTGTACAGTAAGGCTATAGTAAGTGTATAGTAAGACTATAGTAAGTGTATACTAAGACTATAGTAAGTGTATATTAAGGCTACAGTAAGTGTATAGTAAGAATACAATAAGTATATAGTAAGACTATAGTAAGTGTATAGTAAGACTATAGTAAGTGTATAGTAAGGCTATAGTAAGTGTATAGTAAGGCTATAGAAAATGTATAGTAAGGCTATAGTAAGTGTATAGTAAGGCTATAGTAAGTGTATAAAAAGACTATAGTAAGTGTATAGTAAGATTATACTAAGTGTATAGTAAGACTACAATAAGTGTATAGTAAGGTTACAGTAAATGTATAGTAAGGGTATTGTAAGTGTATAGTAAGGCTGTAGAAAGTGTATAGTAAGGCTATAGTAAGTGTATAAAAAACTATAGTAAGTGTATACTAAGACTATAGTAAGTGTATAGTAAGGCTATAGTAAGTGTATAAAAAACTATAGTAAGTGTATACTAAGACTATAGTGAATGTATAGTAAGGCTATAGTAAGTGTATAGTAAGGCTATAGTAAGTGTACAGTAAGACTATAGTAAGTGTATATAAGTGTGTAGTAAGTCTATAGTAAGTGTATAGTAAGGCTACAGTAGGTGTATAATAAGACTATAGTAAGTGTATAGTAAGGTTACAGTAAATGTATAGTAAGGGTATTGTAAGTGTATAGTAAGGCTATAGTAACTGTATAGTAAGGCTATAGTAAGTGTATAAAAAAACTATAGTAAGTGTATACTAAGACTATAGTGAGTGTATAGTAAGACTACGTAAGTTTATAGTAAGGTTATAGTAAGTGTATAGTAAGACTATACTAAGTGTATAGTAAGGTTACAGTAAATGTATAGTAAGGCTATTGTAAGTGTATAGTAAGGCTATAGTAAGTGTATAAAAAAACTATAGTAAGTGTATACTAAGACTATAGTGAGTGTATAATAAGACTACGTAAGTTTATAGTAAGGTTATAGTAAGTGTATAGTAAGACTATACTAAGTGTATAGTAAGGTTACAGTAAATGTATAGTAAGGCTATTGTAAGTGTATAGTAAGGCTATAGTAAGTGTATAAAAAAACTATAGTAAGTGTATACTGACTACAGTGAGTGTATAGTAAGACTATAGTAAGGATATAGTAAGTGCATAGTAAGGCTATAGTAAGGCTGTAGTAAGTGTATAGTAAGGCTATAGTAAGTGTATAGTAAGGCTGTATTAAGTGTATAGTAAGACTATATTAAGTGTATATAAAGACTATAGTAAGTGTATAGTGAGACTATATTAAGTGTATAAAAAGACTATAGTAAGTGTATAGTAAGACTATAGTAAGTGTATAGTAAGGTTACAGTAAATGTATAGTAAGGCTATTGTAAGTGTATAGTAAGGCTATAGTAAGTGTATAAAAAACTATAGTAAGTGTATAAAAAGACTATAGTGAGTGTGTAGTAAGACTATAGTAAGTGTATAGTGAGACTATAGTAAGTGTATAAAAAGACTATAGTGAGTGTATAGTAAGACTATAGTAAGTTTATAGTAAGGTTATAGTAAGTGTATAGTAAGACGATAGTAAGTGTATAGTAAGGCTATAGTAAGTGTACAGTAAGACTATAGTAAGTGTATATAAGTGTGTAGTAAGTCTATAGTAAGTGTATGGTAAGACTATAGTAAGTGTATAGTAAGACTATACTAAGTGTATAGAAGACTATAAGTGTATAGTATGGCTATAGTAAGTGTACAGTAAGGCTATAGTAAGGCCACATTAAGTGTATAGTAAGGCTATAGTAAGTGTATAAAAAACTATAGTAAGTGTATACTAAGACTATAGTGAGTGTATAGTAAGACTATAGTAAATTTATAGTAAGTTTATAGTAAGTGTGTAATAAGTCTATAGTAAGTGTATAGTAAGGCTGTAGTAAGTGTATAGTAAGACTATAGTAAGTGTATAAAAAGACTATAGTAAGTGTATAGTAAGGCTATAGTAAGTGTATAAAAAACTATAGTAAGTGTATACTAAGACTATAGTGAGTGTATAGTAAGACTATAGTAAGTTTATGGTAAGGTTATAGTAAGTGTATAGTAAGGCTATAGTAAGTGTACAGTAAGTGTATATAAGTGTGTAGTAAGTCTATAGTAAGTGTATAGTAAGGCTGTATTAAGTGTATAGTAAGACTATAGTAAGTGTATATAAAGACTATATTAAGTGTATAGTAAGACTATAGTAAGTGTATAGTAAGGTTACAGTAAATGTATAGTAAGGCTATTGTAAGTGTATAGTAAGGTTATAGTAAGTGTATAAAAAAACTAGTTAGTGTATATTAAGACTATAGTAAGTGTATAGTAAGGCTATAGTAAGTGTATAGTAAGACTATAGTAAATTTATAGTAAGTTTATAGTAAGTGTGTAATAAGTCTATAGTAAGTGTATAGTAAGGCTGTAGTAAGTGTATAAAAAAACTAGTTAGTGTATATTAAGACTATAGTAAGTGTATAGTAAGGCTATAGTAAGTGTATGAAAAGACTATAGTAAGTGTATAGTAAAACTATAGTAAGTGTATAGTAAGACCATAGAAAGCGTATAGTAAGACTATAGTAAGTGTGTAGTAAGTCTGTGTATAGTAAGACTATAGTAAGTGTTTAGTCAGACTATAGTAAGTGTATAGTAAGATTATACTAAGTGTATAGTAAGACTATAGTAAGTGTTTAGTCAGACTATACTAAGTGTATAGTAAGACTATAGTAAGTGTTTAGTCAGACTATAGTAAGTGTATAGTAAGACTATACTAAGTGTATAGTAAGACTATAGTGTTTAGTCAGACTATAGTAAGTGTATAGTAAGATTATAGTAAGTGTATAGTAAGATTATACTAAGTGTTTAGTCAGACTATACTAAGTGTATAGTAAGACTATAGTAAGTGTTTAGTCAGACTATAGTAAGTGTATAGTAAGACTATACTAAGTGTATAGTAAGACTATAGTAATTGTTTAGTCAGACTATAGTAAGTGTATAGTAAGATTATACTAAGTGTATAGTAAGACTATAGTAAGTGTTTAGTCAGACTATAGTAAGTGTATAGTAAGATTATACTAAGTGTATAGTAAGACTATAATAAGTGTATAGTAAGAGTATAGTAAGGCTATAGTAAGTGACTCTTGCGGCTATATTTTTTGTTATAATGGGAATTTAGTGAAAATTACATAGGTAACTTAAATTCATAATTTCCAACCTTTAATGTAAAAACTTAAATTTAAGCTATGCAGAAAAAAAGAAAAATAAGTGACTGGACTGTATTTTACTTTATTTTTAAAAATGATTGATGAATATGTTAGCAAATATGCTATGACATGTTTTGTCCAGCAGAGGACAACATTTAGACCTTTTTAAAGCCCAGAAAATCCAGAATTTAAAACCCTGAGAAATCTGGGTCAGCATTATGCAACATGAAAACGAGCCTGACCAACATGGATTCAGATTAAATCAGTGGCTCGTTAGAAGAATCAGGAAAAATTAAAATCGAAAAATATGGGAAAAAAAAAAACAACACACACACTTAGAGGAACAGATGTGAACATTGGTAGTTTATTTTTTTTCTGTAGTGAAACTGCAGGTAAGTCCAGTTATTTGTCCTAATTATTCATTAAGTAAAAATACACATTATAAATGAAATACTATGAAATAATTAGAGGAAAATGTGAAACATTTTGCAGAGGCAGCAGTACAGATGTACCATATATAAAACTCCAGAAATGTGACAGTTTGGTGGTTTCATGTTTCAGAAGGACCATACCGGTGATTTTGCACATTTGAGCTCAATATATATAAAACCTGCTTACATGACACGAGTGCCAACTTTTTATTTTTTTAAAAAGGGTCCATTGTACAATGTTAAACATAAATGTTTGACGTATTGTACCACAGTTAGCATTGAGCTAATTTTTATCTGAAGTCCCTTTTGTTTTTCATACCTTCCAGACGTCTGTTGGTTTTAATTTATTTCCAGAACATTATTAAAATAAACTTGTAGAGACTCGAAACATGCTTAGGACAAGTAATCCATCACAGCAAAGCACAACTATTAAATCATTTTGGTTATTTTAGCATTTCAGCAAAGCTACATGGAAGAAAATATGTCTCTGCCAGGGAATATAGTCCCAGCAGAAATTTAACGTGAAATTTGATTTTGAAAGTTTAGGAGTTTTTGGAAAAATGCAACGAAAACTAAAATCAGGTTTTATGTTTTGGAAAATGGCTGACAGTAACGTAATGAATGTGTTTACAGGTTGTATTTATTGGCCTCAAACATGCAAAATCACTGATTTGGTCCTTTAATACCTCAAACGTGCAATTAAATTACATGTGCAATTTATTACAACTTTCAACTTGTCAAAGTGGAATTTGAATTTTGGAAATAATGTTTTAGTTGATGTTTGTCAGCATATTATACATGAGCTGGACAAAATAAAGTTAGTTCATAAAGATTTTATTTGTAATATTGAAGATTCCTCATCAGTGATGCGCTTATTTATGACCATGTTTGTTTCTGTCATGATTTGAGGCTTTTTTAAAAATCTTCCTACGTTACACTTAATAATGATGCAGCAGCAATTCTTTGTATTTTCTGTCCGCCTGATTACAAACTTCCAAATCACCTAAATCTTTCATTTTGACCATGAAATGGCGTTCTGTGTGGAGCGTTAATCAGAAACAACATTATGTCATGAGATAAGAAAAAGAAAAATCCCCCAAATCATGACATTTGCCAAATATGGGAAAACTGCATTAGCAAAGAGGATGAGTCGTTAAACTGACCGACTGACAAAGAATCAAAACTAACCAAAGACACAGAATTTATTATGAAAATTAATAAGTTTCTGGGTTTTTTTTGTCCACTTCATGTATAACAAATGTAGCAGAATAATAAAAGCAGCCAGATATATACTGATTGATTAAATGTATTAAATGTTATGGAACATGTTGTGTGGCTTCAGATAAATGAAGCACCTGAAGACTAACAAGCAGGTAAAAGACACACTTCCTGCTGCCTTCACATAAATAACTTACAGAATTATGTTTATATAGATTTATATATTGCTTACATTCAATTGGAGCAATGTGACAATTAAGATGATATGGAGCCCCGCATATGACAAAAATAAATAAAATAAAAAGGATATTGTGGCTGGTTTGTTAATATTTGAGCACATTTTTATTATTGTTTTAATTCAATCGTGGCGATGTTTAACCTTTTTTTTTTTTATATTCTTCTTAATGTCAGAGTAAAAACTGATTATAACGTGTGTACTTATAGTCTGGAATTTGCTGAATCAAATCATACCAGTTTCATCAACAACGGCTGGAAATTTAATTTTCTTTTTTTTTTAGATCCAATCAAAAATGAGACTGAAGACAATTTTTATGTCGTTCAAAACTGAAATGCTGGATGTCATTTTTGAAAATTACAAACTCTTACAGCCAGTTTTTTTCTTTTTGGGATGTTATGTGCGGAGCTCTGTCAGACACGTGAAGTCGGTGTTTTTTACGACAGGAAGGTTCGCACCGTGCCTTTGACCAGACCTCTGCAGATGGGACACTTCCTCAGCGAGGGCGCACACTCCGTACACACCACCAGGTGTCCACAGGGGATGAAGACGATGTTGACTTCTTTATCCATGCACACCTTACAGGTGCGCTCCTCCTGCAGACGCCGCAGCTGCTCCTCCATCGGCAGGTCTGCAAAAAAACCAGCACAAACACATTAATGCTAATACATTTAACTAAACATTTATAATAATCTGTCAGGTTCATATATACAACCTGCATACATGTTACGTTACAATTTCGAAAACATAAAACCAGTTTTAGTCTTCCTGTTATTTTTTCAAATTCGCTGAATCTTTCAAATCAAATATTCAGGTGATACACACTTTAAAATTCAGTGTTTCACCTGCTAACACTTTTGCAGGATTGTAGAAGGTACCCACATTTTAATTCCTCAATAAAAGCCAGTTTCTCCTGGAACTATATTTCCTGGCGGAGAAATACATTGTTTTCCATGCAGCTCTGTGTTGGATCGATTAAACAGTTAATTTGGCAAAAAAAACCTAATAGATGTGTTGTTCATTGTGATGGATTATTTGTTTCAAGTCTCTACTAGTTGATTTTAATAATAAATTGAATGAACTGAAGTCAGTGTTAGTGTGGAAGGAAGGAAAAACAATTCTGAAAATTACTGCTAAAGTCGTATATTTTATGAAATGATTTAGAGTAACGTAACGTGTATGTAGATTGTATATATTGGTCTCAAACATGCAGGATCACCGGTATGCTCCTTTAAGTATTAACTAGCAGAGAAACTAGCTTCTCAGTCTTATTATCATGTGTTTTTACCTGAGATGTCTTGGCTCGGTGATACGGCTTCATTGGACTGAGCTGAAAATGTGAAAACAACATATTCAAGCTGATCAAAATGTTTAAAAAAAAAAAAAAAAACATCAAAAAAGTGCAAGTTAAAATATAAAAACTGGGTGATTTATACATACTAGTACAAAAACCACATAAGGCTCTAAAAGTGACCGAATGCATGATAGAATAAATAAATAATTATTACCATTATAAGATCAACCATGTGTGTCATTACAAGTTGTGTAAGTTTGATTTTTCATCAAGCTGCTCTTATTTGAGCCAAATCTAAGAAGGAACTTTAATCTGCTGCTGATCAGGATATTCTGACCAGTTTGCAGGTTTCTGCATAAGTCAAATGTGGCCAAATTTTGTTTGTTTGTTTGTTTGTTTGTTTTTTTACTGCATACCGTTTGAAAACTTTGGAAACACAAAGCATTGGCTAGGTGGCGCTGTCTGTGTGAGAGGAGGTGAAAACGTACCCATGAGATCTCTGAGCAGGTGGACGTCGTTCTTCTGGATCCAGTTGCGGAAAACCTCAGCGGCGGCGTTTCCCTTGGTGAGGATGAGCTCGATCAGCCTGGCGGTTTGCTGCTGAGCCGACGCCTGAGCCTGCAGCCCCGAAAACTCCTCAGCAGCTGCACATTTGACAAGAAACAACAAGAAATGTTAAAAGTTTTAAATTTATTCAGAAAATATTGTCCAGCTTTTAATTTCTAAATGTAATCGACCTGTATGTGTGTGCAAAGTGTTTTGGTTTGTGTCTCTGGTTTGCTGTGTGTATGTTGTTTTTTTTATTTTTGTTCCTAATACCCTGCAGATGGTTTAAAAGAAAATAAATGAAAATAAAGGAAAGGTTAACAAGTGAACTATTAGAATTAATATGTCTTACAGGACTATTTTGCATGTTTGAGCCTAATATATTCATTTTTCATACATGTTACGTTACTGACAATCATTTCCCAAAGGATAAAACCGTATTTCAGCTTTCCTGATATTTTGCTAAATCTCTTAATCTTTCAAAATCAAATATTCAAGTGATACACCCACCTTAAAAATCCATGTTTCTCCTGCTAATAGTTACACAGCCTTATGAAGTCACGGTCCTTTAAATTTTTCCATAAACGCAGGTCTTCTTTTGGGACTATATTCCCCGGTGGAGGCATACATTCACTCCACGCTTTTTATTGAGCTTAAACACTAAAATTACATAACTTCTAAAAAAACCTGAATACACGTCTTGTTGGTGATGATGGATTACCTATCCCAAGAACGTTTACAGTATCAACAAGTTGATTTTAATAGCAGAATGAACTGAAACCAGTGGAGGTCTGGAAGGTAGGAAAAACATTTTTAATTCACCGTTCCAGTAGTATGCTTTGGGAAATGATTGTCAGTAACATAACATGTATGAATATTGAATATATTAGGCTGAAACATGCAAAATGGTGGTATGGTCCTTTAAATACATCTGTATCATAATCCTGATCATTCTGCATTCAGGTTAAATGATCATGTTACTGGTTTGAGCAGATCTGATCCTGATCGCTTCAACAATTAATAATACCCTCCCAAACAGCACAGCTACAAAAACTGAAAACGTGGTAGCATCCTTTAAATCTCAGATTAAAAAGAAAAGAAACATACTTATGACATTTTGCTCTCTTAAGTGTTCCAACACCGGTTCAACGGTCTTCAGACGCTGGATCAGCGCAGCCTGATGTCTCTTCAGGAAAGTGAAACCGTCTGAAACACAGATGACGACAGATATAAAATATTTTCTTCTCTGAGAATTCACGGCTTCCTTTCATGGATCATGTACACTATCGCTCAAACGTGTGGAATCACGAGTCATTTCCACATAGAATCAATGTTTCCTGTAATGTAAAACTAGTTTAGTTTCATATGTATGTAACTAAACTATATAAATGTATAAAATGATTCAATATGTCTGTTAGTATTTTGCATCTACAGGTTTACAATAATTAGCAAGAAGCTGTAAAAAATTAAGACATTTCACAATTGTCCAGAATCATGACATGAGTTGTAAATGATTACAATTCATGTATGTGGTTCCAGAGATTATTAGGAAATTCTAGATTATTCCCTGATGCTCTAGAAAAGCAGAGATTAAATCTCATGGTGGAAAGTTTGATGAGAACTCACTAAAATACTGTTATTTATCATTTAAAAACTTTGAAATACTAAATAAAACATCTTACAATACATTTTGACGTTTGTTTCACATAATTAAAAAAGCACTATTATTGAATAAAATAACAAGAACTACTTAAATGACAAGTGATTGGAGACTTTTGAGCATGTATGTACAGCTTGGCGGGTAAACTCACCGGACGCCATCGCCTCCAGCAGCATCTCGCGCTCCTCTTCTCGTTTCTGNTTGGCGGGTAAACTCACCGGACGCCATCGCCTCCAGCAGCATCTCGCGCTCCTCTTCTCGTTTCTGGTCCTCGGCACTCAGCAGGTCGGACACCAGCTCCTGCACCGTTTTGTAGTTTTCTCCGCTGGTCAGGATTTTGCTCTGGACCGTCTGTTTGACCAGACTTCTGTCAAAACCCATTTCTAAGGCAGATTTGATCACAGGCGTGTTCATCATGACGGCGTCCTCAGAACGCTCCTCTCCAGGACCGATGTGGACCACTGATGGGACAGAAAATAGTATTATTGTTATTTTATTATTATCCAATTAATATATTATATTATGAAAATTATTATTTTCCAACTATTTTGTACGATAGTTTTACTACTACTATTTTTACTTTACTATATATTTACGATCCAACTATTTATTATTATCCAAATAGTCTTATTTAGACAAACTCAGTTGTGTCTGTGACTCTTTCAATACTTTATATTCAATAAAAACAATTTACATACAGACACTGATGCTACATAAAGTTTTTAAAGACAGATTATGACTTCACAAAAATTTGGCCAAAGTGACTCATAATGCATCATGAACAATATTTGAAATCAAATACAAAATTTGAATGGATTTGAAGTTGAATTTGCCTGTTTTCCGTTTAATATCACCAATCACCGTAAACTGAATATATGTTAAAGGACCATACCATCCATTTTACATGTTTGAGCCTAATATATTCAGTTTTCATACGTTATGTTACTGACAATCATTTCCCAAAGGATAAAACTGTATTTCAGCTTTCCTGATATTTTGCTAAATCTCTTAATCTTTCAAAATCAAATATTCAAGTGATACACCCACCTTAAAAATCCATGTTTCTCCTGCTAATAGTTACACAGCCTTATGAAGTCACGGTCCTTTAAATTTTTCCATAAACGCAGGTCTTCTTTTGGGACTATATTCCCCGGTGGAGGCATACATTCACTCCACGCTTTTTATTGCGCTTAAACGCTAAAATTACATAACTTACCTAACTCTGGAAGGTAGGAAAAACATTTTTAATTCACCGTTCCAGTAGTATGCTTTGGGAAATGATTGTCAGTAATGTTACGTGTATGAAAATTTTATATATTAGGCTCAAATATGCAAATATGGCCAGTATGGTCCTTTAAAGTGGTAAAATGATGAGTATTAGTCACTATACTGGACATTTATGGGCTAAATGATGAATAGGTTAATGAAAGGAAAATAACTTATGCTTTTAACTGCAGTGACTCATAATCACAAACTTGTGGCTGCTACGTTTGCTAAAGTTTCATGTTTCTGGTTTTTCAGACTCACCTGGCGGATCCACAAACTCTCTGGAGCTGCTGTCTCCATTTGTTAAAAGCTATTTGGGAAAAAATAAATAAATAAATTTTATCTGCTTGTTCTCTGCACTAGTTTCATTTTATGTCATATATACTATTTTTTAAGCATACAATTTCACGCTTAAAACACATAAGAAGAAGAAAGAAAAAAAACACAATACACAGATTCTAAACAAATTCTGTTAAAATAGCAGATTCATCCTTTTTAAATCATCAAGATAATGATTTTGCTGAACTGGGAAGTGCTAATTCTAGTTATTTTTCAATAGATAAAGATAAAACTCATGTTCAGCCTGATTGGCCTGTAAAGAATAAATTATGGCTCCACAAATACTTTGGGAACAAGTAAGAAATTGTTTTAACCTACAAATTACACAACAGCTCAGAGGTGTAATATTTTAGAGTTTTTATCCTATATGATCTACGTCCTCATGTCAGACAGATGATTAGAATTAATGGTTATTATTCCCCCAAACTCTGTTTTAATGTTGGATATTCATACGTGTTGGTTTTCTCTTACCTGCTCGAACAGCCGAGGAAATCGAGCCTGAATCTGATGAACGAAATTCTGTCCTCTTTCCTGCAGCAAATACTCACACCTGTAACCATCCAAAAAAAAAAAATCATACAAAGCCTAATTAGTGGTTATTTTAATGTAAAAAGCTACAGACAAGGTAAACATTTCCTGTATTTACCGTGGAAACCACTTGGCGTGTTCCACCCACGGATCGTCTCCGGATTCCCAACATCTCAGGCCTCCATCGCAGCAGAAACACTTCACGTCATCGTTACGACCTTCAAAACAAGAGCCTGACTTTCATTACATCACTCAGTGCCGTGTGTGTATTTTGGGGTATTTCAGGGGAAAAAACACAATGATTCAAATGAAAATTATTGCTTGAAACCAATTTGAATATTCTGTTGGTTTGTCCCGCTTTCATTTCCCATTTTGCTTGAAATTGTTAATGACTCACCAATTAAATTTTTAAGCTTTAATTGTGATTGCATTTGTAAAGGTTGACTGCTGTGCTTACATCCAGGTCTACCTTAGAAAAACAAAATGTTTTAGACTTCAGCTTAAAAGAAAACACACTGAACAAATATTCATCTGGGGAATCCCTGTCCGTAATGGAAACTATGTAAAAAAAAAAAAAATTTTTTAAATATTTCTTTATGGTTAATAAGTGANAAAAAAAAAAAAAAAAAAGAAATTAAATTTTTTTTAAAAATGTTAAGAACATCAAATCTGAAATCTGAAAAATAAGGGTCATCTTTCTGCTATATTAAGCTTCATATTTTTCCCAATGCAAAAAAAAAAAGCTCAAATTTATATGGTCAAAAACTAAGAATAGAGACTTTAATGACCTTTGGTACGTCATCATGTCACCTTATTACGTGGCGGCTCCTTTGATACTTTTTTCCGTACCTACGTAGTAGAAACCGGCTTTAGCCAGCTGGTCAGGCCGGACGGGGATACGCGACGGCCAGTTGACGAAGGTGAGCAGCCGCTCCTCGCTCTGCTGCATGGCTGGATTTGACACGTTGGAGAGAGATGGAGTCAGTTGTGATGCTGCTGCAGCAGATGCGGAACCTGCAGCCAGAGACACATTGTCGGACGTGTCTCCTCGGACAAAGCGGCAGTTTGGATAATGTCTCTGGTGCTCGGACACGGCACGGTCTCCCGGCTCCCAGTTACTCAACTGTAAAAATCCACAAAAGTCTTTTTATTTTTTTTGTTTGCACAGATATTTTGAAAAGACAGTTAAGTAAAACAAAGAAAAGATAAGACAGTCATACATACAGAAGAGGATTAGGGCCACTTGATAAAAAAAGAGTTCTGAGATTAAAGTCTGAACTTTCATGTGTGATAATCACGGCTGTGATTATCTTCAGTCTCGTGTCTACGACCGAATCACAGCCGTGCTGATATTCAGTACAACAGCACTGCCTCTCGTGTGATGTTACTTAAGCATTTCCTTGTTACTGAAAGAAAGCCTAAAATACACAGATTTACCAAGTCATCTAGGTCTGACATTGCAGCCAAAATGATATAATGTGACCTTAATGCCAAAATTCTGACTTTAATCTCAGAACTCTTCTATTTTTTTCAAGTGGCCCTAATCCTCTCCCATACATACAAAATTCCTACGATTAAAAAGAAAAAAAAAGGCATAAAAATAATGTGCAGGAGAAGCCAAAAAAAACCCTGATAAAGGCTTCCCAATCCAACCCAGGTCAGGAGAAAGCCAATGAAGAGTATTTAAAAAAAAAAAAAAATACAAAAAGTGTATTTAAAAAAGTACTGTATATTCAAAAAAAATGAGACCCGATAGGCTTAAGATGAAGGCAAAGTCTAGAATTTTTCAAGGACCATATTGGTGGTTTCAGCAAAAATAAATATTATCTACATACATGTCTTACTACTGCCAACCATTTTCCAAAAAATACTACTGGAGTGTTTCCTGAGCCCCTTTTTGTTTGCTGTAGTGATGGACAGGCTGACAGATGAGGTTAGACAAGAATCCCCTTGGACTATGATGTTTGCAGATGACATTGTGATCTGTAGTGAGAGCAGGGAGCAGGTGGAGGAAAACCTAGAGAGGTGGAGATATGCCCTGGAAAGGAGAGGAATGAAGGTTAGCCGCAGCAAGACAGAATACATGGCTGTGAATGAGAGGGACTCAAGTGGAATGGTGAGGTTACAGGGAATAGAGATAAAGAAGGTGGAGGATTTTAAGTACTTAGGGTCCACAGTCCAGAGCAATGGAGAGTGTGGAAAAGAGGTGAAGAAACGTGTGCAAGCAGGTTGGAATGGGTGGAGAAAAGTGTCAGGTGTGATGTGTGACAAAAGAGTCTCGGCAAGAATGAAAGGAAAGGTGTACAAAACGGTGGTGAGACCAGCGATGTTGTATGGCTTAGAGACAGTGGCACTGAGGAAAAGACAGGAGGCAGAGCTAGAGGTAGCAGAGACTAAAATGCTGAGGTTCTCTTTGGGAGTGACGAGGATGGATAGGATCAGGAACGAGTACATCAGAGGGACAGCGCATGTTAGATGTTTTGGAGATAAAGTCAGAGAGGCCAGACTGAGATGGTTTGGACATGTACAGAGGAGGGATAGTGAACATATCGGTAGAAGGATGCTGAGGTTGGAACTGCCAGGCAGGAGGCCTAGAGGAAGACCAAAGAGGAGATTTATGGATGTAGTGAAAGAGGACATGAAGTTAGTTGGTGTGAGAGAAGAGGAGGCAGAGGATAGGGTTAGATGGAGGCAGATGATTCGCTGTGGTGACCCCTGAAGGGAAAGCCGAAAGGAAAAGAAGAAGAAGACTACTGGAGTGTTTCCTGCCTTCCAGACTGCCAATGATTTCACTTCATTCGTGTACGCTATAAAAAAAAAAATCAACTTGCATAGACTTGAAACGTGCTGGAGATAAATAATCCACCACAGCAAACACCATGCTGTTATTATTTTTCGTTGAAGTTACTGAATTAAACTGATCCAACACGGAGCTACACCACAAAAAAAAAAAAAAAANAAAAAAAAAAAAAAAAATGTATGTCTCCGCCAGGGAATATAGTTCCAGGAGAAGACGATGCTAACAAACTGTCCTTTCTACATTCGGATATACTGTACGTATTAGGAGATATAACGTTTAATTTTACAGGTGTATCACCTGAACATTTTATTTTGAAAGATTCAGGGATTTGACAAAATTACGTTTATTTTGCAAAAACCCACTTGAATCCGGCACTTTGCTACATCCTGCGTAGTGAAAAATCTAAATACTCCTCAGCTAAAGCGCTCAGCTGTGCTTCTGTCCCGATCACGACTCACCTGTCCTCCACAGCTGAAGCACGCCACTCGGTCACCTTGGCCCAGGTAGTAGAAGCCGGCTTTGGCGAGTTCCGCCGGCGTGATGATGGAGAGCGTCCAGGGGTGGAAGGAGCCCAGGCGATCCTGCTCTCTGCACATGCTGGGGTTGTGGCACGTTGGTCTTTGGTGGGACATGTCTTCTACGCCACGAGAGCTCAGTGGGCTTGATGGCGGCGGGATGGAGAAACCCATGTTTAGGTAACCCACCGGCTCTTCTCCTTGGCTGGGAGGATTAGCAGCAGCTGGACCAGAAAGCTGCAATGAAACAAGAAACAAGAACATTACAAGCTGAATGCAGAGAAAACACATTAAGACTCCAGCCTTTTTTTTCTTTTTTTTCCTGTTTTCCTGTTTTTTTTTTCCTTTTTCCTCTTTTTTTCCTTTTCTTTTTTGTTTTTTCTTTTTTTCTGTTTTTTCCTTTTTTCCCTTTTTCTGTTTTTTTCCTTTTTGCTGTTTTTTTTCTTTTTTCTGTTTTTTAAATCTTATTCCTTTTTTCTTTTTAATTTTTTCCTTTTTTCTGTTTTTTTCCCTTTTTTCCTTTTTTTCCTGCTATTTTTAAGAGATTTTAGGGTTAGGGTAAAAAAGAAAAGAGAAAAAAAGAAAAGAAGAAAAGAGAAAAAGAAAAGAAAAAAAGATTTTAGGGTTGAATAAAATGCAGCTTTATATCTGTCTAAGACAGCCTTTTCTCAAAACGTCACAAAACTCACCTGCAGCTCCACTGTGGCTTTTTAACACACATCATTTGGAATTTCTTCATTTAAATTCGCTGTATAATCCAATGCTTTTGCAGTCATGATGTCAAAACAAATTGTAATAAATCTATTATCTGAACGTCCTCGTTTCCATTGTGAGCAGCTGAAAACAAAGCTGCGGACTCCAGTTCCTCTTGGCTTTAGGTTCCCATGAAATGTGATCTGAGTCTATTATTTAATATTCTCTCTATTCCATCAGTGTATTTAGTGGCTGATAATTTTTAAATTCAGGAGAAAAAAAATGGAGCAATGACTGTTTAATATTTCTGCCAGTATTAATTTAAAGCCAGATTAATTGAAGAGTTGTTTTACAAAAATTTCTATAAATTTTGCAGTCATTTTTTTTTTATTGTGCATAACATATTATTACTCCACATGTACATTATTTTTTTTTCATTTTTATTTCTTTATTTATTTAGATTTTTTTGTTTTAACTCCACATCAGATTAATTGCTATTACTATTATTTTATCTTCTATGTTTTAAAAAGGGGGTTATCTTTGCAAATGAACTCTTTAAATGACCTTTAGATGAGTTAAAATCCCACTGCCCCTGAATGCATTTACTATCGCCACTTAAAATGGGTGACTGTGACCAGTTTTTGATTCTTGAAATGTATCTTGAATTTCTCCCTCAGGATCGTTAAAGAACAATACCAGTGATTTTGCACATTTAAGCCCAATAAATGCTAATCTTATACATGAAATTTTACTGACAAACACAAAAGCGTATCTTAGTTTTCCTATTATTTTGCCAAATCCCTTAATCTTTCAAAATCAAATGTTCAGGTGACACATCCACCTTAAAATTCAAGATTTTGCCTTGTAGATTTTGCTTGCTCATTTTAATTTCTCGGTAAAAGCCGCCTTTTCCTGGGACTATATTTCCTGGCGGAGACGCACATTTTCTTCCATGCAGCTCTGTGTTGGATCAGTTAAATAATGTTACTTAAACAACAAAATGTAATATATGGTGTGTTTGCTGCGATAAATTACTTATCTGAAGCAAATTTCAACATTTTTATAGCATACTGGAATGAACTGAAACCAATGGCAGTCGGCAAAATAGGAAAAACAATTTTAAAAGGACCATACCACCCATTTTGCATGTTTGAGCTAATATATTCAATTTTCATGTTACATTACTGACAATCATTTCCCAAAGGATAAAACCGTATTTCAGCTTTCCTGATATTTTGCAAAATCTCTTAATCTTTCAAAATCAAATATTCAAGTGATACACCCACCTTAAAAATCCATGTTTCTCCTGCTAATAGTTACACAGCCTTATGAAGTCACGGTCCTTTAAATTTTTCCATAAACGCAGGTCTTCTTTTGGGACTATATTCCCCGGTGGAGGCATACATTCACTCCACGCTTTTTATTGAGCTTAAACACTAAAATTACATAACTTTTAAAAAAAACCTGAATACACGTCTTGTTGGTGATGATGGATTACCTATCCCAAGAACGTTTCAAGTATCAACAAGTTGATTTTAATAGCAGAATGAACTGAAACCAATGGAGGTCTGGAAGGTAGGAAAAACATTTTTAATTCACCGTTCCAGTAGGGAAATGACCGTCAGTAACGTAACATGTATGAAAATTGAATATATTGGGCTCAAACGTGCAAAATGGGCAGTATGGTCCTTTAAAATTTACTGCTTCAGTATTACGTTTTGAGAAATGTTTGTCCGTAATGCAAGATATATTTACTGGGCTCAAACATGCAAAACCGCCTTTGTTCTTTTTTGTCTTATTTTGTAGGGTTGTCTTCCTGTCGTCTTACCGGTATGGCTGGAGCGCTGCGGAGAGGAGAGAAGGCAGAGTGAGAGGAGGACAGCAGGTTGGCGGTGGACGGGAGGCTGTGGATGAAGGAGCAGGAAGGAGACAGCTGTCTGTGTTTTTCTGTGGGACAGTCTCCGGCCTGCCAGCCCTCCGCCGTCACGTTACACCTGAAGCACTGAACTCTGTCGCCCACGCCCGTGTAGAACCAACCCGCCCTCGCCAGACTCCGCTCCGTGACTCCTGAAGCCGGGAAACGAGCAAAGGTGGAGATGCGGAAGAGCTCTGAGGAGGAAAATGACAACACATTAAAAAAACATGAACTTAGCTTATTTATTACATACATATGTAAAGAAAAATACAAAATTACATAAGAAAAAAAGGAAATGTGATGGGGAAAATGCAAAAACCCGCTTATACGAGGCAAATTCTCCAGAACATGCATGTAACTATTTAATTTATAGAAAAAAAAAAAGAAAAATAAATAAGAAAAGAAAATAAGAAAAGAACATTTGGAATCTTTTAGAATAACTCTGGAAAATATCTGACTCAGAAGACAATGTACAGGATAAAAAGAAATTACAGTGATAAAAAAATTTAGTCAATTAAAAAGAAATAGAGCAAATAAAAAGAAATTAGAGTAACTTGATGTTAGTATGATGACAATAAAGTCGTAATATAAAAAAAAAAAAAAAACTCATAAGTCTACAGTTATTACAAGTTGTAATTTAACGAAAAAGTCCCAACAAGAATCAAGCTGGAGACAAGAAAAATGTCATTATAAAATAGCAAAGTGATAAGATTGAGAAAAACACTGTAATTTTACAAAATAAATCAATAATTGGAAACTGTTCTATCCAGAACTTAGAATCTTTTTTCTAAATATTATATTTTTCTTGAAATTATTTCACAAACCCTGACTTTAATCTCATTACATTGTATGTTTCTTTCTCAAACCTACAGTATGACTTCATTTTCATAATAGTATAGCTTTTCTCAACAAATTTTTGATTTTATTCTCAACATTTCTTGCTTTAAGTTTTTTACTCTTTTCTGTTCTACTTTATTTAGTATCGTTGTTCTTTTACCTACCTCAGTGTGTGTGTTTCTTGTAATTACTGCTGCAACGCTGAAATTTCCCCTAGGGGATTAATAAAGTACTACTCTGTACTCTACTCTATTTAGCTTTTTTCTCTCAACAGTGGCCTTCAAGATCCATCATATATTACAACATGAAAATTAAATTTCAAAGGTAAAGGATAATATAGTTTGTTACCTGAGGAGTTATCGTACTGCAGATCAGGTGGAGGTCCATTATGGCACAGCCCGATCAAAAATTGGTTGTTTTTGAGTTGAAGAAGCGTTTCCATTTTTGAATTAAAAATAATCAGTAGAAAGAAAAGATGCCCTTTAAAGGGGGAAAGGTTTGAGAATACCCAAGGTCTCACTCATACACACACACATACTGAAATAACCAATACAACAGATCAGAAGGCAATGGAATTTCCAAAATGATGAGGTAACATAGTGAAAACAAAGTACAAAAAAGTACAGAAAGTACAGTATTTTGTTTTCAGAAAAACAAAAATGAAAGTTAACAAATCCAGAAGCCACAGTATCCAGATACCAACTGCATGAGGTATCCAAGGACACATCTCCTGTATTTAGCCTTCAAACATCCTGTTTCCTGTCCTTCATATCTATGACCGTATGACCTCACACACAAAGTAGAAATAAAGCACCAAAATGCAAAACATACACCAACAAAATCAATCATAATGATGCTTAAATCAAAAAAATCATAAAATTACACTATGATCACGTCACCCAGGATCAGCGCACACTTCATTTTCCCGTGTATTTCTAACAAACACGTCTAACGCACTATCTAGCCACTCAACCTCAATCATATTGTCTGCAATTATATCAGATTAAGTATAAATTAAAAAAAAAAAAAGACTCAAACACACACACAGACATACACAGACCTTCTGGATGGGTGATCTCAAACCCCTCCCCCCCATTCTGACATCCCTTCGGTGGGTGTCTAAGCCTCCATGGTTGAATAAAATGAACCCAGAATGAATGAATAGATCCTCTTGTGGGAAAGATTCTGGAAGGTCTTTTTACTGCAACAACATGGACAGCACCTGTAAAGAAATTATTAAAAGTAAAGGTTGGCACGTGTTTTACGGAGGATTTTTAACCTCCTCAAACCATAAACTGTGTAAGCTTCAACCCAACAGACACGACAGACATGCAGCCAGACATGAAATAATTTCAATTTCAGTCAAGATTTCCAAAGATACTAAATGTCAAGACCCATAATTCTCATTTGACGTAACGGTGCAGCCATTAAAAAAAAAAAAAAGGTCTTGATTTCAATATGGCATTACAGATTAAGTGTATCTTTGACTATATACCACTATATTTCTTATAAACACGTTTCAGTGCTGTGTACTTTTACCTTAACGTGTATACTCTGCATATTTCCAGCATGAGATGAGCATAATTATTTTCAGTTCATTGACAACTTCATTTTAAAGTCAAAATGTTATATTCGCAAATGTACATTGTACAAATACAGTTTCATAACATTTCTTCTATAAATTTAGTATCTTTTGGATTTTTTAAGCCTTATGAATAACTGCTAATACTCTTATTTTTCCCCCAATAAGATGATTTAACACGTGGACTTATAAGCATTTTTATTGTCTCAATTTGAATTGATATATAATTTATTTTTATGCTTTCTTTAGTCATTTTAATGCAGGATTTGTTTCTTTCCAGTCTTCTGTTCGACTGTGCACTGTCTGATTTTGAGTTGTGATCTTTGTTGTATTTATATATTATATATTTTATATATTTCGATATTTGTTCAATAGGTAAATGAATAATCATGAAATAAAAATGGTGAAATTAAGTTTGCATCCCTGTTAACTACAGTTAAAATCAGTCACAACAAGACAAAAGGTAAAGGTAGAACTATAGCTAAAGTTAAAGGGAAATTTCCAGAATGGCACTTTACGTTTCATTAGAAAAACAGGTCATTGTCGTTTCATTTTGAAAGGAAGTTGATAATTTTGATTTAAAAAAAAAAAAAAAAAAAAAAACATCAGTCGGGAAATTTGACAAGGAGTAATAAAAACAAACCAGGTTATTTAATGACTGGTATGATTTACAGAACAGGTACTTTCCATCAGGTGAAGGAGCGATGGACCACGACTTCCTGTTTTAGCCGAACGGGATTTTGGTGCTAAAACTACCTAAATACCCCACTGCTTAGTATTTAGGTAGCATTTAACACATTTAAAATAAGTTTCATGAATTATAGATGAATTACAAGCACACAATTGACCAGCAAGCACTGAAATTGACGCTGAACACACCCAAATAAGATGATGTCTCCTAGCTAACGTGTGCTAAAGGCTAATGCTAGCTGCCAAACTTCCGTCCGAAATGAAAACGAAAAATATTTATCTTTCATGACACAAAAATACAAAAGTAAAAACATAACGTTATAGTAACGTTTGATTAACACATTAACCTCACACACTCACCCTTTATCAGCTCAGACGGAAAGTCCCTGCTGCGTCACACACGTGATGCCTTCAAATGCTGTCTGAGAATTTGGCTTTTCTCAAATTACGTGGACGTGAAGTATCGAAAGAATTTATAATTACCTCCGATCTTTCCATGACCAGAGCTGTGACACTTTAGGGGCGCGACGTAAATGTCTGGTAATCCTTTTTCTTATGTTTATTCGGGCTGACTCCTATAGCTTTAAACTTTGCTCCACATTTTTTATTTACTATCGAACAGGAATACCGGGGGAATTTAGGAGGCACTGAAGGCAGCAATAAAGTAAACGAAACACACTGCAGCTGGTTCCGATTAGAAATTTAGATAAATTCTTTAAATCAGTGAACAAACATTAACTAATTTAATTTTTTGAGGATATAGAGTAGGTTTCTGTGTAAACTAGTTCCTAAATAGACAGATTACATAAGAGTGTCATGACTGTATTGTTGGTAATACTGTATTGTCATGGTTATATCATAGAATGTACAGACACTGTATATCCTTCTGTGGCTGTAAAGGAAAATAAAAATAATGTTACAAAGAACACTAAGAAAATTCTCATAAAATAGAGACTTACGTCCTTACGGCCTCGTTGAAGACAGTCTGGATGGTTTGACATTATGTAATCTGTCTGACTGAAGTGCATCTTTTAAATGATTTCCTTAGGTTTGTATTCTGCTTCTGGGTTTTCCCCCAACTTCCTGTTTCCACACGCACTTAAGTGTCAGATGTTCTGATCTAATCTTCCCACTGAACTTTCCACTGTTGTGCATGACATAGGTCAAGTCATATGTTTTGGCTTAAAATTTAAGCTGAAGACTAATGACATTTTTTTAAACATTACTAGACAAGTACTGATTAACCTGACTTTGTGCGCCAGTATATTACATGTTTTGAAAGACTAAAGATAAGATTTATTGTAAATCATTAAAAGCTTATGTACATTACCTATATGGCTTTACTTTTTTTTTTTTACAAAATATTTTAATGTCTTGTAAGCACCATGAAACCTTGTTTTGAAAAATTCTTTAAATAAAGTTTTCATTAATAAAGCAATCACTTATTCCCATAAATGAATTCTACATCAGTGTTTTAAAAAGTTTTAGCAACTTTCTTTTTTTTTTTAATTAATTAAATTGCATCCCTGATAAACATCAAGCAAAGTTGTGCATACTATAAAACTATAGTATTATACTCAACTGATGAGAATGGAGTTAAATTAACCAACAAATAAATGAATAAATACATAAATAAGACTGATGGTAATTCCCTGCTGTCAGCATGTTGTTTTACATTAAATCCACACCAAATACAATAGATACCAGGGCGCTATTGCTTACGGGTCTATTTATGTTTATTAAACAGAAACTCTGTTAACATGATTACAATAAAAGTGAGAGCCAATAAAATTCATATAAAGCACATGCATAAAAAGGTACAAAATAAGTCTGATTTCCTCCGAATGTCTGTAAATAGAATAACAAACGTCATTACATGTAACATACACAGCTAGTGTCATGCATGCTAAGATAAATAGTAGGATAGATAGTGTTATGTGTATGAGCATAAACCCCGCCATGTGATTATTTTAATTTAGGCCAGATTACAAATTGGTGATTTGTCTCTTTATTTGGGGATGTTATGAATAAAATCTTTACCTCATTATACTGTGTATATAAAAAAGAAACGTGGTTAGAAGAAATTCTCTCTTCAATAATTAACACCTTCAAATTCATATACACTTATAAATGTATAAACACACGAAAAACAAACCAGAAATAAAACAGATTACATACACATTTTACCTACATAGTGGAAAGACGAAATCTGAGGAGTGAAAAAGATTATCTTTTTTTTTTTTNTTTTGTACGTATGGGGAGATGACAACACCAAATTCAGAATTAAAGGTTTTAGACCTGCCATTAGAGCAAAAACATAAGTAAAATAGTATCTACAATTAGTATGTTGCTTGTGTGTCGAGGCAGAAAAAGGATTCTTGATTTATGCTAGGGCTCTTAAAAGTTGACTTAAATCTGTTTTTTATGTTGTTCGTCTCCTTGTTCCAGTCTCAGATGGGAAAACTCTGAGTAAAGAAGGATAAGTTTTTAATGGTGCCTTCCGCGATCTAGAGATTGTTAAACTTGAGGATGATGATGATCCACCCAAAGATCGAAGGCATTGAAAGATGAGAAAATGAACAAGGAAATCATTAATAAAACATAGATAAGGAACATATCAAGGGAATTCTCAATTTGCATAACAGGTCAATGTCAGGCTGTAATGAAAATTAATAGCAACAACCAGACTAAAGGTTGATAGCCACACTAGCGGCTACATGTGGCTGTAATACAGAAAACACATTGTTTTCTGGAATCGTGAAATCTTTATACTTTGTCATCCTCAGCTGTACTTCATCAGCTACATCTGTGCTTTGAGCTATGCTAAAATTAGCATGCTAACACGACTACGGTTAGTGTTAACATGCTGCGTTTAACGCTGACCGTTAGTGTTAAGTACGTACCATTTAGCATGTACGCTTGTTAGCATGTTGACAGTAGTTGTTGACAGTAGTAGGTCAACAAGTGTTAACAGCTAACATGTAAGATTGCACCACTAACATGTCAGTATAACATGCTAATTGTGAGCATGGCAGCATGATGATCATTAACATGCTACGTCAGCATTTAATAGTACAGCTAAGACGGCTCAGAATGATTTTTGAGCTATCTTTTGGTGTACTGATAGATATTTAAGATAATGTGGCCTAAATGAACTCTTGACCTGAATCTCTTGACCCAAAGTTAAAGGAGCATACTGGTGATTTTGCACGTTTGAGCCCAATAATTACAACCCTCATACCTGTTACTTAACTGCCAACTATCTCCCAAATGCTACTGGAGCGGTACATTTTAGATTCATTTTTAGGAAACCTAAAATGCGTTTTTTCTTTTTTTTTTTTNTTTTTTTTTTTTTGTGAAATGATTGCCAGTAATGTAACATGTATGTAGGTAGCATTTTTTGGGTAAAAAAAAAACACACAAAATCATCTGTATGGTCCCTTAAGACTATAATTTATTATTATTATGTAATTCATAAGTGTGATTAAGATATTTTAACCTAATCTAAGTTGCCTCTGATATTTTTTATGTCTTTATTTGTACACGTCTTAACATTCTTACACACAAGCTTATTATGGACGCTGATCTTTACCCCAAGTCTGGGTGTGAATGGGGATCTTTAGTGTTTTTAATCTTCTGCTGGCTCAATACGAGGGTGTGAACATCGCCCCCGATGCTTGTGTGCACCAGTGATAGTGGGAGCCATCATTAGCCCAGAACCAGTATCAGATTAACTTGTTAAAGTGAGAATTCTCCAGGCTGATTAGACTGGTTGTGATCCAGCTTAAAAGAAAAGAAGAAAGCCTCCAAATCTGGAATCTCTGTAGTACTGATGTGATAAATTATAAATTATTTTGGGTGAATCCAGACTGTGGTCTGAAAGTCACCAGTATAATATTGCATAATAATACTGTTTGCTATTGTTAAAGATCTTTTACACATCTTTTACATGATTGTTATCTGTATTTTATGCATTTTGTTACAGACTTGGCCTTATATTAAACTGAATGTTGCTAAAAATATAACCAATAAAGGTTCCTCTGCTCTAAAACTAGCTATGATGCATTTTCTGAAAAAAAAAAAAAAAAAAAAAAAGTGAGGAGTGTGAGGTGGTTAAATGAAAAAGAGAAGGGGTTGTCATGTAAATGTATGGATGCTCCCTCGTGCATCCTGTAGAACCAGGCCCAAAGGGAGACACCAGCAGCTTACTGCCTTCTGTGAGAGTCATCACTTCATTCTTCAGGGCAGGAGGAGTGTTAGACATCCGTCACGCAACAGCCATGTTGTTCTGTACCACTTCTGATGCAATGAATCCTCCAAAAATCTCAGTCACGTTATAAAGATTTGATCTCGTGTGTAGGGTGGGGGCGTGTCTATAGCCAGGTGAGCAGGCTGTCTTTCTCCATGTGTGACCCAGACAGAACGGTCTCCATGTCCATCAGCAGGTCTGAAGCCAGACCTTCAGGGATGCAGGGCATCAGCTCTTCCCCCTCGGACATCGGCAGCACCGGCATCGTCTCCTGTAAGCTCATCGAAGGAGTTTCTCCAGAATCGCCTACAAAATCCAGAGAGGATAGACGTGATTTTCATTAAGAGAGGAGAGGTTCACAAAGAGAGAGAGAACTGCCGCTGTTTCACTGATCAAATAGGTGACTGGATGACTTTATGGATTTGCTATATGCATGGAATCTAAGCTATGACACTTATTTCTGGTCCCAATGAAAAACCACGTCACGTAACTATGGCTTGTTGTTTTCATTTTATTTAACCAAATTTTACCACTAAATACCTACTTTTTAAAATAAGACTGCTTTAAAGGAGCCCAATATATACGACCCTCATACACGTTACGTTACTGAAAACCATTTCCAAAAACATAAAATTGAAGTGGTAAATACTAGAATTGTTTTTCCTGCTTTCCAGACTGTCATTGGTTTCAGTTCTTTCCAGAACACTGTAAAAACTTTTACAGAGAAATTAAAAACGACCATCTCTTCTACATTCAGACGTACATGTTAAACAGCGAAACATAGAATTTTAAGGTTGGTGTATCACCTGAACATTTGATACTGAAATATTAGGGGATTTTGCAAAAAATAACATGAAAACTAAAATATGGTTTTATGTTTCGGAAATTTGATGTGAATAACGTAAAGTGTATTTATTTCCCACCCACCCAAAAGTTCTTCTGGGTGTCATGTTTCATTGTGTGTGTGTGTGTGTGTGTGTGTGTGTGTGTGTGTTACCAGTGTCCATTTGCTCCACAGAGCTCAACAGGTGGTCTGAAGTTCGAGGTAAGCTGCTGACGCTCAGGCCGCTGTCGGTGCTCTCGTTACGAGAGTGAGCGCTGCACAAAAACACACAAAGCACTACGTTACTTTTTTTACTTTAATTTTTACTTTTCTGTTTTACTTCTTTACTCCGTGATCGTCATTTCCTAAAAACTGGAATCATTCCCTCAAACTGTTTACGAAGCGCAGTGATCAACTTTTCATCTTGACCCCACCACTGACCTGACACTTTCCCATGCAAGTCAGCAAATAAGCAATTACTGTCAGGTTTCCTTTTTACCTGTTTTGCCATTTTTCTGGATCTGAACAAGTTTCACAAGTTTAGTTATCTATTGATAACTAAACTTTTATTTCTTCTAAATAATTAGACAAAACTCAATAAAGACCGGAGCTTATAGCAATTTGCTTTCTGTGTTGATAATGAGGTCTGACAAGGAAAATTAAATATTAAAAAAGGACAAAACATGACAAACTGCATTAAAATAAAGAAGAAAATATCAAAAATGGCAACAGTCCATTCAGTGAAATATTACAAATGTTATGAACTTCATCTATTCAGAGAGTAACTTTGCACTCTTTTACCCAACAAAATTCATCGCTGTTAATTTGCAGATTAAGATTTAAAAAGGTGCATTTCTATACTTGAAGTAGTCAGATCACAAATAAACAACAATCAGAATTAATTTAATCACAAGTCATCAAACCCTTGCCTTGGATTACATACATGATGCATTGTCCGCGAGTGGGGATGAATTTTCAGCAGGGATGCAGATTTCAGCACAACACCGGCCCGTTCCAACAGCCACGTTTTGAACGGGCGCTGCACTAGTTTACATGATGCTAATAATAATACCAATACATTTACTTAATATAACACATTTACATGATACTCTTATTAAAGATGAACTCACCCGTTGAGCGTGGGCTCGTGGTTTGAGGCTCTGATCCGAACATCCAGAGACGGAACCAGAGTCTGTGTGTTCCTGTCATGATCCAAACCGCCACCAGACATCGGGTTTCTTCCTGCTACGTCCTACAACACACACACACACACACACACACAAAACCTAAACCGTACTTCTCGTACTACTTGAAAACCTGAAAGCATATACTGTATAAATATTCAGCATAATGAAACAGGAAATAAAATAACCATAAAATAAGAATGACATGACATGTTATTCTAAACACCATAACTGTACCGTGATGAAATGTTTAAATTTCTAGTAGGACCTGATCAATACTGGATTTCTGAGGCCAATATTAATATTGATATTAATATATAGATTATATAGAGAGTACAGATAAAATGTATGATGATTGTTCAAAATTGACTATTAAAGTGTAAATATAACAGTAAGTTTTGAACAGTAAAATAAAATGTAAATTTGATAATTATAAATAAAAACTATCAATTAAAGCACAAAAACAACAAAAATACAAAACATTCATTACTGCAATTTTTTTTAGGAAATTTCCTGCCATGTATGCTGATACCGATAGCAGATATCGTCCATTAATGTCAGCTTATCTCTACTTTTTTATGATGGACAAGTAGACTTTGGTTTGACCTCTGACCTGTGCTGTGATTGGCTGAGGGAGGCCTTGCTGTTTGCATCTGAGCCTCTCCTTGTCTTGTCGTTTCTGCATTGCCATGCCGATGATGCCTGGGTTCATCTTCTGGGCTGGAAAATAAAATTCACGCAAAATTAATACTTTGAGCACAATAATGTTCAAACAATTAAGTCAATATTTTCATAAGACAAAAACTGAGATAGTTTGAGGAAAACTTTCAAATCTTTGCAATATTTGTTGGTTTCTCAGCCAAACAGCTACTTCTGATAGTGGAAGTTGGAAGACAAAGTCATAAGACATGTTTCAGTCTGGTGGTAAATGTCAGCGTTATGAAATCTGGGTATCATTTTAATCTGTATTCGCCTCATGTGCATTAGTAATCAATAAATTTGATCAATGAACTCACCCAGCTGGTCAGTCAGTGTATTTAAAGGACCATACCACCCATTTTGCATGTTTAAGCCTAATATATTCAATTTTCATACATGTAACGTTACTGACAATCATTTCCCAAAGCATACTACTGGAACGGTGAATTAAAAATGTTTTTCCTACCTTCCAGACCTCCATTGGTTTCAGTTCATTCTGCTATTAAAATCAACTTGTTGATACTGTAAACGTTCTTGGGATAGGTAATCCATCATCACCAACAAGACGTGTATTCAGGTTTTTTTAGAAGTTATGTAATTTTAGTGTTTAAGCTCAATAAAAAGCGTGGAGTGAATGTATGCCTCCACCGGGGAATATAGTCCCAAAAGAAGACCTGCGTTTATGGAAAAATTTAAAGGACCGTGACTTCATAAGGCTGTGTAACTATTAGCAGGAGAAACATGGATTTTTAAGGTGGGTGTATCACTTGAATATTTGATTTTGAAAGATTAAGAGATTTAGCAAAATATCAGGAAAGCTGAAATACGGTTTTATCCTTTGGGAAATGATTGTCAGTAACGTAACATGTATGAACACTGAAAATATTAGGCTCAAACATGCAAAATGGGTGGTATGGTCCTTTAAGTGGCAATTTTTTTTCCCCCCAGATTTCAGACATATTCTTGTGGCTCTGAGCTTCTTCCTCAAATCTCATCTGCTGAGCTGTCTCTCTCACATGTGACACGTGACACACACACACACACACACACACACACACACACATACACNTGAGCTGTCTCTCTCACATGTGACACGTGACACACACACACACACACACACACACACACACATACACATACACACACACCTCCCGTGTGCTGGTGTGCAAATCTCTCTTATGTTAATGTCGATCTCTTAAAACGTGGAGCTCTAAAACAGAGAATTTACGTTTTCTTTGGCGATTTAACATGTCGATTTCGCTTTAACACCACACGAAGCAGAATAATTCGTGACTCATAAATACGAAGCAGCTCGTTAACACACAGATCTTCAACAGCCTTTTACCTGAGACACCTGATAACAACACATCGGTCGGAAATAGGACAACAATTAAGAGAAGCTTTATGAATGAGCTTCAATTAAGGGAGCTTATTTAGCATGAGTTACTTTTTTTTTTTTTAAACGATTCCACCCCAATGTTTCCTGAAGATGGAACTGATGACTTGTTACCTATGTGTGGATTGACCCATGTGGTGTTCTTGTTCACGTGATCGATGTAGTAAACTTCTCCCTCTGGCGTCACGGCTTCCTCCCAGCCTTCAGGCAGAAGAACTGAACAGCAGAGAAAATACAGTCAGAAGATTTTCTTGTACAACTGAAGGACTGAACGTTACTGACAATCATTTCCCAAAGCATACTACTGGAATGGTGAATTAAAAATGTTTTTCCTACCTTCCAGACCTCCATTGGTTTCAGTTCATTCTGCTATTAAAATCAACTTGTTGATACTGTAAACGTTCTTGGGATAGGTAATCCATCATCACCAACAAGACGTGTATTCAGGTTTTTTTAGAAGTTATGTAATTTTAGTGTTTAAGCTCAATAAAAAGCGTGGAGTGAATGTATGCCTCCACCGGGGAATATAGTCCCAAAAGAAGACCTGTGTTTATGGAAAAATTTAAAGGACCGTGACTTCATAAGGCTGTGTAACTATTAGCAGGAGAAACATGGATTTTTAAGGTGGGTGTATCACTTGAGTATTTGATTTTGAAAGATTAAGATATTTTGCAAAATATCAGGAAAGCTGAAATACGGTTTTATCCTTTGGGAAATGATTGTCAGTAATGTAACATGTATGAATATATTAGGCTCAAACATGCAAAATGTTTGGTATGGTCCTTTAAGAGAAAACAAAAAAATCAGAGCGATACCTGTTTCTGGATTGATATTTTGTGTTTGTGTGTTGGGTGCTGGGTTGGTGAGGTTGTGGGTGTGGACTGGAGCGCCAGAGATCGGATGCTGAGCGGCGGCCGACTGAAGCTGTGAAAGACGAGGGTCCTGCCAAGTGGTCGTTTTATCCAAGTGACTGCAAAATAAAAGAAGTCTAAACGAATCTGTTAAACCACTGTAACCTGGTGGATAAGGTGTGTGAGGAAAGCTTTGTGTCAACCTGCTGTACCTGTACTACCAGATGTGTGTGTATACACAAATGCGCACACACACACACACACACACACACACACATTCAGTAAACTAGCTTCTGACAGAAACATAAGCAGTCAGGCCATGTGTTATCATGAATCTCTGCATGCAAATTTTGGTCTCCAATCAACACGCCAACTTATGTGTATCTACATGTGCATCATATGTACTACCACTGCTGTTGTTAGGTCACTTTAAAGGACCACACCAGTGATTTGCATGCTTGAACCCAATAAATTCAGTTACATTACTGAGACCCATTTTCCAAAACACAAACTATATTTTAGTTTTCTTTCAAAATCAAATGTTCAGGTGATAAACCCACCTTAAAATTTAAAGCTTCACCTGCTAACAGGTGCTACACCTGCTACACGACCATTCTATTTTCTCTGTAAAAGCCGTCTTCTCCTGGGACTACATTCCCTGGTGGAGAAATAGTTTCTTGTGTAGCTCAATGTCGAATTCGTGTTGAAACGCTAAAATCAAGGTACCTCAGAAAAAAAATTAATAGATGTTTCGTTTGCTGTGATGGATTAATTATCTCAAGCATGTTTCAAGTCTTCACAAATTGATTTTCTTGTAGCGTGCTGGAATAAAGAGAAACCAAAAGGTTTGGAAGGTCAGCAAAAAGTTCCAAAATTTACCGCTTCAGTAGTATGTTTCGGAAAATGGTTAGCATAATGTAACATGTATGCAGCTTGTATTTGTTGGGCAGAAAACATGCAAAATCACAGGTATGGTCCTTTAATGTCATATCAAGTCGCACAAATTAAAAATACCTGGTCTTTAACAGGTTAGAACTCCTAGAGGACTTTTACTATGGAGGCAAAAAAAAGTCTCACACTACTGACAAAAAATAAAAGATTTATAAATGTGTATGATGACTTGAAAAATAATCAGTGATGATCACAAATTAATTTCCTTTATAATTTGAATAGTGCATTTAGAATCCTGATTTCTCAGCTTACAGGTCATTGACTCCATTCAAGACACTACAGCACGGTGATTATTGTGCATCTGAAAAAAACTTCTAAAATTGCACCCGAATGCACTGAATAGTCAGATATCCAAGTTTTCCGTCAGCACCTAAAGGTATCTTACTGTATATCTGTGGATCAAAACTCCAAACGCAGATGTAAGTGAATGCACACATGTTAACGGATTCATGGACACATTCAACAATCTGTAAATATGTGCAGAGAAAAAGATAATATTAGTTTTTAGACATAAATATACACAACACACATTTCAAATGCAAATTTTATTACATAAACTCAAAATTGGAAATATTTGTGTGGAATATTTGCCATTATTCAAGTTGGGTTATATTACTTATTTTCAAGTCATCATATACATTTGTAAATTTCATTTTCATTTAAGTCACGATATACATGTTCATCATTATTAGGGCTCGGCTATTTCATTATCGATTAATGTGTCGATATAACATTTTTAATAATTATTATTTTAGTCTATAACATATCACAAAAATGGTGACACGTGCATCACAAGTTCCCAGAGTCCAAAGTAATGTCTTCAACTTTCTCTAAAAAGCACAATGGGATTCAATTCAGTTGGGATGGGATTCAATTTTTAATTATATGAAACAGAGAAAAGCAGCAAGTCATCAGTACTAAAAAGCTGGAACCAGTAAATGTTTGATGTTGTTACTCAATATATAATTAAGAGATTTTTTTTTAACAATTATTATAATTGTTGTCAATAACTTTCTGCCATTTGACTAACCGGAAAGTTGTTGTTGTTTCAAGCACTCGCCAATATTACAAGACTTTTTCGGCCCCTGCAGCAAACCAGTAATAAGCACCTACAAATCAGGATGCGTACTTGCGTATAACAGAAGATGCTAGAAGTTGCTATCAGGGATGACTCAGATTTGGGCGTTTCTAAAAACCCTTCCAGCAACCAGCAGAGCAGCAGAAGAGAAATGAAGCCTTACTTGAGGAAATAACGTTGGCCAGTTGGCGTTTTGGCCATTTCCCAACCGTGTGGGAGTGGCATATCGTCAGGTATGATTGGTGTAGCTGCTACGTCTGTTTGGGTGGAGAGGGAGTTGACTGGGAGGGAGGCCGGGGAGGAATGGGCACGGACGTGATGAGGAGTGAGGGAACCGCACACACCTCCGTCTGAACTGGCCTGACGAGAAAGAAGCAGGATTAACAAGAAAGACAAGACAGTAAGACAAGATTTGAATGGAAACCAGTTTAGAGAAAGAGCAGCAAACTGGTCATTCTCTTGGCCTGTAGTTTAAATAATAATACCAGCAGTTTTTGTATGTTTGAGCCAAATATATACACACACACAGTTTTTTGGAAAATGGTTGGTAATGTAACGTGTATGCCAGTAGCATTTATTGGGCTCAAACATGCAAAATCACCGGTATGGCCCTTTAAATGATTATGCAGCCTTGGTAGAGGTATGATTCTCTGAGTGTTTTGGAGTATTTCTGTCATTACTGCAATGACATGGTACAGTTTGAAGTTATTTAAGATTGGGAGTAGTTTGTAGTAATTTATATTAATTAGTGATTATTGTCTGGAGTTGTTTATATTTTTTATTTATTATTGCCTGGAATTGTTTATATTTACTTATTACTTGTCTGGAGTTGTTTTTATCTATTAGTTATTATTTGTCTGCAGTTGTGTATATTTATTATATTTATTATTTATTCTTGTCTGGAATTGTTTATATTTATTAGTTATTTGTCTACAGTTGTTTATATATTTATTACTTTTCTAGAATTGTTTATATTTATTAATTGTCTGAAGTTTATATTTATTGTTAATTACTTGTCTGGAGTTGTTTATATTTATTACTTGTCTTTTGTTTATATTTATTATTTACTATTTGTTTACACTTATTTATATTTATTATTTACTATATGTTGACAGTTGTTTATATTTATTACTTGCCTAGAGTTGTTTTATTATTTGTCTGGAATCTATATTTATTGTTTATTACATGTCTGGAGTTGTTTATACTTACTGTTTATTTCTTGTCTGGAGTTCTTTATATTTATTGTTTATTACTTGTCTGAAGTTTATATTTATTGTTTATTACTTGTCCGGAGTTGTTTATATTTATTGTTTATTACTTATCTGGAGTTGTTTATACTTATGCGTTATTACTTGTCTGGAGTTGTTTATATTTATTATTTATTACTTATCTGGAGTTGTTTATACTTATGCGTTATTACTTGTCTGGAGTTGTTTATATTTATTGTATATTACTTACCTGGAGTTGTTTATACTTATGCTTTATTACTTGTCTGGAGTTGTTTATATTTATTATTTATTACTTATCTGGAGTTGTTTATACTTATGCGTTATTACTTGTCTGGAGTTGTTTATATTTATTGTATATTACTTACCTGGAGTTGTTTATACTTATGCTTTATTACTTGTCTGGAGTTGTTTATATTTATTATTTATTACTTGTCCAGAGTTGTTTATACTATTATTTATTACTTGTCTGGAGTTGTTTATAATTATTGTTTATTACTTGTCCGGAGTTGTTTATATTTATTGTTTATTACTTGTCTAGTTGTTTATATTTATTGTTTATTACTTGTCTGGAGTTGTTTATATTTATTGTTTATTACTTGTCTGGAGTTGTTTATATTTATTGTTTATTACTTGTCCGGAGTTTATATTTATTGTTTATTACTTGTCTGGAGTTGTTTATTACTTGTCGAGTTGTTTATATTTATTGTTTATTATTTGTCCAGAGTTTATATTTATTGTTTATTACTTGTCCGGAGTTGTTTATATTTATTGTTTATTACTTGTCTGGAATTGTTTATATTTATTGTTTATTACTTGTCCGGAGTTGTTTATATTTATTGTTTATTACTTGTCTGGAGTGTCCGCGAGGCTCCGGCTGTCTGAAGAAGGAGTCCGGTAGTTTCCTCATCCTCATGGGCAGGGAGGCCGGCAGTCTGCCGGTTTTGCTCGGGTTCATCACCGCGTTGAAGAGGGCCTCCAGCTCCGTCTGCGAGTCCCCGCGGACGTGCACGATCTGCTGTCCGGCCGGAGGCGCGCCGCCGTGGTGCGCGTCCATGTCGCCAAAGTCGGCGTCGAAACAAAACTGTGGAAAAGTTGAAAGTCAAAGGGGGGGGGGG